>JAYXKI010000020.1:0-382447 GCA_037892935.1 Phlebopus portentosus
CCTAAGCCTAACCCTAAGCCTAACCCTAAGCCTAACCCTAAGCCTAACCCTAACCCTAAGCCTAACCCTAAGCCTAACCCTAACCCTAAGCCTAACCCTAATATTACGTAATTGTGTTATGTAATATGATTATGTAATCTTTTGTGGTTTGCTTTGTCATCTTACTTCCTGATTTAGTAATTATTCTATATTGATTATATATGTACTTTCTTTTCTGGGGTTACACTTTTTTTAACAATATTGAATATATTTTAAGCTATATTTTACTCTATTTTATATATCTCTAATTTTTATCTTATCTAAATTTTACTCCTTTAAGTATCACTCTAGTTTTTATATCATATAATATAAATGTGATTAAATTTAAAACAGCTTATATTTTACATACTATGTGTAAATATGTATTTCTTGATTTGCTGTCGTAACGAACGACCTCATCCGTTTGCAACAAGGGCACACAAAATATCTGCAGCGCCTTGGTGCCGTGTCGTCGCGAATGCATCAAGAATGCCTATCAGACGTTGCAGAAGATTTTGATAGGTGAGGACGGGCGTCGTACGGGTAGTAAGCATGACACACTTGACACCTACACGGAGTAATTCAGATAGAGCCGGAGGACAAAAGTCGCACACGCACATTTCATCAAGTAGTCATTTTCCGCAATCTTCCTCGGCAACCCATCCGACTCGACTCTAGAAGGTACAGCATTTAGAATTTGAGGTGCAACTTCGCGAGTGTCTTCTTGATTAGACCTAGAATGACGTTGAGTCGAGATGTGTGATACAGCGATGGCGAGCAAATCTTCATATGGTAATCGGGAGTTAGGCTTGATGGCGAGGAGACGTTCGATAGTTTTCGCGGCGTATGTATAAGTGATGTAATTGGAAGAACCGAGATGGCGCAGGAAGAGTGGAAGAACGGAAACAAGCTGTTCCTTTGTGAGCTGCAATGATGCCGTCGATGAAACTCTTCAAAGGTCAAGAGGTGTATAATACACCTGCCTGGTTTTCGGAAAGAGTACAGGAAGCAAATCAAATCGATCGGATGCACGGCACTGGAATCGGCTTGTAGGTCCTCGAACACGTTTCGCGAAAAGAAGTCTACAACATCAACCAGAGCATTTGTGCTCATCACTCCTTGCTACGAGATGATTAAAGAATGAGGGCAGCAGGTCGACAGAATAAAGCATCTTACCTGACCGGTAGCTCCAAGCGTTGCAACAGCAGCGAGAAGATATACACTCTGGTCCTTCCGCTTCCAGCTATCTTCACCTCGCAGATCGCACGCGTATTCCCGTACGCCTAATCCGATCCATCGGAGAAAAATTTCTGTCGTAACTGCAGCATATCCACTTGTAACAAGGGCACGCAGAACCTGTTTTAGGAAGGTGATTTGCATGCCTTCTTGGGAAACGGAACACCCGTGAAGCGAGGTCCCCTCATCTTTGCCGACATTGAGCAAGTTGGCGAGGTTGTATCCGACGCTTACAGTACCATACATAGCATGCAAATCCTCCTTCTATAAACAGGGGGGCCAAAGACTTTTTGTACCCACCTGTATCTAGCAAACAGATGTCGATAAGTCAATGAACTCGGAATTGTCGGATGCCGGGGTCTCTGTGCCTCTTCACGTCACCAGACTCTCCATATTCTGCCACACGTGGCCGGACTTGAGGAATGACCTTGACAACATGAGAAGCCGCCTTGCCATTAGGCATGTCATCAATGAGCAGGGAGGAGGTCCAGTTTTGCCACTCGAGCATCGATGGCCGCTGCCGCGGATCGTCCACCTTAAGCATACTCCCAACTGCCTTCAGAACAACGTCTTCTTCTTGAAGCTCGTCGAGAACGTGCAGAATAAACCGGCCACACGCCCAACGGTCAGCCTTAATCGGACTGTATGGACCTGACGTCTTCTCCACCTCAGGCGCCATCCACGTCGCCGCCCCGCAGACGTCATCGACTTCTTCGTTCTCATCCTTCATCTGCATCGCAAACTCGAAGTCGATGATTTTTGCGCAGTAGCCCGCATTTGCATCCAGAACCACATTGTCGGGTTTGATGTCTCTGTGTGCGATGCACAGCCCGTGCAGATGTGCAAGTCCCTTGATGAGGCCCCAACAGACAGCAGCAACCTTGCCACGGATGCGATCCGGTTCCATCGTGAGGTACAAATTGACGGTCTCTAGCTTAGGCAGAATGATCCACTGTCCAGATCGTGTACGGAAAGAGTCGAGCAATGAGATCACATGCTCAGACTTCGGGTGCGAGTTGTTGAGAAGCTTGAGGATCGCCATTTCGTCCGAATCAGCACGGACCTTCTTCGCGATCAACTCCTCGCCCGCCCTCGCCAGCCGATGCACTATACGGATGTTTGGAGGTAGCTGAAACGTGAAGGGTGAGCCTGGTACTCAGACAGTAAAGAAAGAAACCGTCGCACTTGGAAGAGTGGCTCCCAGACACAGCCCCGGTCGTCCACAATCACTCCCGGCTCCGGCTGTAGCTCATAGCCATGAGCTTTGAATTCTTCGGAATCGTCCGCACCCCCACCCTCACCCTCATCATCTTCATATCGTCTTTTCGTACCCCTGGAACGGAAGGATTTCAGGTGCGCATCCTTCACTGCTGTTTCAAAGCTCCCGATAACACCCCCAACGGACGGAATTTCCCTTTCGGTCCGAAGCAGTTGGAGAAGGTTATACACTTCGCGTCCGTGGACCAAACGCTCCTTTTTATCTCTCAGATTAAATTTAGCTTCCCTGAAATAAACCTAAGCTGATTGAGCTGCACGCGCTTATTCAGAGAAAGGGCACGTCATACCTTGGTTTCATTCTGCGTCTGGAAAAGAAGATAACGGGAGACATGCCAATCGCGCCAAAAATAAGTGCAGACGAGGACGAATTTCTTTTCGGAAGCATCCAACATCATATTGGCGAAGCGAACGATAGAGGAACCTTGTAGAAGCATGCGGACAAGATCCTCAGGCCACTCGGCCTTGTGGTCGCCGGACTGCACCTCGACGAGGTAGCGAGGAAAGCCTGACTTCATCAACAGGTAGTCGCTCTTAGGTGTGTACTTTCGGTACTTGCCGGTATTTGAACCATCGAAAAAAGTGACCAGCGGAAAAGGCCATGGATCACAGCTTCTGCAGAGACGTGAGTTTGCACGCACGTGCATGATAAGTAGATGCGTACCTTAGATACTGAACTGGTTGTATGTTCTCGGTAGGAAACAGGCTATAAAACAGGCTAAAAGCAGTCGCTTCATTCATAGAGAATGACAATGGTCTATTACCCCATATGGGATCCGCCATCGTGTACACATGCGCCTCCTCATGCGTGGTAGCCGAGCGCACTGCACCACTCTGCTCTGAATTATGGGCGATTTCTGAACCATCGAAGTAAAAAGCCCAAGCAGAACCCATCATGCATTTGGCTCGCTCCACAGCTCTCTGTCTGATGATTAGGGATGAAGAGAAAGCTGATATTGCAGAGAAACAACGCACGCCATCAGGTAGACGTACGGAACCGTCAAGGGTCTTTTGGAAGGTCTTGACGAATTCAATTGAGAGGTCACCATCAGCATGGGTGGAACGGGTGATGCCGTTCAGTGGAAGGTCAACCCCCTCGAACGATCCCCACTTCGTCACTTTGATGAAGAATGATTCGTACTTTTTGATTTTTGAAAGCACGAGCTCGTCCCCGCGACTGACTGAGGGATATTTCAGTCAACGACAAGCTCGAAAACAGCTCAAAGACGCCAACCGATTCTGCTGAATCGCTTACCAGTTCTCGCCTCTGCAGAAGGGTGAAGAGGTTCTTGATTTGCCAGCAGGTTGTTTATGGCAGCCACACTTTGAGTCAGAATCCCACTTTGTCGAGAGGAACAAGCGCGACGCACCGGGAACCTTGATAAATAGTATCTTGCCTTTGAATTGTTCCACCCCCTGCGTCGAATTGAGCTTCTTGACGTTCTCCTTGTCGCGGGAGAAGACCTCGTTGAGTCGGTCATTAAAGTCGTCGGGGTCTATGTTCGCCAAAGTGAACTCGGAGTCCGTGCATCTCCACACGGTGAGCATTGCAGCATCGACGTGCTCGAGGGCAACTGGTCGCTCTTCTTTGACCTTCTTTTTCAAGTCTGAAATATATGCACCATTGTGGACCTCAACGTCAAAGACGTCTCCTAAGACAGCCTTCTTTTCGCGGTCGATGAGGAGGCACCAGATTTTGAGGTTTGTCATGCTGACCGTCGAGATGGTACATGTATATATATATTGTTTATATTGTTTATTTAATTTTATTTAATTATTATATAATTTCATCCCGTGACTCTTTCTATGTCCGTTCTGGCTTATGCACTCTCTGACAGACAACCACATACCCGTTCGATTGCGATACGCTGCAGCCTTAGAATAGTGAATCATAAATGGACTCACTGGACATGAACAACCTCGCCAGTTCATTGCCGTCTTCGGCGATCGTCAAAGCGGAGCAGGACACTATGGACAAATTTAAAGGTGTGTACTCTCATCATATAACAACACATCTCGGATACTAACTCATGTTGACTTGGCAGCGGCTGCGCAGTCTCTGACATTACTGTATCGGTCCTCTCAGAAGGCCGCCAGACGGCACTTTGATGCTGGTTATGCTATGGCGCTCGACGACCTCCTGTCTGTCGTTCAGCATGGGGTTTCTGCAGGGCCGGACGTGAATACATCTGAGAAGGATGCGACGGAAGCCATATCTATCGGAAGGATTCTTGACTGGATCGAAGCTCGTCAGGAAAGTCTGCGGTTGAAAGCTCGCGAAGAAGAGGAGGAAGAGGAAGAAAGAGACACGAAGACTAAGACGAGGCCAAGTCTTGCTTCAAAACCCGTTGTAGGACTGTCAAGGCTAGGCGATTCGCGCGATAAGGCAGCACCTAGGTCAACTGAGGTGAGCCTCAATCCACATCTTTATAGATCTTGGATTATCGACAACAGATGGTTCTAGAATGTGGCCTCGTCTCCGTCCATTCCATCGCGTCGCGTGCCTACTGGAACTTCTGCTAAACTGGCTCCTGAACAACTAGTGCCTGCGCCCAGTGCAGATAGAGATTCTTCTCCATCTCCGACGCTCTCCACGACTCCTAACTCTCAGCCATCGACCGCCCCAGTGTTCTCTTCACGGCCATTGACACGCAACCGTCTTCGTTCGAAGCACGTGTTAGCACCTCTTAATGCGACCTCAGTCAACTCGTCCAACTCTGGCCCTGGCCTCTCCTCCGACTCGTCAATAACTTCGCTAATAGGGGCAAAGCGCCGCCACGCTGCGATGCTGCTAGATCACACTTCACCAGCTGCGATGTCTATTTCTCTCCCACCATCTGAAGTCAGGAGCCATTCAACTGCGCACACCGTTTCCGGTGGCTCAGCGCCACAACATGCTGATACATCGATCTTTCCTGGAATTGCTGCCTCAGCGCCTGCTTCTGCGCCGCGACGGAGGATACGAAGCTCGCGCTCCAATGCTTCGCCCAGATCGGAGAATTCAGGTATTCATGACGCACATGATTATGCGTGCGGTGAGATAATGATGGATATTGAAGAAGATGGTGGCGGACGAGAACGAAAGCGGGTTGCTCGACGGTGAGATATGTAACGCACTATAATCTTTACATCAAGCTTTCTGTGTTCTTTCAAATCCAATTGCACGTCCATTTTCATCTCGTCAGCTGCACCAATGTATTCTAAAGCACCTTTTTTTTTCAATGATCTGATCAGCCCTTATCCATGTTTACGCGCAACGTTCCAGCTCCTTTTTTTTGTCTACACTATACCTTTTTTGTCCAAATGGTCCTTTTTTCGCGCTAGCAACCTATATATAGGCTTATACACAGCCTTAAAGTCACAATCGTGCCTTACAGCGTATTCAGAAAATCTCGTCAGTGCGCACATCTTTTCCACTCAGGGTTCACCTGCCTCAACTGAGAAAAGCCAAGGGTTGACCCCTCGGTAAAGACCCAGATCAGAAGGGATCAGCGTTCTCGTACCTACTGGGAGGTATCTTGGTAAGGCAAGTAGACCCTGAGGGAGAGTGAAATCAAACGACTGACAAGATTTTGAGAACACGTGTAAATCATACACCGTCAGTTCTGGAGTCCTTCACATGAACATTGATGATGCTCGTGTTCGATCTGAGAATATAAACGCCCCCTCAATCCATTGCCTTTGTTGTCTCCATCGGATCCATTTCAGTGCGTTGATCGTGGGTCTAATGTGTGAATGCGCCTGATTGATGTTTTCAAGGGAGCATCCATTCGGATGCAGGAATGTATTTACCCGAGGGACTGTCTTTTATTTTGAGCTTTCCGATACTCTTTCGAAACGGAGTTGACGGAAATGGATGACTAAAGCAGAAAGTATGACCCAACATCGAATTCATGAGGGCCTGTCTGCTCTGCTGTCTAGGTTACTTTGATGCAAACAGTAATCAAGATGCACTTCCCTCCGCTATTCTAACGATGTCATCCAAAAACACTTTGCTCGAGGAATTGGCTTGGTTGTGACAGGTAATGTCACGCCTTCGTTTCGCAGCACAATTCTTGAGTAAACCCGAGATTTCTCTCCCGTAGTGATTCGCACAACCGCCAGAATGCAACAATGATTCCCGCACGATGGCAAGCACTGACCAATGGTTGCGTTAACGGAGCGCGTGAGGGTTGGCAAATAGTCTCGGAACGAATCTGTTGATGAAACTCGCCACTTTTGATCATGGAGCATTATTTCCTGATTCAATGATGAAGACCAAATAAGAAGGCAACATCCATCGCTCACGAGCACCGATAGTCAAGACGGTAAACAACTATAAGTTCGACGCGCCGTGATCTCGATTTCTAACGCATTACGGACTATTGACCGCTCTCATGGACGGTAGCAGTTTGCCAATTGACTTGCTCTGGGGAGCTCAAGTCATCAGGTACTTGTCTGGTATGCGCCCTTGTGGCCATGGTCATAAAGGTTGCTCCCATGTAATGTCATACACTAGTGTCAGTACTTGCGTGTCTTCTCTACGATGTTCTCGTGGCATTAATATCGCGTACGGAAGTGTCAGTAATCTGGAAATCCAAGATGACGCCGCTTCGACTTGCATATGCAACATATCGTTGCCTGACGATAGTGTTTGCGACTCTCGTCATGGTTGGTGAGCAGCACGATCTTCTCTTCCCAACAGGGCATGGGTGCTATATTGTATTGCTACATACAAACTGAAAAATGGGTGCGTCTCAGCTTGCTTAGTAACTTTCCCACTGTTTCTGACATGCGTACAGTTTATAATGGAGTATCCGATTTCACCAAATGTGAATCAAAGTGCAAAGAAACAGTAATAGCTGCTGCAATTCTCGGTTTTCTGAACGAGGCGATCGCGCACGGTGAGCTCTATGGACGTACAGAGATTCTTTTCAGCTAATGCATTTCTGGAAGCTCCTGTCATCTTCCGAACGTTTCTGTTGTGGGATCGCAGGTCCAAAATTATTCGGCTTCTTGTTATTGGTTCATTAGCGATCAACTCTGTGATTGTCATCCTGATAGGAAAGACCGTGTACGATCTAGGCAGCAAGTTTCCAAGTCAATTCATTCACTGGCATATGGTATTGAAGACTTATTGATACCAGAAACTGGTACATGTGATAAAACTTTGCACCAGTGCTCGTATACTTTCAATCAGAAACATTTTTTAATAATTTGGGTGTCACAGGTGAGACCTCAGCTTCACAGACGAGCGGTCCAGAGAATGGATTACTCCCTACAGGCGACGTTCGACGTCTACGTGCTTGGTCTCGTCATTTAGAACGCTGTAGATTGGTTACGATTGTTCTCTCAGAAGTTGATAGACATCTTATTTAAGGATGGATTGTTATTTTTTATTGTAAGTATCCATTCTCGTTATGTCGTAAGATACTGCCCCATCTTGTTGCTAAGGTCACCTGGAGTAAACAATCTCAGCTCTCGTGGAATTATCAATCCAACGTTTCGCCTCCTTGCAGAAATTCGTATGGTTAACGCTTTGCTTTGCATATCAAGCAACGTAGGTCATAACTAGTATCTTTCGTCCCAAACTTACAAGAAAAAAAAACACAGATGTCGTTGTCCGTCATCAGTTTGTCCTTTTCTGCGACTCTCATAGCGATTATCAACGCACGACTTCTCTTGCGATCCTTCAGCGCTGAGAACGAGCCGATCCCTTGAAACGTCTAGCGGTGCCGAGAATGATGCCTATCGCCCGCACAACCTTCGGAAATGCGCAAGCACACCGATCAAGTTTACTTTCTAATTGCTCAATCAGCGAATGGTCAATGTCTCCATCTTCAGATGGCGATTGAAGCTTTGCTTTATAAATATTTGCAGCAATTTGAATCTATCCGACTGTATCTAATACTATTGATAAACTGGCGCTTTCCCATGAAAATTTCCCAGAGACGTGAGCTACGCTGCGAGACGTGGCGGGATCAACCAGACTTGATCTAATGTTCATCACGGCGTTGTCTTCTATCGGGGGACGAGGACGCGATTCATCAGATATAATCATTCCTCGTTCTTCTAACAGAGAACACCGCCATCCTGACGAGGCTCTGTCCATATAATAGCTGTTGAGGGAGCTCCTTGATTCTCTTCGCGAGCTACCCCTGCTGATTCTGCTAGATGGCGGATTTTTCAGTACCCAAGCTGCACATAGCTTCGCGGGAGAGTTTGGCAACTACAATAGGTATTTAACTGGTGAGCAACCTGTCACCAGTGGTGAACGTACTCTCCCACAATCTTATTTATTTCACAGTGTCTGGGCTTGTATGTCTGGTCTATGACTCTATGATTCATTCTTGATGTTCCCTTGGGAGGTCAGAGAAATTTGGAGGTCCAAATTCACAATCTCGCGAATTGCATACGCATTATACCGTTGTCTGTCTATTATATCTGCCTCAGTTCTCGTAACGTGTCTGTGAGACTTGCAGTTCTCGCTGGCAGCGCCTAAACTGTTCTATCACAGACGTTGCTAATACTCAGAATTTATCAAAAAAAAGGGTAAGATCTGTCGAAATTTCCAATTGTTCTGCCTTTCAACGAACTGATAATGTTCATGCCAGAAAGCAAACATCTCTATGGCAAACATCGAGAATTAATATTTTTCTCATTACGATCAAGGTGTCACAATACAATCGTCGCCGTCTCTATTCTTGTCTTTTTCTGCGAAGCACTTGGACACGGTGAGGGCTTTATTAGTTATACGTTTTCTACAGTAAACCGTCAACGTGCTCGATGGGCAACAAAAGGTCTTGTCATATTCCGAACTTTCTTACTATGGGAGCGCAAGACTAAATATCCGACTCCTCATCGCCGGTTCGATAATCGTCAACTCAGTGACCATCGTATTATTGGTATGACTAAGCCGTATGCTTCCTTCAGCTCTCCTGATTCTGATATGATATTTCTCGTTTCCAGAAACCGCAGGTTACAAAAATCTACAGTTCGGCCCCGAGCATCATTCTTCAGGTCAGGAAGGAATTACTCACGGCATACCGCAGATGACTTTAAAATCGAGGCCCCAAAGAGCAGCCTATATACATACCACACTAGTTGGATGGCGTATGATCGGAAAACGCAAAAAAATGGGCTAACTATCTTAATGTCCACCTGCGAGCCTTCAAGTAGCTGGAGCGCGCGCTCATCAGCCTCTCGGGTATTCTTTCGTGCTTCATCACCGCTTGGAATACTTTATCTGTATCTCTACGGTGGCCAACATGAATATAAATTGGATGTTATCCGTGCAAGTAATATTCGTACCTCAGGTATTTGGCCGCGCTCTCTAAGAAGGTGAAAAGCATTTCGATGTCCCAGTCAACGGTACTCCTAAGGTAGAGGGACCCCGTTGATTCGTTATTCAATGATGAGCGATTTACTGAGACTTACGGGCTAATGGCCTCTGGATTCATTCAAAAGGGGTAGATGGGTCAACTCACGGCTCGCGACCGCCTTCTTGATCTGTGTGCTCGCTTGCTTGGACCACTGTACAAGCTGGTCATATGGTGAGGGTGCACGAGGAGGTGCAGACTACGGTGATCCTGGGAGATGCTCGGCGGCGATCTGAACATGGCGCAGCTGCTCAAGATGGCGCCTCCTCAGCGTCAGCTTAAACGTCTCATGCAGCGGCAGGGTTGCAGCCATGACGAGACTTTGAAATTGTTGAGATGTATTTGGACGAGGAGAAATATTATGGATGAGATTCAAGGTTCCTTGCCCATTTTATATCTGTTTTGTCCTGTAGACGTCTTCTGGCCACTGCGGCTTCAGAGCCGGTTCGCCGTTGTCCAGATTGTCATGCACGCAGTTACGGTAAAGCTTCAACATGAGACGCTGGTTGTTGACAGAATGAGTAGTGACCTGAAGCGGGACGAGCTAGAAATCTATCAGCGCGAAGGTGCAGAACCAAGTGCCGGAAGGCATGCTCAAATGCGGGGAAACAGAATCAAGTGCAAGGAAGCGGGAAGTAGAACTGTAGAAGTCAAGAAGGACTGCGAGTCGGACGCGGAAGCAAATACAGGTAGACTGTATTATTGTGATAGTTAAAAGCACAATTATCTATCGTCGATCTGGTACACCATTTCGATTGATATGTCGCATAAAGCTAGTACTAGTAAGGTAGGGAAAGTATAAACTCGACCAACCTGTCACATGTGACTGATGACCCTGATGGACCCTGATGGACCCTGATTTAACCCGATTTGGAAGGACCCTGCGGCAAAAATCTGAGGTCTGGTTGACCCAACCCAGGACTTTTGTTCTATTTCCCTTGAGACTCATGAATTTTAAGCTCTGCAAATGTAGATTAGCTTCCTAGAGCTGGTTTGAAGCCTTTGGTTAGCTACTCTATGCTTTTCTGGTCTTTCAAGTAAAACTACTTGATTTGGATATGACAAAGCTATTACAAATATATGACAAATGTATGACAAATGCATGTTTTACATAATAATTTTGCACATGTAAGCGGCAAAAATCTAAGTCGAAAATTTTCAAGTTGTGCCAAAACGTGCAAAAATGACATTCTGAGTAAATTCATAAGGTCAGGGTTCTTCCTTAAATAGGAAGCTCAAATAGCCATATTTTTAGGAAATAAGACCAACAAAATGTAGGTATGGATCCCCCCTACAAATGTATGGAGTCAGAATTTTCATTTGAGGTGTTGTGTTGTGTGTATTTCTGTTGAAATGTTGTGGGAGGGTGGATGACCAAATGGGGTAAGCGCGTCGCGTCACGGTTGGTCGAGTTTATACTGAAGTTGAAACGCGAGAATGCCTCGTGACTGTGGAAACGTGCTGCCATTTACATAACATCGATGAGCGTTCAAGGTTCCGAGTCGCGGAGTCGGAGTCGTTGCGACCGGTGACAACTGAGGCTCTTGAAGAGGGATGCAACAGCGAGATGCGATGAGCACGCAGTTCAATTGATCAATTCCTGTTCCATTCGTGTGCGCGTGGTGCGCACTTTGTCGGCCGCAACAGCAACAACGAACAGGCTCATCCGTTTCATCTCCTTGATCATCTTTTTGTCTTTGTCAACCTAGTTGTGGAGTCTGTCAGTTCCCGACGTGCGATCTGGTGTTCTTCGCTCACTCCGCTCGGAGAGTCGAGGGATATCCGACAGACTTCTCGAATGAAAACGCATCGCCTTCATCGTCGTGTGCGGTGCATCGTTGTCTTTTGAACCGGGCCAAAGGCTGTCCTCGATGCGGTCGTACTGATGCTGCGCTTCGTCTTCGCTGGCGCATATATCACTGGACGGCCTTCTCGGTCCCACTTCGTCGTTCCTGCGCGGTAAGCGACGGTGGTTCTGTTCCACAGCTTTATTCCGAGCCATCATCGGCGCCGTGCTCCTCTGGCTCGGGCACTGCTTCTTGCTGTTTTCTGAACTGTCGCAGCTTCTG
Organism: Phlebopus portentosus; assembly: GCA_037892935.1. Lineage (NCBI taxonomy): Eukaryota > Fungi > Basidiomycota > Agaricomycetes > Boletales > Boletinellaceae > Phlebopus > Phlebopus portentosus. The sequence goes on from JAYXKI010000020.1 coordinate 11,957, forward strand.
ATCATCAAGGGCATACTGGAACTCACTTTAGCTTTAACTCCAATCATCAGCAAAATTTATTTCCGCCTCCCTTCTACGCGTCCTGCCGACCCCGTCGTTCTCGGCACTCATGCGTGTTCCTTCAGAGACTCTGCAGCACTTGTAATGGTCGCTGAGCATGTTGCTGTATCTGAACAATGTTTGACTGTATTGACGGATGAGCAATCTATTGGGCTTATAGTGCGTCTCGAAAGCTCTTCAAGTGCCACAGACTCTGACTCAATCACTGCTAGTTCATAATCGTCTGTTCCTTCTTGTCTTTTCTGGCTATCGCCGTTACCTTGATACTTTATATCGTGCGCTTCCGAATTCCAAACTCCCTGTTTTCGTGGATCGATCCCAATTAACTCACCTTCTGATTAGGATCGTGTGTTTAAGATATGGTGTTACTCGTCGGGAACTCGAGTTTTTCTCAAGACTGACGTTGACGTCTATTTTGTAGGTTTGCTACCAAGCAACATGGTTGTTACTGACAATTCCATTTGCCTAGCTTTCGCTGTTGTTTGCCGACATGCTGGTCGCCGTCAGCGGGATTATGAATTTGAAGTGGGTCAATGAAAGGCAGACGTCATGTAGTGGTTTCTGCTCGGTACAAGGTGTGTCTCGTAACGACCCCTATCTCGAGTAATGGCCTTATACAACCAACTTCTTCCTTGCAGGCGGATTGGAACATATCGGAACACCGGCAGTAGCTCTTTCCACACTTGTTTGTTTGTCTCTTTCTTGTGCCTTTATCTAACCTCATATTTTTTTGCCTGTTCTCTAGGCAATAGCATTGCATACATTCTTTGTTGTTTTCTTCCGTTGGACTCCTCCTCGGACACGTAGTATTGGTTTCTTCGTCCTGATTGGCATCTGGACCTTTTTGGTAAGCTAGCAGCATCTGTGAAAACACATAGATTTTAAGTCTTAATTGTAGTTTCTCCTCGTACTCGTTCCGGCTCTCTCGTTGTCTTCCGACCCATCCAAGCCACCGTTCTACACCCCTTCTCCGGCTTGGTGCTACATTGGAACTGCACACATCGCATTGAGAGCAGGTGCCAGTTATGTGTTCGCGTGGCTAGCTGCTATCGGTTCTGGCGTTCTATACGTCCTGCTGTTCTTTCGTCTCCGAGGCGCGCTCCCAGAAAGGCGGGTCCAAGGCAGATTGTCCAGGACACTTTCTGCTGGTTTGAGACGCTGGTGGTCGGGAGAATTTAATACCAGCAGAGACAGGGACGGACAACTCCTAGAAAGGGTGATAGCAATGAGAGGTGACGGCGAGGAGAATGATCCGGAGGGGAGAAGAATTCTGACCATATACGAGGCACGAAAGATGTTATGGTACCCTTGTTTGTTTACTGTGCGTTCAAGACGTCGCTCCGTCCTCTTGGCCATTATCCCCTTACTCACTATAATAAGTAGATTACTATCCTTCCCATTTCTGCAACTCGCTGGACATCCTTCACTGAATATTCTTCCCACTCGCCTCCAAGACACGAAGTACCTTTTGGGGTGACGGCGGCAGCGGCATCTCTTTTCAAACTTGGAGGTGTCATTGACGTTCTTCTGTTCACCTTTACTCGTCCAAATGTGTTATTGTTCAGCGCTTCTCGAGAAGTCGGGGTAGGAGAGGGATCCACAAGCTCGAGACGTAATCCTATAGCGAGACTGAGAAGGGATTGGAGCAGCTGGCTGCGAGGATGGAAAAGAAGAGGCGGTGAATCAGAAGGTGAAATGGAAATGCAGGACATGACAAGACCAGATTCGAGGCGCGGCGAAATCAGAACTCTCTTGTCTACAGAAGAAGACGGGCGAGTAGATATAAGGTCGCAGATCCTACTCGTTCCTCGAGCACGTGCCTCTTCTGATCTTGAGAGCCGTCAGGATCAGGACGGACGCCGCGATTCATGTTCACGAAGGAGCACGGGCAATTTAGATGAGGGAGACCCACTCAACTTGGATCTGAGTGAGGAATTCGATTATAAACCTGTCTCTATCCCAAACTCTCCTTTCACTGCGCCCCCACGAGGTAGTTCGTTGCGTGTTCGAGAAGGAAGGCACTTAAGCTTTAAAACTCGATCTTCATTCAGCCCTCTGACTCTCGATCTGCCGGATCCCCGCACAAGCGGATTGAGCGACCTCATCCACCCGTGGATGCCAATGCAGCGCGAGGAGCGAGTGGCCTTTTTGAATCTGTCTCCGTGTAGCATGCCTGGATCCATTGGAGCGTCTTCGCAGGGCCGAGATCTCGGTGGAACTACAAGTACCAATGAGGCTCCTGCGGATGGCTGGACTACTCGGAAAGTCTGTCGCTTTGATGCATCCAGTGGTTCCGACGTGCCAGGCGATTTCCCTGGGCAGACAGGCTATGATCATGTAGATATTTCCGAAACTCCCGAAACTCGAAACATAGTTGATGAATCTTCGACAATTGAGATTCCCATAGCCTCAGCAGGTGGCGAACAATCACTTGAAAATTCATTCGTTCAAGAAGATCTGCTTAGTGCGTCCTCTGTATCTCGCAGAGACTCCACTTCTTCCCTCGCTTCTCGTGAACGTCGTCTCCGAGGACCACGCCCACCCCCAGTGCACAAATTGTCTAGTTCATCCGACACTTTTGTTACACACTCTCGGCCCGTTCGCCCAACTATCGGTATCCCGTCTCCAAGATCCTTCAGGGCATCGCCGTCTTACCAGAGTAGTACTCGCTCTCCGAGAATACGTTTCCCTCATTCTGCACTTGCCGCTATTCCGGAACATCGTTTACTTGACTCTTTTCCTCCGACGAGCTTGCAGTCACCTCCTTCTATCGCACCGACGTCTCCGCTTTTCTTCCGCGAGAAACGTCCGCCTACTCGTCCGCGATCTCTCAGTGATGGTGCCGTCCGTTCCCAAGGTCATCGTGGCAAGACCGCACTGGATGTCGCAAGTGGGTCTCGGTCCAAATATTCTTCTTTTATTAATGTAAGCTGCCTCATTTACCGTACTTTATTACGGCTAACAAGAGAACGTCACAGATGACCTAACGATAAGCTTCCCTAATGTTGAACTTTTACGTCTTCTTATTGCATTTGCCCGTCTTTCTCGATTCGCGCCCGTTCATGATAACTTATCTTCCTTTTGTATCTCATTAGAGTTACCCAGCAACACTTTCGTTCGCATCATTGTAGCATGGATACCACTAGTTAATACCCCATTCGATCTGAATTAGACATCATACGTCTCAACAGAATTTCTGAATAGATTACCAGCAAAAACTTTTATACAAGAGCCGGCGAGAGAACACGAACGACAATGCAGAGGAGGAAGTGCTGACAGCGAGTACGGAAGGAAAAGGATTAAAGAGAAGACTGAATGGTCATAGTAAAGAATCAAGGCGTGAAAGAACGTCTAGGACAGCCGCGACCAACTCAAAACACCGATCTTCACCATCGCTCACCCCTGGTCCGGTCGTGTGCATCTCCGCGCGGATACCGTCAATAAGACCCAACACGCTCTCTCTACCAGGCGTGCTACCTCCACCTGGACTGCCGGCGCCAATTCTCGTTGCATCGCGCCGACGTGATGTTGAATTCGACCCTGATCCAAAAGCTGCACCGAACGGCCAGGAGGCGAATTCAGCGAGGATATCCTCCGCTCGAGCAAAAGCCGCCTCTCGCTCATCATATCCAAGTCGGGAAAAACAATTGTCGAGAACGCTAGCGGCATATGCAGCACAGCACAGTGCCACTACGCGAGCGACACGGCATTGTTCTCCTTCCTTTCCTAAGGCTGCAGGCGGGATAGCGCGCGTTTGTGCACTGAGTAGCGTAGTAACACGTCTCACGATGCTTTCTTTTGTGCGAGCGTCCGCGACGGGATGCGTAGCCATGTCGAAGAGCAAGAAGTTTCGTTTTTCGGTGCGAAGAACGCCCTTGTCGACAAGTCCTTTGGCAAGGCGCTCACGGACCTGCTTAAGCTGGAACCCGATTCTCATAAGATTCCACGTCTCACCACTCAGAAGGTCGATCCACGTGTTGACCGACATGTACTCTGGAGTAGTAGCGGGCGTTGCAGAGGAAGCGGAGGGAACGGATGATTGGGAGGAGGAAGTTGCCACAATCATTTTGAGGGCTTCGTCGAGGAGCGTTTCGCCTGTTGGGCGGGAATCGAGGACCTCTATGACACGCTCAGAGAGTGGAAAGCGCTTTCGTAGAGGATCACGGGTGACGGCAATACGGCGCCGCAGGGCAAGCTCTATTAGTATACACCCCCGAAGTGCATAAGAAATATTGTCGTTCCAGAAGGAAAGATAACCCTTGCAGGGAAAAGAAAAAATATGTAAGAACGGGAATCAGCTCAAAGAAATACGGTGCCCATTGCACCTGCTTGTCCTTGATCCCGAGCAGCAGGACCTCTTCCATGATAGTTAACCGCGGCATCTTCCCTCCAGACGTTCGAACGTCCGCGTCTTCCAACTCCAAGTCTCGCGGATCGAATGCGACCTTGCTGCCGCCTTCAAATGCGGTCCCTGCGTGAACAGGTGCTGGTGCGTGGCCATTGCCGGTTGGAGTTGAACTACCCGTACCGCCTCCACTGCTTTCTTGAGACGATGGGTTCCATATACCGCCAAGCTCCTCATCCTGCACCGAGGAAGACTGCCCGGCCGTGCGACGTCGCTGGACGAGACCCGAAGCCATGCGCGTCGCGTGATCTGTCCACCGTGCGTGCACTTGGTCAACGTTTGCCCGGGTACCACGCAGAACAACGACACTCTTGTGGGAGTAGAGACAGCAGCAGCGCCGGCTTATGAACGATTGATTGCTCGTCGTTGTGAATGTTGAGCTCAGTTTTTACTATGTAGCTACTGCGGGAATGCCGACGCGACGATCAGATCCAGTGTGTTACTTAATACTTTCCCGCGGCTGAGGTTCAAGTTTAACTTCGACACTTCTTTAGATCATGTTCTTCGAACGGCGTTTCGAGAGATTGATGCGATGAGTTTAAGGCTGTAGACTAAAGCCGAAATTTATCAATGGTCATCATGGCGGATTTCAGAGTCTGGTACCTCCTCATCAACCACAAACAGAGGGCTGCCTTCGAAAACGTCTTTTCCCCCCTGATGCGTACGTTTACGACTTGATGAAGATGATCAAGGTGAGGCGGCGAGATGGACAAAGCACAATTGGAGAAGAACATCGACCTCACTAATGAGACCAAGGCCAGAGGGCTCGGCGCTGGACAAAAGATAATGAGACTCAGCCTCTCCGACGGCAAGGCACTGCTCGTGCAATTCACCGCGTGTTGGGCCTATCTATTCGTACCCCTCTAGATAGATGCAGATGAGCTGGAAGTATATTTCCTGGTATGGAAGTGGATGACCTAGATAAGTCAGTGCATAAATGAAAATATATAATCTTTTTATTACCTATGAAAGTCTTGTTCTAGATTCTCTGAGTTGATTATCTTGGAAGACAAAATCAGAAGCCCTTTGTATGCCTATAAGGTCTTACTCATAGATCATTTGTTCAGAATGTTTCAAAAAGTAGAACCAGATAATCTATTGTGATCTATGCAATGCACTCCAGATGATCTATAGTCATCTGTACCTCTAGATGTTGATGAAGAAATGGACTTTGTGTTCTTACAGATCCCCATATTCCTCCTTAACCATGAACCACCATGTCGTGTCATCCTCCACCTTGCCTCTTTGTGGTCCCAAGCATCTGCCACATTTATTTTTTTAATAAGATATAATAATTAATGATAAATGCACACCTGATACACTTTCCTCTTGCTATGTCACAGTCAATAGATGGGTTGAGCACATATGTGCCACTGCTATTGTTGACTGCATCAAGAGCAAAGTAGGTTAGTAACAGACTGCAGCTTTTCATCAAGAAAAATCTTCTATTTCCTCTTGCTCTGTCCACACCTTTGTATACACTCAACTTTAGCTAGCAACCTGCACCTTAAACTCAGCAAGTACATTCTCTGCTCCCTCCAAACTGACATGCACATACTCTTTATCCTATTCTGACATGATGAAAGGATCCGCTCAAAAACTCGCATCAAGATCAACACAATCAGCAGATCAATAGGATCAGCATTCCAAATGTGACTAGTAACAGTCTAGCAGTCACTAGAGCCAAACTACTGTTAATGCGACCAAGGCAATGGTCACGGGCATCAACGGCAATATATGGGCACCTGAGAAGCACACCACAAGTACGTAACCCCGCAGACTACTTAACACTGCCAACCGGTAATTACCACTGCCAATTTACTACCGCCGACCGTCATCTTAACACCGCTGACCAAACTCCCAATCCGACCTGATCAAAAGAAGTCAAGAAGCGTTCAAAACTACTAGAAGCCGAGAAGTCTAGAACACAACTACTAAAGCCTAACACCTAAAGTCTAAAGGCTAATCCGAGCCCAATGGAGACATCACTGGCATTCCAGCACTGTCAGACTTGTGCCCAAGCATATATGGTCCTTTATGAGATATACTTCACAGTATGTCATGCTACAAGCGAAACACGTGACTGCTAAATTGAAGTCCAACGTCATACGCAAGAAGCGTTACATGCCAATCCACTAAATCCTGTAATACCCAAGTGACATGAGGAACTCATTGTTACAACTCGAACCCCTCGAGCTGCAGACCTAATAACTTGGAGGATACTAGGATGGTACAAGCCAGAGCTGCACAACTCATGTCCAGCCTCTACAGTACAAGCGAACCTTTATTTACCAAGAGACGTGAACCTAGACACCAAGCAATTACAACTGGTACTCCAATAAAGGATATGGCAATACATTCGCAATGTTAGACTCCCAGGCAAAGCATGGCTAGTCACTCGAACACAACTGCATCCCCCAGCTGAACTTATACAGTTCATAGTATGCATTGGACCATACTCTACACCAACCCGACATCTTAATATCGATGTGTGAGTTGTGCTTACACCCTTTGGACCACAAGATGAACAGCGAAGAGTTACATATCGAGCTGCCTACATTGCACCAAGAGCTATAATCCCACCTGGTGATGGAATCGACGTCATAGTAGAGCACTGACAGTGGAGCTTTCTATACCAGAGCAGCACCTCTATTGTCTCAGTCAGCAATTCCACAGAATTCTGTCATAGTGGAGATACATTGAAGCAAAGTGGCGCTCAGTGGAGCAGAATGACGAAGGAAGTGATGTAATGGTGGAGAGAAGTGGAGCAAGGTGGAGCATAGTGGGGTAAAGTGGAGAGAAGATGAGTAAGAAATAGGACGGAACATGGATTATCTAGAAAGTATAAATAGCATTAGAAGTAGGCCCTCTTTCCCCCATCTTTTGATCCTCTTAACACACTGGTGATAGTGTCCTAACACGACTCACTGTGTGCTTTGTACTGCTACGCCTCTTAGAAATCCCAATCTGCTCTTACTTTACCTTGTCTCTGAAAGCATCCCTTACTAGGACTGCAACTAGGAAGGACAGTAAGGGGACCATGTGGTACAGCTAAACGTGAGTAGATAGATCACCTCTGCACAACATACCACTGCTTAGACAAAAGGATTAAAACCGGTGTAACCCTGGACCTATACCTCTAACAGTAACTCAGTGATTATTTCCCAGATTTATGATATATTTAGCAGACTATCCCAAGAGGTAAATCAGCTTATTGTTCTCTCTGTTATTACAACTGATAAATTTACAATAGAATGCTAGTTGTGTCACTTTGCAACTTGGGTAGTTAACCCTGTGCAACATGTCTTGTTCCTCTCAAAGAGATTCATTGACTTGGAATGGTAACCGACAAGAAATTTCGGAAGCAAGAATGCGTCAACGACTTCATCAGGCAAAATAAGATCTTGAGAGCACGAAAATTGATTTTCGAGGACAGAAATAAAGTCAAATCATCAAAAATTATGCACATACTCAAGGAAGGCTGTCTTTTACCTATCAATGTAAGTTCTTTTCTACTCTCGCTACATTTGGATCTCACAGTCTTTGCAATAGAATGCATTTTCAGTTCTTTCTGAGTAAGGCTTCAATTATTTCGATATGTTCACCCCAGACTTAATGCACAAATTCAAAATTGGGGTATGGAAATTGATTTTCACTCATCTTATGCAGATTCTTATTGCCAAAGGAGGAGATACAGTTCCAATTCTAGATGCCAGGTGAGTCTATTATTTATACTTACATTACATGCTGATAGGTACACCATAGGTATCGATTGGTGTCCACATTTGGTGCAGACACCATTCATTATTTCCCAAAGAATGCTGCATCCATGCAAAAACTTGCAGCTCAGGATTTTGAGGATCTCCTTCAGGTGAGTCGTCTCCAATTCATTTGAAGAGTTTGACTGATAGTCAACGTACTCTTTATTATTCTTCAGTGCACTATTCTAGTTTTTGAGAACTTGCTTCCAAGAAAGGACAACAAGGTCATTCTTGATCTGCTCTTTACGTTGGCCAGCTGGCATGCCCTAGCAAAGCTTCGTATACATACAGAGATGACGGTTCACCTTTTTGAAGACAAAACTGTCAAAATGGGAAAACAGCTTCATCATTTCAAAGTGACAACCTGTTTAGACTACAAAACCTGTGAACTCCCAAAAGAAATCGTGGCATGAGGCCTACGACAGGCTGCTAAAGCTGCAAGAGATGATACTGGTACAAATACACAACCACCGGGTGAGAAGGTGAAAAGGAAGCAGCTCAATATTAATACACCAAAATTCTATGCTATTGGAAACTATGCAACTGTGATTCCTCGCTATGGTTCAACTGATTCGTACAGTATGCAAATAGTGAGTTTTGTTTCATTGTTTGTTCATACTTGCTAAAACTATACAAATTAACAGGGCAAAATGCAACATAAACACATCAAACGTTTTTATTCTATGACCAACAAATGAGATACAGCAAGAGATGTATCAAAACTCGAAGCTCGACAGCGAATTCTAAAAGGTATAAACTCCCAGCTCTCAAGCAATTTTGATGTACTCCCAAAGACTGCTCTGAACATTCACTACCATATGGCAAGCAGTAAAAAATATTTTATTCATCTTCCAATATGGCTGGATGAGAATCAAGACGACCCAGCACTATCGGTAAGCTTAATAGACAAAATTTCTTGCCATATGATTGTTTATATACTGACTACTTTCTTTCAGAACTTTATGGAAGATTTTCATTCTCATCTGCTTGCTCGACTCTTGTCTAGAGATGAGAACAATGCATTTACTCCTCCAGAAATTGATGGTCTTCATATCAAGCACAACAAGATATATAGCCTCAAACTAATGTATGTCAACTACACTACATATGATCTTTGACATTCTTCAGACACTATTAGTCTCTCTGCTTATCCTAATGTGATGTTTCTCTCTGGTGACTCTAATGCTACTCACCCTTACTGCTATGCTCAGGTCATTGGTCTATTTTATGCTAATGTTGCTTATTCTGGTCCCAGAGCTTCAATACAAACATACCAAAGGATTAATATTGCTTGGGTACAATATTTTCAGCTGGACTCTAGCTACTCTTCTGGTTTTGCTGTGAAACAGCCTCTTAGACTCAAATTCATGCAATAATCTCTCCCTGGATCCTTTGGTTTTCTTGATCCTGATCTTATAATTTGTGGTTCTCATTTGATTCCTGCTTTTGCTCATGGGAAACCAAAAGAGTCTCTTGCAGGATCAGTTGCTTGATCTTTGCCAAGCAGTGCCAAGAAGGATAATGATGATGGCAATGCCAATAGTGAAGATTATTGCTATTACTATGCAAATATGTGAGTTCTGTTTGCACATTTCCAAGCAACACTATGTTAGAATCAGAGTAAGAAGAGTAATATATGGCTTACTACTGAAGCAAGTGTCTCACACTGCTGATTAATAAGCGATGTCAAAGAATCAGGCAAAGACAAGTATCAGGCTAGTGTTTGTATAAGAGAAAGCTCCAACTCACTTGAGGGGCGTTTGGAGAGATGAATTGAACTGCTACTCAGGATGGCTCATTTGGCCTCCTTTTATACTCTACAGGTGTGGCTATGCTAGGCTACTACTATAACTATCTACCTCAGTCTTTCTACTGACCATGTATACCTTCCAGCGCCTTCTACAAGGTGCTCCACTTGCTCCACCCTTTTCTTGTCAATTCCATGCATTCCTTGTCAATTCCGATCATACTGTATGTTCTAGTTCATTCTACTGGTTTCTTACTATGTACTCCAATGTCTGAGCTCTACTGTTATGGTCTAATGACACTAGCACTCTCTGGTGCATACTTACTATCCTCAGCTACTCTGCTGGCGCCTGTACTGGTTCTGAGCTCCACTGATTTATTCCCTACTGTTCTATGGCCTTCTCTCCTTGGAGTTAGGACTTATGTTCTTCTTCTGACTCGGATGGCTGACTGATGCTGCTACTTTGCCTAAGCTAGTTGTAAAAGCTTTCCTCTCATCTACTACTCCTGTAGATGCGTACACATCGCTTCCCTTCTTATTGCCTTCCTGATTAGATTAACTTTCCTTATCAGTGATCGTTGATCTCCATGGCTTCCGAGGTTCGGTGCCTGTGAGGTACTACATCTTCTTCTGGAAGCTCTGGGGTTTTTCCCACCGGCGTTCTATCATCTACCGGAAAGCTTCTCATGTGGAGATATGTCGTCATTCTTGTGAATCCTTCTTCCGGTGGCATTGGAATCTTAATTGGACCAATCACAAACTTGATCCTATGTTCTATTGATATCTCTGTGACTCGTTCATCCATAACTGATACTCCTTCTGCATCGATGAGTCTAATGAATTCTTTAACTCTAGTTATCGTATTTTCTGCTATACGTCGTACTATTTCATTAGCTCCCCTTCTGTATAGTATGTCAATATTAATATGAATAAATTGACATTCTTCTTTATATTTCCGCTTTGGGAATTTAATCTGTACTCCTGTGTTCATTAGATAGTCTCGTTCGTCATGTGAGAATACTGCTACCATATGTTCAAATGTCACATAATTCGTATTAGGCTGTTGTATGCCTTCTTGAGTAACGTATCCTGGAAATACTCTATGCGTCCCTCGTATGTCGAAGTTCATTGCTAACACCTCTGTCATCAAGAGTGATGAGATTATTGTACAATAAATGTCCCATCCTATCTGCTGTGCTTGTTTGCATTTCTCACAGTCATCCTTGGCTTCTGGCCATTGACTGGCTCATCCTTGGTTAACTATTCTCTTTAATGTAGTTTCCAGCGTTCTTGCTTGTCGTGTGAACATCTTGATTGTATGCTGTCACGTGCACACTATACTGTTGACTAAAGCAATTTCTAACACACTATTTGAATTTATCAACATAGATTTATTGATTGAGACATGTTTATAAGATATTGAGGTGGTGGAATCGGTCATACGATTATACGAAATTTCAACAAGATATTATTGCAATGCAATGAAACTGATGAAGATCTAGCTGAAGATGAAGATAAAATCATGGAGGACATATCAGAGAATGAGGATAATGCAGACGTGGAATAGAAAGGCTATGCTTGCTCAGATGAAGAAGATGACAAAGATGAAGAAAATGAAAATGACAGTGATTCCAAAGAATATGTGTAAGGACTCGAACATTTTCCTTTTCTTTTCTTATGTCATCATTCATTTTAATATTCTTTTTCCTTTTCTTTTATTTTTCTTATGCGCTTATTCATCCAATTGCCGGAACATTCCACAACATTCTATCACGCTCATTAATCATCTCATTCCTTATCATGTGACTTCCTATTAGAGTAGACCTTTCCCATGCTCAAAGTCTATATAAGTAGATAGTTTGACTCTTTCGTTCCTTGTCTTTCTATTCTACTTACCTTCACTGTGACATAGGTATCTACTCTTGTATTATTAGTTTGTTGAATTCTACTTACCTTCACTGCGACATAGCGTGCGTATAGCCCGGCAACTCGCATTAGCCAGTTGTTTGTTGTTTGTATTGGCCACCTCGAGATCGACGCCCATTAGTCTCGCCGCCTAACATAATAGAAAGACCTACTCTCGGACCCGTGGTTTAACCACTCGTCTGTCGCTTATCCACGCAGGAGACACATCGACGGTCAACGACCGTGCCCATCCCGGATTTATCCGAGCAACCCCTATCTTGCCCGTCAAGGTCCGACTGACTTTGACGTGTCCCGATAGTTCCCGAAACAATCAATCAACCCTCCAATCGTGGCGCTCCGAATCACTCTTCTGTGGAACTCGCATCAGACGTGTTAGGACCAGTATTTTCGGACGAGGTGGTTAGTCCGAGCGTACCGGAACAAGTCCCTGCTTCCTCCTTCTGACAATGTATAATTGGAGAGTAGAGTAGCGAAGGTTAGATGTACTACTAAGAAGCGAGCTATAGGCTCAAGCTTGACCCAGTAGTAGGGCAGAGGTTCAATCAAAGGGGTACAGTTATGATTGAAAGTACAAAATAATTTTGCTGAGGGACAACACCCCGCTCAGCTGGCGCCTTAAATAAAGTTTCTACTGAATACTACCGACTACCAAATACTACCGACCATGCCTTGCTATTGGTTAGGACAATGTGTTTCAGCTGGTGTTACTACTACTCTCTTGAGTCTGTAGTACCACTGGCAACTCTGGTGGTGCTACCAAAACTCCTGGTTGCACCACCGACTACTTCCTTCCATATTAGGCAGGCCCCTAATTTCCTTCCGTTCCGAAGAAGCTTTCCCCAGGCTTCTATCGATCTCCATTCCTATCACATGTTAATCCTTAACGCCAAACCTCCCACGAGAGACTTCTTTCCTGTGCCGCGATCTCGCTTCGCCGGCGCTCCGTTACTCCGGCCGAGCTTCTGCCGTTAGTCTTCCATCATGGGGCTGACCGTTATCTCGGGATTTGGGATCGGCAATCCCTGCCGATCATCAGAGACTAACCTCGGCAGCTGTGTAAATTTAGCAGACACCCTTCTGTGCCTAGCCGCGATATCGATGTCGGAGAATTGTAGTCCGGTACCCGACGTTAACCTGTATCTTCTTCCCAGGTGATTCGTCCCGCACCATTCGTCGACTGTAATAACCCCTTCTTCCGATCGTTCCCATGCTTCTAGCATTCGATCCGTTGCTTCTTCGATAAGACTTTCGACGTCCGATGGCGCCCTATAATAGATCGGCCAATCGACTTCCACTGCAGTGTTTCGACACAAGGTCTGGTGACGATGCTGATTGATCCAAGCTCTCACGCCAACCTTTAATGCATAGATATCCCTATCGCCGAGCCATACCGATACCTCGTGGTCGTATGCGCTCATTCCGCGGTTCAGTAATGGTTGGTCAAACGTTCGTTCTGAGGGTCCGGGTTTATGCCGAATCTTGACATCGGCTCCTTCCCTATTTACTAAGCGTTCCACGAAGTTCTTGAGGAGCCACTCCGAGAGAACCCAACTCCTTTGGTATGCCAAATAGCAGTTTGTACAGACCAGGCTTTCATGAACAAAGCGTCTGGTTGCACTATGTCGATATCGTCTCTTCTGCAGGAGTTCCACGTATCTTGCGATGTTCCGTTCTTCCATGTCTACGTAGCTTCGCTCGGGTGGAGGAGTATGTCCAATATGCATTCCAGCTAATCCTTGCTGTAAATCGTATGGGTCCTCCCTTTCGTCGCGTTCGTCCTCGTAATATCGTCGATCGGGTTCCTCTTGAGTATATTCCACAGCGACCTCCCCAGGCCCTTGCTGTACTAGTGGGTGAGAACCGTCTCCACTATTCTGTCCTTGAAGCCTTTCGAAATGCTCTGGATTGGGCTGCATAATTCGGTGTGTAAAGCGTCTGATACCACGCCGCATTGTATATCCACAATTTTCGTAACAAGACGTTCTCTTGGGTGACTCATAGAGTCCAATCATCATCAAGCATCTCGTTCATCATCTACCTTGGTGCCTTCCGACTAGTCATCAATTTCAAAGACGAGCCGGTCATCCGAAGTCGGTCCCGTCCGAACACCGTACCGATCCCCGTTCTACCCCCGGCCTATCAAGGTGGATCTAACTGATGACCAGCGGGCGGCTCTCCTAACAAACTGTAGGTGGAGCGCGTCACGAGGGCATCACATTGTCAAGTCAGGCGATCAAATCTTTACCGCTTGGTGGGACGAGAACGTGAAGAAGTGGTACTCTGACAGAGAAGGAAAGTCGCTTTATTGGCGAGCGAAGCGAGAGGGAGACATAGACAATCCTGCACCCCCTACCCCCACGCGATCAACGGCTCCTTTACCAGGGCCATCAACATCAACAGGCCAGACATCGGCTCCACCTATAGCACCTTCATTGTCTTTCACTGAACCACGAGAGCCTGCTCCGCTCGTACCAACAGACGAAGAAGAGGAGGACGAAGAAGAAGAGCAAGAGATGTCGTTGTCGAAGGAGTCAATAATGGACCTTGCTACGGCGATTGCGCTAGCGCTCCAGGCAGCAGGAGAAGGCACAGGCCAAGGATCAAAGTCAAACAAGGTTCATATCGCCAAGCCCCAAGACTTCGATGGCGAGCACGGATATGTCGACTTCAAACGAGAGCTGCGCCTGTATGTTTATGCATCAGAGTCGGAGTTTAGGACAAGCAAAGTGAAAATCATGTTCGCTCTGTCGTATATGAAGAGCGGTACTGCTGCGAGCTGGGCGGAAAGCTACACAAGTGGTGCAATCGACGAACATGGTAGGATAGCATTCAAGGACACTTGGGATGCTTTCCTAAAGAAGCTTGATACCTCGTTCGATGACCCGGCCCGGTCTCAAAAAGCATTTGAACGACTCGACGTGATGTATCAGGGTGATCTCAATGCAGATGAATTCTTCAACAAGTTTAACATTTGCCGAGTGGATGCTGGACTGGCCACGGAGGCTCATGATGAATGGCTGATGAGTCACCTCAAGAGGGTGATGAACCTGAAGGTGGTCGAAGGTATCATGCGTCTACCCAACAAGCCGACGACATATGAAGAATTCAAGAAGGCGGCGGTCAAGGTTGACAGGGTTGAGTGCCAGATCAGAGATCTGATGGCCGAACGCCGGAGGAAGACGATCAGCTCGACGATTATGAAACCAGCACCGCAACCATTGAAACATCCAGCACCACCTCAACAAGCGGCTCGCCCCTTTGCTCCACCCATCCAAGATCGTCGTGACGCCACTGGAATAACATATGGAGGCTTAGGTCAGCCGATGGACATGATGATGAACCAGGCGCGCTGTACACGCGCTTGCTATAAGTGTGGTCAGGTAGGCCACTACATCCGGGAATGCCCCCGAGGCCATGAAGCAATACGTGCAATCATTGCGGCCTTCGTCCCAGCAGACAGAAAGGCGCTCTTCGAGGAACTCGGCCAAGCAAAGGAATCCTCCTTCGAAGAGGTCGACGACGTCGATATACGAGCAGTACCTGCTGATTTGGAAGAACTCGTAGAAGGTGAGGGTTTTCTGGAAGACCAGACGTAGACGTCGGAACGACTGGTTGATCACCTAAAGGATTCTTTTCGTCGGACTCGTTAAAATATAATTGTCCTGTTGTACAATACCAAGATGCGAATATCAGTGACGGTTTCACCCTTCGAAAACTCCTTACCGACGTAATACCTGACGAACCTGAAGCAGACGACGATGACTTCGACGTCTACACAGATTTGTTGGTTAGAAAAGTGAATGCGCAAGCAGGCGATTCAAACGAGCGTAGTGTGGAAGAGCAGAATCAAACCACTATAAAAGATGAGGTTGAGGCGGAAGCACCTTACCGCGAGAACGTTGTTGCTCAGGCGAACGATACTGAAGCAGTATGGGATGTGGTTGGCAGACGCGCGGCTGAGGTATGGCGCGAGGGCATAGTGGACGCAGATCAATTCGTCAGGAGGGCGGGAGGAAAAGAGTTGGACGCCTTCGTTAGCATCGTACACCCAAAGATAGCGGGCGATGATGAAGTAGACTTGTCAAACCCTCTACTCGAAGAGGAAAACTTCATCGATGCCCATGCGCTAATCGACTCGGGATGCACGGGTTCATGTATCGATGAGGGTTTTGTCAAACGATACGGTTTCCCCACCCAAAGGTACATTCGGCCTAGACCAGTCTTCAATGCTGACGGAACAAGCAATGAGGCGGGATTGATCAAGGAATATGTAGTTGTACGAATGTTCTTTGGGAAACATGAAGAGGAGATACGACTGGCGGTGACATCCTTAGCATCGAGCAACATCTTCCTCGGACATGACTGGTTGATGAAGCACAATCCTGAGATCATCTGGAGGTCAGGAACAGTCAAGTTCACGCGTTGCCCTGACGAATGTGAGTTGTCACTACCGAGCGAGGAGATAGACGAAGAATTTGTGAGGAATGTGCGGATGAAGGAGGCGGCAAAGTGGCCACCTTATCTGGAGGAATATGCGGATGTCTTTAGTGAAGAATCGTTTGAACGCCTACCAAACCATCGAACGTGGGACCATGCTATCGACTTGAAGCCAGATTTTAAGCCTAGCGATTGCAAGGTTTACCCATTGTCGCCGAAAGAACAAGAGGCAATGAAGGAGTTCATCGAAGAGAACCTAGCATCTGGACGCATCCAACAGTCAAAATCCCCAATGGCATCTCCGTTCTTCTTTATTAAGAAGGAAGATGGGAGCCTACGAGCGATCCAAGACTATCGAAAGCTTAATGAAGGAACGGTTAAGAACAAATACCCGTTGCCACTGATAAACGAGCTCATCGATAAAGTCAAGGATGCGAAGTACATCACGAAGCTCGACGTTCGCTGGGGATATTACAACATTCAGATTCGCGAGGGCGATGAATGGAAGGTGGCATTTAGGACAAATTTAGGCTTATTCGAACTAACGGTCATGTTTTTTGGATTATGCAATGCGCCGGCGACATTCTAAGGTTTCATGAACGATATCTTTCGAGAAATGATCCATGAGGGTATCGTCATCATTTACCTCGACAACATCCTCATTTTCTCGAATGAGTTGGAGGAACATCGCCAACGCACCAAACGAGTCTTTGAGATCCTGCGTCAAAATGGACTTTTCCTGAAGCCACAGAAATGTGAGTTCGAGGTTGATACAGTTAAATATCTCGGACACATCATCGGTAATGGCGAGGTTCGAATGGACCCGAAAAAGACAACAGCGGTTCAGGAGTGGCCAATCCCGCGAAACGTTCACGAACTGCAACAATTCCTGGGACTAGGGAATTAGTTGCGACAATTCGTAAAGGACTATAGCTCTGTCGTTAAACCCCTGACGATGCTGACGGGAAAGGTGGAATGGAAGTGGGGAGAGGAGGAACAATGAGCTTTCGAAGAGTTGAAGGGACGGTTGAGTAGTCCCCCGGTTCTAGCCATCCCGAACAAGGAGGGTCCTTTCCGAGTCGAAGCAGATGCATCGGACTTTGCGTCTGGAGGAGTGCTCCTTCAGAAACAAGACGACAAGTGGAAAGTGATAGCCTATCGATCGTCGACCTTCCTGGAGGCCGAACGGAATTACGAGATCTATGACAAAGAGATGCTCGCAATCGTACAAGCCCTCAAGGAATGGCGGCAGTACCTTCAAGGAGCCAAGAAACCCTTTGAAGTATGGACTGATCACGCAAACCTGATATACTTCCGATCTCCTCAGAAGCTGAATCGTCGACAAGCTCGTTGGCGGCTCGATTTAGCCGAGTTTGACTTCACGCTGGTGCACAAGCCAGGGAAGACACTAGGCAAGGCAGACATATTGTCGCGACGAGCAGACTACAACAAGGGCGAACGGGATAATGAAGACGTCACATTCATTAGAGATGAATGGCTGGTCAGAGGAATGGTGGAGATGTCAAGGGATGTGCTGATTGAAAAGATTCGAAAGGCACAAGCGGAGGTGAATGAGGAAGAGAGACCGACGAACTTAGTGTTCGTAGATGGGTTGTGGAAAAAGGAGGTGATGGTTAAGCTCTTGATGACGAAGATGAAGAAGTTTCAAAATGTTTTCATACCGACGAGTGTGAGGGAGGAAGTGATGAGGGAGTGTCACGACTCGACGTTGGCAGGCCACCCAGGAGCGAACAAGACCGTTGCACTAGCGAACAGAAGTTTCTGGTGGCCTAACATGTACGTCGATGTCAGGAATTACGTGCGAGGATGCGATCGTTGTCAGCGAACAAAGGCCCTCAGAACAACAAGGGCAAAGGTTTTGCACCCTAACAAGGTACCGGAGGCGCCATGGCAAGTTGTCACAGTCGACCTGATTGGAGAGTTGCCGGAGTCAAATGGATTTAATGCAATTTGTGTGGTAGTCGATCGCTTTAGCAAACAAATCCATGCGATACCAACAACGACAAAATTGACGGCAGAAGGAATGGCCAGGATTTACAGGGACCATGTCTTCCAGTTGCATGGCTTACCTCAAAAGATCATCCACGACCGAGGAGTACAGTTTGATGCGAAGATGATGAGGGAGTTGTACAAACTCCTTCACATCGAAGGCAATCCGTCAACGGCGTACCACCCTCAAACAGACGGACAGACAGAACGAGTTAATCAAGAACTCGAACAGTACCTTTGACTATACGTCAATCATCGACAATCAGACTGGGCGGACTGGCTAGCTCTCGCAGAGTTTGCGCACAACAATCGTGAACATTCAGCGACCAAACTATCACCCTTCTTCGTCAACACGGGACAACACCCTTCAGGCTTCACGGGCATTGGAACAACTTCGTCCAATCTATCGGCAGAAGAGTTTGCCAAACATGTCAAGAGAATACACGAACTCGCTCAGGCCAATCTGACTCAGGCCAATGAAGACATGAAACACTTTTATGATCGTCACGCTGGAAAGTCGGTAGTCTATGAGATGGGACAGAAGGTCTTCTTGGATGGTCGAAACATTAAGACGATCCGACCGACGAAGAAGATGGACGACAAATGGTTTGGCCCATTCGAGGATATAGAAAAGGTGGGCGCGAGCGCATATAAGCTAAAGATCCCGAAGACATGGAAACATGTTCATCCCGTCTTTAACGAGATCCTGCTCAAACCAGCTGTTCAACCGTCTTTCGAATCACAAAAGAAGCCGCCTCCACCCCCGCCAGTGATCATTGACGAACAAGAAGAGTACGAGGTTGAAGAAATACTCGACTCACGTCTACATCAAGGACGGCTCCAGTTCTTGGTCAAGTGGGTCGGATATGAGGAAGCGACATGGCAGCCGGAATCCGACGTCAAGGATAATGCACAGGAATCAATTCAAGAATTCTATCGCAAACATCCTGGAGCTCCGCGAAAGCTAACAATACCTCGACAAAGCATACGAGCACTGTATAGATTCACGTCGTCAGAAGGATTATGTGGTTGGTCGGGACGCCCAACCTTGAGAGGGGGGTGATGTAAGGACTCGAACATTTTCCTTTTCTTTTCTTATGTCATCATTCATTTTAATATTCTTTTTCCTTTTCTTTTATTTTTCTTATGCGCTTATTCATCCAATTGCCAGAACATTCTACAACATTCTATCACGCTCATTAATCATCTCATTCCTTATCATGTGACTTCCTATTAGAGTAGACCTTTCCCGTGCTCAAAGTCTATATAAGTAGATAGTTTGACTCTTTCGTTCCTTGTCTTTCTATTCTACTTACCTTCACTGCGACATAGGTATCTACTCTTGTATTATTAGTTTGTTGAATTCTACTTACCTTCACTGCGACATAGGTATCTACTCTTGTATTATTAGTTTGTTGAATTCTACTTACCTTCACTGCGACATAGCGTGCGTATAGCCCGGCAACTCGCGTTAGCCAGTTGTTTGTTGTTTGTGTTGGCCGCCTCGAGATCGACGCCCATTAGTCTCGCCGCCTAACAATATGCACACCTGTAATACATATATATTGTAATTGCTTTCTTTTGATAATAATGCAATGCTTTTTCAAGTGGAAAAAGTGTTGCATCGACTTCCGTGATCTTGCACAAAATTGGGAATTTGAAGGTCATGCATGCTCTGTGTTAGAATCAGGGTAAGAAGAGTAATATATGGCTTACCACTGAAGCAAGTGTCTCACACTACTGATTTATAAGCGATGTGCAAAGAATCAGGCAATGACAAGTATTAGACTAGTGTATGTATGAGAGAAAGCTCCAACTTGCTTGAGAGGCGTTTGGAGAGATGAATTGAACTGCTACTCAGGATAGCTCATTTGGCCTCCTTTTATACTCTACAGGTGTGGCTATGCTAGGCTACTACTATAACTATCTACCTCAGTCTTTCTACTGTCCATGTATATCTTCCAGTGCCTTCTACAAGGTGCTCCACTTTGCTCCACCCTTTTCTTGTCAATTCTGTGCATTCCTTGTCAATTCCGTACATTCCTTGTCAATTCCGATTGTATTGTATGTTCTAGTTCATTCTACTAGTTTCCTGCTGTGTACTTCAATGTATGAGCTTTACTGTTATGGTCAAATGACTCTAGCACTTTCTGGTGCATACTTTCTATCCTCAGCTACTCTGCTGGCATCTGTACTGGTTCTGAGCTTCACTGGTTTATTCTCTACTGTTCTATGGCCTTCTCTCCTTGGAGTCAGGACTTATGTTCTTCTTCTGACTTGGATGGCTGACTGATGCTGCTACTTTGCCTAAGCTAGTTGTAAAAGCTTTCCTCTTATCTACTACTCCTGTGGATGTGTATGCATCACTTCCCTTCTTATTGCCTTCCTGATTAGATTAACTTTTCTTATCAATGATCATTGATCTCCATGGCTTCTGAGGTTTGGTGCCTGTGGGGTACTACATCTTCTTCTAGAAGTCCTGGGGTTTTTCCCACCGGTGTTCTATCATCTACTAAAAAGCTTCTTTTGTAGAGATATGTCATCATTCTTGTGAACCCTTCTTCCAATGGCATTAGAATCTTAATTGGACCAATCATGAACTTGATCCTATATTCTATTGATATCTCTGTGACTCATTTGTCTATGACTGATACTCCTTCTGCATCAATGAGTCTAATGAATTCTTTAACTTTAGTTATTGTATTTTCTGCTATACATCGTACTATTTCATTAGCTCCCCTTCTGTATGGTATGTCAATATTAATATGAATAAATTGACATTCTTCTTTATATTTCCGCTTTGGGAATTTAATCTGTACTCCTGTGTTCATTAGATAGTCTCGTTCGTCATGTGAGAATACTGCTACCATATGTTCAAATGTTACATAGTTCGTATTAGGCTGTTGTATGCCTTCTTGAGTAACGTATCCTGGAAATACTCTATGTGTCCCTCATATGTCGAAGTTCATTGCTAACACCTCTGTTATCAGGAGTGATGAGATTATTGTACAATAAATGTCCCATCCTATCTGCTGTGCTTGTTTGCATTTCTCGCAGTCATCCTTTACTTCTGGCCATTGACTAGCTCGTTCTTGGTTAACTATTCTCTTTAATGTGGTTTCGAGCATTCTCGCTTGTCGTGTAAACATCTTGGTTATATGCTGTCATGTGCACACTATACTGCTGACTAAAGCAATTTCTAACACTCTGACCAGTCTCAGATCTATGATTGTTGCTATATAAGTGCAAAGACAGATTTTTACCTCATATACAATCAAATCAGATACATTCAAGTAGCATATAAATACAATGAAGAACTCCCAGTGCCTTGTGACACAAAATCATAATGATATTGCACATATATCAGCCTGAGCTGTCTTTTAGAAGTATTGTATGAAAATAATCATTTTGTCATGAGCAATACAAAACCCAAATCAAGCTTTTTCTACTCTGACAAACATTCAAATGGCTTCTATGATTTGCACAAGAGACTGTCAACCTTTCAATTACCCTGTAAGAGGTTATCAGACCTTTTGTTACAATATCAACGAAAATCACACTGATGACTCATATATATGCTGACTAACAATCTGGTACTACCCTATATAGTCCGGAAGAGTTTGTAAGCACCGAGACTTTTTCCCGATGTACCCCTTTCTGACTTTGAACATTAGAAATACTCTAGCTGTATTTCGCAAGACACTGCGATGCTTCCCGCCGGAACCTCGAATTAATAAGATTGTAGAAAGAAATGCAGTCTTGAAGGGGACGCGATTTCATCCTGAACAACATTGGTCTCCTCAGACATCTTGCGATGGTGCATGTACGATCATCCAATTTGCTCGCAACGATTCTTAGGATACCAAATTTATGGTACCCGTACAAAAATGAAGTACAGTTACGATGGATATCTGGGCTCTTCATATGAATTGTGAACTTCATCGTTTGTAGTAGTCGCGCTCCTGACGTTCGCCGTGGTTTGCATTATATTGTGGAGAAGATGCCCACCTCTTCAGGCCTGAGCGCTTCATTGACTCTTCAGACTATAGTTGGCCATGAGATGCTTGTGAGTATGGGTCGTCAGTTTCATGTATCCTCAGACTCCCCATGCCTTCTTTGCGAAGTCCTTCCATGAGCTCGCGGCTGCATCGGAGAATGTTTTCGACGACAGGGAGCGTCTGTCTACTGGCTTGCATAGCTCATTGGTATGAGATATTGCTCCCGGAAAGCATGGATCCAGACAATCTCACCGAGTTGGATAAGCGATGGCTTCTTTCTTGGAGAGCCGGCGTCGCGACAACGCCGACAAATGCGTTTCTGAGGTTCCGGAAGTATGCGACGGAGAAATGAGTAGCGATTATTGGAAAATATGATCGTAACGACATAAGAATTACAGTAAAATAAAGAAAAAATTGCTTCCGTGTATACGGTCACGTGACGTTTCTGGTGGGCTGACGGAGACGCGTCAGACGCGACGTGCTTGACCTGCATTTCCTTTATTCTCGCCCATCATGTATTCTACTACTTCACTCCTCCTCTCCTTTTGTTTCTTTTTTTTACTCATCCTCCCAACGTCTGCGACGTCGTCTGTAGCATATCCGGTCAGTGACCAATACCCACTTATCGCTCGCGTGGGGCAGGCATATTCCTGGTCGATCTCGCCCGAAACATTTGCCACCAGCGACTCAGACAATTCTACGATCTCCGCTTCCAACCTTCCCCCGTGGCTATCTTTCTCAAACTCAACTTTCTATGGTACACCGAGCGCGAGCGACGAAGGACCCATAAACGTCACCCTTGAAGCTGGTGGAGCTAGAGATTCGTTCACATTATGTGTCACTCACTTCCCACCCCCACGAGCCAATATCGCTCTCGCAGATCAGTTCAATACCTCCAATCCATCTATGAGCTCGGTCTTTCCTATCAGTACCGGATCTGCTTTACGAGATGATACGCCTGCGCTACGTGTCCCACTCCGCTGGTCATTCTCTATCGGTTTTCAACCCGACACCTTCGTGAACGACCTGGACCTCTTTTATTACGCACAGCTCGCCAATGGCTCTCGTCTTCCAGATTGGCTCTCGTTTGACAATAGGACGGCTACGTTTGACGGCGTCGCGAGGACACCGCCTCTGCGAGACGGTGAGAAGGTGGAATTAGTTCTTATCGCAAGTGACCAGGAGGGATACTCAGCGTATCGGGCTCCCTTTGACCTTTTAGTCGCTTCCCACGACGTCTCGCTCTCTCGCTCGCTCGTTTTTAACGTAACGGCGGATCAAGAGTTCAAGATAGACATACGAGAGCAGTCGTGGTTCTTTAACGGCGTCTCCGTTGACAACACAGCTTTCCTGGCGGATAACATTACTTCGCTCATCCTTGACACGTCCAGCGCAAACTGGGTGAATTATGACGATGAATCGTTTACGTTGAGCGGGATGGCGCCCTCATCGGGGATCTTTTCATTGCCCATGTCACTCTTGGCATTTAACGAGTCTCTTTCCATGAACACAACGGTCGCCATCGTTCCTTCCTATTTTAATGCAGCGGTCCTCCCAGGCGCTTTCGCAAACCCCGGAACTGATGCGTCTATTTCGCTTGCTCGATACTTCTCATTGGACAAGTACTTTGCCGATCATGATGTTTCCCTATCTGCAAGCTCGTCTACACCATTCCTTAATCTCACGATGCAAGGCAGCGAGTATCTTCTTACCGGACACATACCAGAACAGCCAGATGTATCGCACATTGATGTGCAGCTATCAGCTTTCGACCATGTCACTCATGCTACCTCTCACGCGACGCTTCGTGTATCTCTCCGTATGCCAAGTTCTGATGTGACAGCGAAGGAAGCTCTTGCGAAGCATCGGCGTCTTGTTTTAGGTCTCAGCATCGGGCTCGGAGGAACTGCCGGGTTGATATTACTTGCTGGAATTCTGGCTCTCTTAAGAAGATTCTGTCGCGCCGAGGATACGGCCAGAGGGCCATACAGTCCTGACGAAAAGGTAGGCGAGTTGCCCGTACCTGATTTGGAGGAGGGAGGTTATGGGTGGTCGGAAAAGGCTGGTTTGGGACTATCCGACCTGGAACTAGTACGTCTTTTATCGATTACTTCCCATAACATCACCTCATCGGATCTTTCTAGCTTAAACGCCCGAATTATAAAGACGGTGGAATTGGATACACACCTTCTATCCTTCCCGGATCTCCTCCTCCAAAGCGCACCACGAAGGGTGTCTTCTTCAGAAACGTGAGGGCTGCTGTGAAGAACTTCTCATCGAGCAATGGTAACGGTAGTACCCGTAAAAGTGCGATTTCCAAACCTGTCCTGATGTTCACGAAGGACAGTAATGATAACATGCGGGCTCTGCACGCTGCTGCAGGTTTAGAGGATAGAGGATACACTAGTTCGGCAGTAGACTCGCTTGATGCGACGCCCGGGGGCGGCATTTCTTTTGGACTTAGTAGTGGATTGGGATCCAGTCCAACGTCTACAACCGGGCATAGCAACGAAACAGGCAAGATTAGCATTCCGCGGCAACGTGCCGACTTCGGGCCTGTGCGCTCCGGTGCCCATCAGCGGGCTAGATCAGCATCGCACGCTCGCAGTTCTTCAACGCCGAAGGGCTCGCATGCGCGACGTCGAAGTACGGACACTCAGGGAACTCGATCTTCTGGTGACCGCGACCGTGATGACGAGCTGGCTGAAGCAGTCATCGTGACAGCATCTCGTGCCACCTCACTTCGTTCAGCCCGATCGTCTGCATACAGTTACGCGCCGTCGGCGTACATACGCGATAGTCATCCCGGAGGTGTTGCTCAAGTAACGAGACCACGTCTTGTGCCTTTCACTAGCGCACGGGGGGTGCCCGTGCCCGTTCCGACTTTAACCTCGATAGCTGGGCCTGCAGGCCCTCGTGAACAGCGTCGCGTGAGCCAGGTTGCTGCTCTCGTATCTCCAGAAGCTGCAACTTCTTCAAAAGCAGGCGCGCACGATGCAGATACAGACGCGATCATGACAGATGGTTTGCGCTACGTCCGCGCATTTGGTGACCAGAATACTGACTTTGAGCCGGCTCGCCCACCAAATCTCGGTCGCCAATCACCCGCGCCCATTGCCACTCGATCCAATTCGAAGCGCTCGTCACACTCGTTTGCGCGCCAAGATGGAGTCTCGCCGACGCAGACACTGTCGAGTTACGTGTACCCCTCGCCATCCCAGAGCGTAGAGTCGAGTGTAAAGCGGGGAAGTAGAGGCAGCAGGGGTAGCCTCATGATGAGCCGAATTTTAGTGAGGACTGGCGAGGCATTTGCGTTTAAATATCCGATTGCGCTGTCTGTACCTCCGAACCCGGCGTCTTCTGCGGAACGCAAGTTGTGTGTTCGTCCGCTTTATGGAGGATCAAACCTACCCTCCTTCCTCGCTCATGCCGTTTCGGGTGCAACTCCATCGCTGTCCGGTGCTGGATCAAATAGGAAACGACGCATGCGCTATGAAGTAGAATTCTGGGGCACACCAAACACCAACGATGTGGGCGAGGTCATTGTTGGCATCTTCACTGATGATAGCACCGCTGAATGCGTCGGCAGACTCGTGGTCGAGGTCGTTCCCCGCGGGACGTAGCCGACAGAAACAACAATGTTAGCTGATTCACGACCGTCCTTCTTCAATGTTGGCAATACCAAATTGGAGGGTGTAGCGGTAGATTATACGGGTATAATTTATACGTTATGAACGAATGATATGTATCACAAAGCTTTTGCATACTGTATCTTCTGTATTTCTAGCACTAGATTTTGTATTGATACCACAAGTACAGTCCTATTGTATTACTATAGTAGCTCTTCTATTCTAATCTGGTGACCAATATAAGTATGTTGTTCTCTCGTAAATCGTCAGCGACCCAGCGCTGCTCATCCCACGAAAGTATGCATATCTGCAAGACTGCAGTTGTTCTGATGTTATTGATGTCAGGTCTACGTGCGTATATGCTACTATTCTCATATTCGATTTCAATCTCAAGATGATACCTAACCTAAATGAAGACTCGCGCTCCAACCATCGACAAAAGCGCACCAAACATCGCATTGCCTAACAAACCGAAATCTGCGCCGAATGCAAGGCAAAGGAAACAAGAGGTACCGCTCCCGAGTCTATGTCGTACTGACACAGCGGACGAAAGGACGTCTGAAGATGTTGGTGGTTCGCTCATTTGTACAATACCGTGTGAGTTCGTTGTCACTGCACTGAGTAAAAATGTGCCAGTTGGAGCTGAAATCGTAGTTTCTATTGATGCACGCTCTGATGTAAGCGATTTACGTCCATAGACGGAAAGGAAATATCGCACTCACCGGGAAATCCACCAACATCCTCTGCAGACTGTACAGCAGCATCAAGTCGAAGAGCTGCATCGTCAGGAACTGTCGAAAGAAAGCCAATACGAGGAGGATCAGACGAAGGATGTGTCAGGTTACCATAGTAAAAGCTCGCGAGCACACTTCAATGCAATCAATTAGCGGCATGCACAGGGAAAGAAGAAATCAGAGCTTACCCACGAAGGAACGGCTCCCCAAGACTCCAGCTGTATAAGTATCCTCCCAGCTGGGGCGGATCCGTAGGTGCGAGATTCGGAACACAAAAATGTTCGTCCGAGTCGTCTACAGGTCTTCCAAAATCCCTCGGATCAACCTGGAATCTCCGACCAGAGAACTCGAACTCTAGTGAATACGCCTCTTCACAAGGATAAGCATATGGGAGAGAATCATATTCTTCCGTGAAAGAAGCGTATTCTTCCTCGCTGTACACGGATGCGTCAAGAGAACCCGGGTCAGCGAACGGTGACGGTGTAGAAGTGCTGTTCACCAGCATCGCTAGAATGGTGACTATGACATCTGCAGGTCCTCGGATAAGCGAGTTTCCAGTGTCTATTAGGGCGCTATGGCCTACACCATTCTGTGAAACGTCTCCAAGCATGCTACTAGAAAGGCGGACTCCGCCGAAATAGACAGCATCCAGTGGAACTTCCCAAGCGTAAGGGTACGTTTCTCCAGGTGCCTGCGATACTGCGACTCCATCCTGCTGTGGAGTATACCTTCGTACTGGTATCCAAGCAAACGAGGAATTGTCAACTCCGCTTGGAAGAGCCCCAAGCGTCAAAGATCCGACATTGCCGCTTACAGACGGAATTGTCCGCTGAAGCGTCACAGAAAACTGTGGGGAAGAGAGGTACGCAAGGGAAGTATCACCATTATCGACAAACTCTCTATTGAGAACAAGACGCGAGACCAGTGGACCGTAGGTAGAGAATGAGGGAAGAATATCAAGCCGACTGGTCGTTACGTCGTCGCTCGTTATATTGTCATCCACAGCTAGGTTTGCAGCTGAATGAAAAGACAGAGGCGGAGGTGGCAGGGCTCGTGGTCGAGAATATAAATCAGGTCTTCGACGAGTAACGTGTCGTTTGGAAGCCGAAGAAGGGGTTGTTGATCCGGACGCGGCGATAGAGTACAATTCATTCCACAACAAGCTTTGTGACGGTGTCAGAAATTCTAGCTTTACATTGCACAATTCGCACCTATTGACAGGAAATCCCAGTCCAAATATACCGGCAGATCCAGTATCGAGCACAGACGTGTTCGTCTCATTTATTGCAGCAAAATATTGTTCCTGGGGTAAATGTCTATCAAATACTTCTTTCCACGCAGTTAATTTCAATACAAACTTCCAAAACAAGTCCAGCAATACCAGTACGATCGGCGCCAATTAGTCCGAATGCATGAGTTCCCGTCCTTGAATCACCATATAAGAGTCGTGCATCGGCAACGGACTCAAAGTCATCCGGGGGATAGAGTGGGTAAGGCACGTCGGAACACGACGAACAATTAGTAGAAAGGACCCAAAGGTCTGCTGAACCCGTGTCTGCCACAGAAACAACCAGGTTAGCCCAATTCTTGCCTTAGAGAAGTTATGAAGAACAGAACAAGAACATACCGAGCACAAGAGGTGTAGAAATATTCCCGACCCCAACGAGAACATTATAGGTTCTACATACCATTCAAATGCGATCAATATTCCGACAGACATGATCACATACATGTCGAGTGCATCACCCAGTCCGATGGCCGCTTGCCCAGATTCACTATAATTCCCTTCCTGCCTCCTTGCCACCCGCCGCTTTACTACCCGCTGCAAGTCCAGCTCCACAACACCTTGTGCTTTTTGCGACTCTGTCCGTCCCGTTTCGCGCCCAGAATATCCAGGCGCCTCGATTGGTGATGCTTCATCAGGGCCTCGAGTGGCAACCGCACATGGGAACTCGTAGAAGAAAATCAGAGAATAAATCCAAGTCATTGCAAACGTAACAATCATGGCAGTCATGTCGTCGATGAAGAATCTGGGTCTGGGATAGAAGAAGGAATAAAAATGAATAAAATAGATTGAGTAGGACGCCAAGCTGGCCAAGGACCGGCTAAGCTAAGGGTTGCAAATCAAACCAGACCTATATACAGGTCCTTAAGTGTTCGTCATCTTTCCCCAGCAAGCACAAGTACTAGAGCTTAGTACTCTATGTAGTTGTACCAGATAACCGCTAATAACAATGGATTTTTATGCGCGACAGTCTCATTATGATGAAGGTGCGAGATAAGGATCTTTAGATAATCGCTTTGCTTTGTTTGTGAAGCTAACTTGAAGTTCTCAGGGTCTCTGTGATTATGTAATCTTCATGAAGCATAGCCCTAAGAATGCTGCAAACAGATACGTTTCTCTTTTAATCTCGCTGAGAGATAGCCACAACACACAAAGAGGATCGAAGTGATACAGTGATATGAGATATTTCAGTACAAGAAACGTTTGTTTTCTTCGCTACTGTTGCTTACAGTCCTCCTGTTGCTCGGTCTTTACGGTGCCACGGCCCTTCGCCGAGCGTCGAGGTCCAGCAGGTGCATCCTCACCGCTCTCATCGTCATCCTCGGAGTCGTCTTCATCTTCAAATTCATCGTCACTCAGGTCTTCGGCGTCATATTCCAGAGCTTTTCCGGTGAAGTAGTCCACTGCCCGTGGAATAATGCGATCCCTGATATCTTCTCCGATCTGGGAAAATGGATCAATAGTCAAATCACGCAGATTCTGTTCTGAAAAGAAAGCGTACCTGATAGTCGAGTTCGAGTCGTGATTCAAGTTCCTCCCGCGCTTCCAATGCCTCTTCATCCAATTCGTCCTCATCCTCATCTTCGGGAGGAGGTGTAGGCGGATTGAAGAAGTTGAAGAAGGACTCCACAGGTCGTGCTTTACGCACAAGGCGCACACGATTGGTATCTTCAATGCTGATCGGTACGCAGCACTCAGGGCATATATAGAATAACGCACTTTTATTCCTTTGCTTTTTGACCTCAAACTCCTTCGTCAAATCCTTATCTTCCTTCCAGCGAATCGCCGTGCCGACTGCTCGGTCGTATATGAAGTCTCCTGAGTAGTCGATCTCTGGCTTGTACAAGTACGTCTTTTCCAATACGTCGTTCTCGAAGTATTCGTTCGGTGAAAAGGAGAAGAGAAGCTTAAATCCCAGCTGGTCACCTTCAAGATATTCAAGTCGTATGTCCGTCAAATACTTCAATGCGCCTGCATCGCGGTCCGTGATTAGGTCGGAGATACCAATATGATTGCGCAGTGCAGTCAGCCAGAATTCGGGGATGGGTGCAGCCGTATCGCCTTCAGGGAGAGGCCCGTGAATAAGCTCGTCAATCGTGTCTTCACCAGCCTTGATTTCCTCAGTAGTTGGTGGAGCAGAACCCGAGATAATCGCAGAACGCCTCTCGTAAAGGGGCTTCGCGCGTTCAAGATACTAAGAAGCCAACGCCCGGAAGTGAATCTTACAAATCAATGGGCACAAATATGTACAAAATCACCTTCTTCTCCAACGCCCACACTTCTCGCTTAAACTCCTGTTGCAGCTCCGTCTGCTTTAGTTGGACGCCAAGTAGAGCCATCAAGCTCCTCTTCGCCTCGACGCTCAGCAAGGCAACCGGATCGTCATCCTCGATGTCCTCAAGCTCATCGATTTCTTCCGATACTGTCTCTGGAATTGTTGGTCTCGAAAGACCCGCAGTAATTGGTGCATTTACGAGAGGTGTATTTTGAGGCGTTGGAGCCGTCGGGTCGACTCCACTAATAGGGACGCTGGACGACATGGCTGCGCGACGAGGAAAAGGGGGAGTGGGAGAGGTTAGGGCGAAGTTTGCAGTCTTATGGTCACGGGACTTAACGAGTCACATGATGGCTCGTCACGAAAACGAAACGAAACAAACAAAACATAATACGAGAAGTTGGCTGCTTTAAGTCGACAGGCGTTGTACTCGTTAAAACTGATGAGCGGGACTGGACCACAGCAGCTCATAGGCTTGGCTACTCCACACGATTCTTCACCGTGCGTATACAAGTGGGAAAAATGAGTCGAAAACTCTGACGATGTGCCGATCGGAGGAATCAGCGCTCACTGGTGTGACATAAGCTAAATTTCCATGTTAGACCTTTTGATCGGCGTCAACGACAACCAGGCTTGAGTACTGAGGTCTACGTGTTCGTTCGCCTCTTCACAGTGCTCGTACTATCATCTCCTTCCTCTATCTTATTCGTTTGTGAGGCTAATAATTTCAGATAAATACATTTGGAAAGCGCAAGATAGCGTTATCTGTGCTACGAAGTAACAAGGTCGAACTTGTGGACGCGGCGAGCGGCTGCTGCGCAAGCTCCAATTGATAAAAAGGCACTCGCTGCGTGCAGGCGACGCGTATTCCCGTATTCTCAACTATGGGTTTCAGATGCTGGCCGGGCGAATTTCTGCTTTTGCTTTTAATAGCCTTTCTAGGCTTGTTGTCTTCAGTGCAGGCGCAGAGCGATCCGGAAGTTGCTTACACTACCTTTCACAACTTTCCCAGTCGACTGTTTTTCTTTGATGACACACCGGTGCGTCCTTTAAAATGTGCTGAAGAATAAGAACTCTAAATCTACTCTAGTCTGTGATTTATTTTGACTCATCCGAGGGAAATGTGTACGTGTCACAGGATGAAGGCAGGTCATGGGAGAGGGCAAACATTCCAGAAGGAAAAGCAATGCAAGTCATTGAGCATCCGTTCGATAATCTTTATGTGCGTGGTCTCTAAGAATCGCTCCTATCAACCGCATACTTAGTTCTATTAGGCCTTTGTATTGACGAAAGGCACGACGCATTATCGAACATCCGATCGAGGAAAGACTTGGCAATCCTTCGAAGTGCCTGTGGAACCGTCATACGTGCCTTTCCCATTGTCCTTCCACTCCGACAAAGCAAGTTATGGCTACATCTTGTACCAAGGTACAAGATGCGTTAGGTCCAGTATTGGATGGGGTTCTGTCTGTCACGACGAAACATATTACACCAAGGACGCCTTTTCCACGGATCCAAACCTTCTGTTGTCCGATACGTCGCGTTGTCAATTCGCTCACTCTTCGAAGGACTTCAAGCACGATGCCCACCATGATCTCATATATTGTGTTGCTTTTGACTCGTCCACGAATACAGGATCGCACGCGCTTTCGTCATCACGTTTGTTTGCGTCCACGGACTTCTTCGAAAAGGAGCAGCGAACAGTTGATCTGGGAATTGGAAAAAACGCCCGTGGTGTTCTGGCTTTTGCTATTGTTTCGAAGTTTGCTGTTGTCGCCCTGAAGGACCTGGCAGGCTCGGCGGACATGCTGCTGTATGTTAGTGTCGATGCACAAACATGGGCACGAGCTCAGTTCCCCCATCAGTCGAGTGCGCAGTTGCGTGAAAACGCGTATACCATTGTTGAAGGAACAACACATTCCCTCGGTGTTGACGTCCTATTGCACGCTCAAGCTACGATTGGCACGCTCTTTGTCAGTAACTCAAATGGCACGTTCTTCGTCGAGAGCCTGCGGGATACGAACCGAAATGATCTCGGATTTGTCGACTTCGAGAACATCTATGGCATTGAGGGTGTCGGGATCGCAAACATTGTCGCGAATGCCCAAGACGTTGAAGGTCGCGGGGTAGCCAAACAACTACAGAGTCGTATCACATTCGACGACGGGTCTTCCTGGAAACGACTTACACCTCCTGCTCGCGATGCATCGGGAAACAGTATAGGGTGCGATCCCAGCGACGGGGATGCATGTTCTCTGCACCTTCATAGTGTTACATCGCCCCATAACTTCGGGCGCATATTCAGTTCTCCTGCTCCAGGTCTTGTCCTCGCTGTCGGCTCGGTTGGGCTGTACTTGAAGCCGTACGAGGAATGCGACACATTTCTGAGCACTGATGCAGGCCTTACTTGGACGATGGTTGCTCATGAGGCTCACAAATATGAATTTGGTGACCAAGGGAGCATCATGGTGCTCGTAAATGATGAAGAGGGCGTAAACGAAGTGAAATATTCGACCGATTTGGGTCGATCGTGGAAATCCCACACTCTTGATCGACGTTTGCGAGCTCGCGCTTTAACGACAGTTCCAGACTCCACGTCACAGAAGTTCATGCTTGTTGGACAGCTTTCTCGCAAAGACCAGACAGGACAGGGTCGTTTCGTGGTCGTTTATCTTGACTTTGCACCTACTCGCCCCCGTCAATGTGGTGATAACGACTTCGAGAAATGGTACGCTCGTGGAGGCAGCGACAACGAGTGCATTATGGGACACAAGCAATGGTACCGTCGTCGAAAGACCGACGCAGAGTGCTATGTTGGGCACAAGTTCGACGATCCCGTCGAACATGAGGATAATTGTCCTTGCACAGATGCAGACTATGAATGTGATTACAATTATATACGGAATGGCGATTCCTGCGTTCCTGCGGGACCAGAGCCTATTCCTCCGGACGTATGTCGTGACATGAGCGGCAAATATATGGGATCATCGGGGTATCGCCTCATTCCGGGGAATTCTTGCGATCGGAGTCGCGGCATCGTCAAGGATGAGCCAGTGGAAAAAGACTGCTCGCAGGCACTACCCCAGGAAGGCGAAGTTACGCATCAGACGTTCGAGTTCCCTTCGGAAATCGTGCAATACTCGTACTTCAAGGAGTCAACGGTAAGCTCATCAGGTCATAACCCACGTATGATTTTACCAATTCCGCTTCTAGACCATTCTTGTGCGCCTTCGCGATGGCACAATCTGGCAATCCTCAAACGAGGGATACACTTGGTGGCAGCCATTTCCCGATGAACGCTTCGTCGTCTTTTACCTGCATAGCCATTCACACGACCGCGGATATCTTCTGACAGCTTCAACGAAATTCTACTACACGACTGACACTGGTCGGAGCTGGAATCAGCAGAATGCACCCCTACCTCCGAACACTTTTAACGCAGTGATCCTACATTTTCAGCCGAACTCCGAGTATCTAATTTGGACCGGAAACGCTAACTGTGAAGGCAACGGGGATCAATGTCATGCAGAGGCGCATTATTCCACGGACAATGGGAGAAAGTGGTATCTTATCGAGTCTTACGTTCGGAACTGCGCATGGGCTCGGGACAAAGAACTTGTCATTGACAGGACTCAAATTATCTGCGAATCTTACAAAGAGAAGAAGGGTGACCAGCGAACTTTCAATGTCAACGTTAATCCACTGCAATTAGTGGGCGGAACTCAGTTCTTTTCCCACAAGAGGGTGCTGTTTGAGCGGGTTGTTGGGTTCGCTAAGTTTTCTGAGTTTCTCATAGTTGCAGAGGTGGGTGATTGCTTTCGATGGCTCTTCTCGTAACTAACAGAACACGCAGTATCTGGAAGAACAACAGTCTCTTGATCTCCAAGTCTCGCTGGACGGAAAAACATTTGCTGCTGGCGTCTTCCCTCCAAGCCTTCGGCCTCAAAACCATGTACGTCCATCCGATTCTTATATATTATCTTCTCATTGATAGTCAATAGGCATACACCATTCTTGAATCGAGCACCAAATCTGTTTTCATGCATCTTACGACATCTGAGTTTCCGGCTCCGTTCTGGGGCGTGATCATGAAGTCTAATGGCAATGGTACATACTTTGGAATCTCAGCGGACTATGTCAACCGAAATGACCGTGGCTTCGTCGACTTCGAGAAGATGATCGGTTTGGATGGTATTGCTCTTATCAACGTCGTTTCGAATCCCGAGTCAGCGTTCATGTCGGGAACCAAAGAATTACAGACTCGAATAACGCATAACGATGGTCAGTCCTTGTCTGTTTTAGCACTTCATCAATGAACGCTCATTAGCAATTCTTCAGGTGGTACATGGAGGCCATTGAATCCGCCACCAGTTGACTCGCACGGGCAATCATATGGGTGTACCTCTACCGTAGGTCTTTTAGTGTCTCTTTCCAAGTCGTGATCTAATGTCGTTTTAGGCATGCGCTCTTCAAATACATGGTTATACAGAGCGCTTTGACTCTCGCGCGACTTATAGCAGTCCATCTGTACCGGGACTTCTCATGGCTGTCGGAAACATAGGGGAGAAGCTTGCTCCGTACAGTGAGAGCGATACATTCCTGAGCCGCAATGCAGGGTTTACATGGGAGGAAATTCATAAGGATGCCCATCTGTGGGAGTTTGGAGACTCTGGCTCGATACTCGTCATCGCGAACGATGAAGAACCAATTGATCATGTTCTGTTCAGCACGGACGAAGGAAAAAGCTGGCGCGAGTATCAGTTTTCGCGAGAGAAAGTGCGAGTGAAGTCCATTGTAACGGTCCCGACGGACACGAGCCGGCGTTTCATCCTCTTTGGCTACTATCCTCGATCCACGTCTTCATCAGTTGCTATACATGTCGATTTCTCTCAGCTCACGCGTAAACAATGTACGTTTATTCGCTGACTCTTTTTTATACTCTCTGCTGATGAGTTCCTAGGCGTTCTTAACCTGGAAGATCCAGGCAGCGACGATTTCGAGCTATGGAGTCCAGCTGAAGAACGTCAGGAGAGATGTTTATTCGGAAGACGAGTATGTTGGCCGCTTTGTTTGCTTCTTTTCTTTCACTCAATATCCTTATTAGACCCTCTACCACCGTCGAATCCGAGAAAGGAACTGCTACATTGGTGACCTTCCGAAGATCGAGGAGAAGATTGTCGAGACCTGTGCTTGTACGAAAGATGACTTTGAATGGCAAGTGTCCGTGGTCCCGGTGCTAAATTGGTTTACTGAGTTTGCTTTCAGTGAATTCAATCACGTTAGGAGTGCTGAAGGCGAATGTGTCCTGGTTGCGGGTGCTTCAACGCTTCCTGATGACGACACCTGTCCATACGGAGAAGACTATTGGTACGAACGGACGGCATATCGAAAGATTCCTTACTCTACTTGTGAGGGCGGAACTCAACTAGACAGAGGCACGAGTCACGTGTGTCCTGGCCTCAAGGGGCATGGCTTCTTCTTCTGGCTCTTCGTTCTCTTCGTGCCGATTACCCTGGCAACTCTCGTAGGATATTGGATTTACAGACGTAGTGGTCTTGCGAGAGGGTATGTCTGACATGTACAATTTTGTCTGTAAATCGCTGATCGCTTTCTCTCTGCAGGACAATCCGTCTGCCTGGACCAGATCTTCGACCCGCGTACTCGCAGTCTAGTGCGCTCGACACGCTGGCATCCGTGCCATGGTTTATTATCGGTGTTGTAGGTATTGCTTGGGAGAAGCTTACTTCAAATCTGCCGTTTACTCGCAGCTTCCGCTCGCGCAGTGGCTACAGAACTGTGGCGGTCGATGAAGATGCTCAAGTTTTGCGGTTTGCAGATGAGGATTGATCTTACTGTTGTGGACGGGTTGCCTGCGATGCGACTAGACTGTATGATGATCCGGTTCATTCAGTCAATAGATAACTTTGTGCTAATCTTTTTTCTTTTTTTTTTTTTGTCTTTCTATGCACTGTGATATCCAGTACATCAGCACTTTCATATTCTCCGCTTTGCTGTTTTCTTTTGTCAACGCTATTTTATTTACTTATGGTTCACACCGGGGTCTCGATGGCAGAGAGTTTTCGCATGTTGCGTAGACAAGAACAAGGCTCCGATAAGCTTCATCGAGAGGTATGTTTACTCTCCAAATAAATTGGCGATGCTGATCAAACCTAGTATTTTGCAATGGTACTCGACTGCTAATGCTCGGACCTTCAAGTCAAGTGGTGTTTACTCAGCACATAAATTGGTCTCCAAGGTTTCGGCATTTCCAAGGCTTCTATGCCTCGGAGCAACGATAAAGATCGTCAACCACTGAACTAAGAAGAGCTCCTGCGATAGATGTTTATTTTCTGCAACCACCCAAGGCCCCCTTGCACTCCTACCTCTCCAGCCATGTTTCTCGTTCAAATTAAGGGAGAAGGAAACGGACTTTTTCCCGAAGGAATGATGATCCTTGCGCGCCGGTTTCAGGTTATTGTTCCGTGCGTTATGCGGGGTGCTTGCAGCTCTCTTCGCAGAAAAGAATCGAGCCTGTATTGACCGCAAGATTTTTTGGGGCTCACCTATTCTTCCGGCTTCAACCAAGGGCTTCATGACCTCGTCATGATTTCAGTTTCAGTGAGAATCATCGAATGAAGACTCTGGAACGGTTATCACTCAAAGCCGGGGTTCAATAAAGAAAGTTTTCGATGTATTCGTGGATCCGCTCAAGATCATAACAGAGTCCCGCATTGGTCGGCAAGATTGTTGACCAGTGAAGCCAGCTGAAATCATAGAGGTTGCTTTCTTTTCATTTTACCTGGCTTATATCTATATACTATTCTTCAATCTTGAGCGACGACCTGGTATCCATGCTTGCCTTAAGTGCGCAATATACTTTCTCCCTGATACGTGTTCCCTTATCTCATCTCCCAGTCTCCGACTCCGGCTCTTGCTTCGGTGAAATGGAAGCCTTCCAGCCACTCGTGATGTGATGAAGTTTGCTTTCCCGATTACATAATCCCCTTTGAAGACTGGCAACAATCAAGCGCCTTGCCTTTCTCTTCGCGCTTCCAGGCCTTGCTCGGGTTTCTGAAGAGACGGATCATGGTTAGAGTTCTACGCCAGAGGCTCGCAAGTTAGCAAATCCGCACTTCCTGAATCTTTCAGTTCGCAATATGCTGATCGGCGGATAAAATTCAAGACCATGAAATCCTCCTATGTCCGCCATTAAATAGAACTGAAGACCTTC
Organism: Phlebopus portentosus; assembly: GCA_037892935.1. Classification (NCBI taxonomy): domain Eukaryota; kingdom Fungi; phylum Basidiomycota; class Agaricomycetes; order Boletales; family Boletinellaceae; genus Phlebopus; species Phlebopus portentosus. The sequence continues at coordinate 49,455 of JAYXKI010000020.1, forward strand.
TCGTTTCTCGGAACTTGTAGACGAGGCGGAGTGAGGCAGGCGAGAATCCAGGAAGAGGTGCGTAAAACTCATGAGGATGACGGTATGCTCATCTTGAGTCTTATTGTCTTGGCCTAGCTGGGAATTTGAAGACCAGCAACTTCGCCTTAATTTGCACCTCTGAACTTCTCTCGACCTGGAAGTGAAAACCCTCTACCCAGGAAGAGAAGAATTTCTCAAGCCATATTGCTCTATTCCAAGTCCTGAGCACATGACCCAGCCTGGATTTCAAATTTATAACAGCTTGGAACGATGACATGCTGATTTTTGGTTAATTCCAGGACTCCCAGCAGTCGTAGGAGTATTTACTTGGAAAATGGAAGAATAAAGTTAGACACGCATCATATCCTCGTGTCTGGTAGACGTTCTGTAGTGGCGCCGAAGAACAACGCGCAGCAACACGCGTCCAGGATATTACCCTCCTGACGAAATATTAGAGTTTACGCCCGCGTGCTACAAGGGATCTCATGAGCATCGGGAGAATATGTTCTCTTCTTCTCCGGGTATACCTGGCGGGAGTGGTATGTACGTGAACGAAATGAAATGTCTACTTCTTGAGCACCAGCGATGATCCTTGACGATCGTCGACTTGTGTAATCTGATCGTATGAATAATCAACATTTTACTGATCAAGAAGTGCGGTTGTTGACTCTCGTACCACCAACGTGAAATTTACGGATGATCGGGAACACATAAGCGCCGGTCTTGCTTCTTGCTTCTCATTGGTTTGCAACGACTTTCACTGCAATCAGAAAGTGTTGTCGGGTCCCAAGGGAATATATGGCGTGATGATTATGTCAGGAAAAAACTGTACATGGTTGTTAGCCGGCGAAGGCGGATATCGAGCTCCGTACTCCGCCTTGAACTTGTCGAATTGCGGGGTTTAGTTAGAGTGTCGGCTTATCTTCTCGCGAATATGATGCATCACCGTAAAAATCTGGTCCATGGCGCCGGTGTCTGGATAGATCATGCCGCACAATGTCGTCTTACAATGCAAAAACAACGCAGCTCTGATCATGGACATCATTGTCTGCATTGCTCGATACCTCGAGGCGCCTTGAGGCAACCAGAACCCTGGCCGATCTGGACCGATCTGAACCGGAAGTAGTAATAGATCCCTGAGAGCTTAGATAATCTGCAGTGTCCCTGGTCCTCAGATCCGTGTTCGCATCAAATCTCGTTCCGTGTGAGATCAAGTAGATCAAGGTAGATCATCGATTTAGTTGCATGCACAAACGAGGTCCTTCGTCAGTACGAGAAAAAGGAGAACGATCAAGTTGCGTACTCAGAACAGGACCTGGAAGAGCAGATAGGCGGTGCGCCGGCGAAGGCGGTAACCTGTCGATTCCGCCCCGCGAACTTGCGATTTAACTGCTTGGATTTCTTTGGCGATTACATGTACAACGGCATGGATTAACATAAATTCTCGTCCATATGATGCTAGATGATGCCGTTGAATTCTCTAATTTTTTATTATGCATTTCGAGAGAATTTTGAGCTGGGGAAGAACTGCCTAATAAGCTTTACCTGCGTACACGAGGCAGACCCCGTGAGCTTCGGACAAGAATAATAATTTACCGTAACCTTTCCTTTCCTTGACTAATGAATTGTGTGTAATTTCCGACAGGATTCTATAATGCCTATACTTTCTCTGGCTATTGGAGTGCATCGTGTTGCACATCTCGAGAAGAGAATGCGAATAATCAATTAATTTTGTTCAATGGGAGGCAGATGGTCCAATCTTACTTTCTTTGCTATCGTGAAAACAATGTAGTAAGCACGTGCGTGAAATTCAGTAAGTAGTGCTTTAATGTGATTAGTATTTTGAGGGGTCGGATAAGGTCACTCGGAGATACATACACACCTGGTGATTATAGACCAGTAATAGATAGAGCTAGTAAATTGACAGCAAAACAGCAGTAAACGGATCCGGAATCCGGTCGCTCCAGGCCGACCCTTATGATTGTCTTTGATTCCTGAATTTGCTTGAGCGGAGGATTCGGAAATGAATTCGTTGAGAAAGAGGGTGTGTAGAGACTAAGCACCGGACGATTGCTATGTTCTTGAAAACTGAATAGCTTGTATATGTAGTAGTTGCTCGGAAGGATCGAGATTTGCCTTCAAAACTTGCTGGTTTAAATTTCTTGTTTAAGATGTTAGGTGCTAAAGCGTTGATAATGCCATCGTAATCACATGCACGTGGATATGCATAGAGAATGGGTTGAGAAGGCGTCGAAAGAAAATACAACAAATCGAATTCTATTGGCACAGACACGGGCTCGGAACGGAGAAGCATTGAGGATTCTGTCTTCCGCCCGATAACTCAAGCGGAATTGAGTGTCGGAGACGGTGTGAGAGGAAGAATACAAGAAATACCATCCAAGACACGAGGCAGGACAACATTGTATTTCGATCCCGCTCCTTCTTCAAGTGCTCGTTGTTGTTGCTGATCCGGACTACATCAGCACTGACCTCAACGTTGCTGATAAGACTATCGTGATGTATTCTGGTGCATTCAGCTTTCTATATATGGCTAAGTAAACGTCGCTGAAGAGTAGACTTGCAAGTAGATTACAGAGGGAGAAAGTTAAGGTAGGGTCGTCAGGCTAGCATTCACACCGAAATACAAGTTCCATCCAAATCAAGTTCTATTGCGTCCGACTGCCTAAACCAACAGAGGCTTGCCTCTCTGAGTTGGCGGGCATTGTACATGATAAGTATCGAGTTGCTAATGTATGAATACTGGTGACAGAGCGCAGGAGAATGAATTTGCCCTGCGAAATGTGATCCTAATGGCGTTTGCACTATTTTATAAATTGAGTGCTGAAGTGAATAATAAGTTGTCGCAGAGTAGAGAGAAAGGACAAACGAAAAAGAGAGAAATAGGAAAAGAAAGAGATCCACCCACAGGAAAATATGAACGGAAATCGAAAAAAAAGAGGATATAAAAACAAATAAGTTTGGTAAGGTTGCTGATGAACCGAGTCGCAATATCTACAGTATAAATCAGTGAAGAAAATTAGTCATTAGACAATCAGAAGTCAAAGAGTAAACGGTCGTCGTCGACAAGGTATTCCGTTGTGCCGCAAAGACGAATATGCGGGCCTGCCGCGAGCCCGTAATCAATGGGCAGCGGAACGAAGATGGAAGAACGAAGGAACATAGAGTAGAAGAGACGCTTGAAGAGAGGAAGATTGAGGAGGGAGGTAGTAGGGGTGAGAACAAGCAGATCGGATTCGGAATCCAGAGCTGCGAGCTAGAAAGTTAAGCTTGAGGTCGGAGTCGTCAGGGGTGCGGGGTTATTAACAAGAAGAAAGGAGGAGGTATCCGGTCTTGGAAAACGAACGAGAGTTTGGATGGAGACGGAGAGGAAGTAAGGGGAAGAAGAAGAGGCATGGGGTGTCGTAGTTGATGAAAGGAGGCTAGCACAACAGATGAGAAAGCAAGGACAAACACAACAACCCGAAGAGATGCGGGTAGGGAAAGCGAAGGAGTAAGTATAGATTTGAGAATCAATCGAGAAGCAGGTTAGCACGAGCTCTCAAACTGAAGTAGCTATATCCAAGAGGAGAAAAAAATATTCAAAATGAGACGAGAAAGAGAAAGGAAGATATATGTTACAGCTTTGTACAGTTTCCCGAGTTGAATCCACGTGTTTGAGAATATTCGAGATGGCCGTGAATATGAAAGAAGATATGCACAGCGCCCTTCGAGAGAGTAAATGGTGACGCGAATAATCGAGTGATCGGTGGTCACATGACGTGAGCCATCTGAGTGTAAGGCTCAGGCATTCTGACACTGAAACCATTCATTCCTTTCATTCCACCACCAACACCGACATTCGTCCCGCTCCTCATCTTCTGCTGCTCGCGAACAAAGCGTACGAACTGCTCGAACGTCGCTTCTGATGCGCCGCTTTCGATCGCACCGATCTTCTCAGCGTGCGCGAGGTACGTGCGGAATCCAGCTTGAAGCGCCAATGCGTGCTCGCGAGCCACCGCCTCATTGTCGACACTAGTTGAGCCACAACTGTCATATGTGCTTACGGGTGATGTCACTGCTGCGGCTGTAGTGACCACGGAGCTTTGATCCCACGCAGAAAAGGCGGTGTCGTCAATGGGTGTGCGAGCGCCTACGGAACTCGGAGCACCACTAGCGCTCTGAGATGTAGGACTGCACGGAGTCGGTGCAGAGACGGTCGAGGCTGCCGACTGAGATTGAGGCTGAGTAGAGTAAGTCATGTATCCATTTAGGACGCTGTTAGGAGGGGGGAATTCAAAGGATCCATCCACTGCACTCGGTGGCACACTTTCCACATCCAGAGCCGAAGAGGGCGGCACGCTCGCGGCACTCGCCGGCGCATGCTCAAACGTAAACTCCTCAGAAGTCCACGACGTCTGTATCTCCAAATGCGGGTGCTGCGGACGAGATTGCGGCGGCGCCTGGTAAAAGTTCTGGTATGGAGGTGCATCGACAAGTCCTGGCATATCAGCATAAGTGTAATCGAGTTCATCCACAGTTGCGCTCGACGGAGCGGCGGACAACGGAGGCACATCGAACGAGTTAGGATTTGATGGATGAGCCGAAATAGGAGTCTGCGATTCGCGCTCATTCGATCCTGTAAACGAGAAGCCATTGAAATCCTAAGAAGATGGTAAGTTTGGATGTCGTTCAGCCGTACTTAGAACCTAGTTACTCACAACCGATTCATTCCAGAATCCGCTTCCCCCCGTGTTCGAAGTGTTGCTACTATCATCGCTTGAAATATCCGTTAAAGTCGACTGCCGCGACAAACTTCCGCCTTGCTGCTGTTGCGTATTGTAGTTTGCCTGATATCCTTGGTCAAAATTCAGACCTAATCCGACCCCAACAGACTGGTCGTCCTGATGATGTTGTACTCGAGCCTGCGACTGAGCCTGCATCTGAGCTTGCATTCGTTGCAAATGCGGATGCGCTCCACCATATGCTTGCATAAACGGCTGTGGCTCTTGTTGATGGGAGTAGGGCGTGGAGATAGCATGGCCGAATGGCTGTGTATGCGCTTGAGCATGCGAATAGGAATACGACGGTCGGCGTAGAGGAGGGGAGGAGGACGCACTGCGCTTGCGCAGCGTCAGTCCTTCGTGAGTGTGTTGCGAATAGCCGAACGATCCCGCATACGTCTGTTGCTGATGCTGTCCGTGCTGGGCGGACGGATCGTATCCAAAAATGCTGTTGCGCTGTTGTTGGCTATATTCAAAAGGTCCCGGCGTTTGCGAATGGAAGAAGTTGGCGTGGGAGGATACAGGATACAAAGGTGCGGGCGCGGAAATAGGGAGGCCTGCGTCAAGAAGAGGCGCCGAACTCGAACGGCGTACCCGTCTTGGAGGAGCGTGAGCAACTGCTAGTGGTAAGTGAACCTGCTGTTGCTCATACTGTACAGCTTGAGTCATCTTCTCGATCTCCTCTGGGATTTGCTTTCCGCTGTCTTCATCTATCCTCTTCGTCTTCACGTCGTCCTCTGCCTCCTTCTTGATCTGGTTCTCCTTCGCAATCTTATCCTTTGATACAGCGGCATACGTCTGCGCAGTTATCGGTGCCTCAAAGCGAGGAGTAAACGTCTGAGGCGTTCTTGCAGCATCAAACTCCTTCACGGCAGCATCAAGTTCGGCACCTTTGAGACCGCGCGCAAGAAGCGCGGCAATATGCTCACAACGTTCGAGATCCCTAGGCCCTACTGCCCGAGTTTTCCGTTTCGTAGGAGGCACTTCCACTGAGGAAGTTGGGGTCCCGTCACGCTCGGACTTTGCACTGGACGATGTTTTATCCTTTGCAGGACGGAACGAATAGCCAGGGTACATTCTCTTGTGTTCTGCATAAGCTCTTCTCGCCTTAGCCTGCCAGACCTGACGCTCTTCATACGACAAAGCATGCCAAAGCATACCAACGATCTTGGAGAGCGTTCCATGATTACCCTCGGTCTCTGCACTGACATGCTGGGAACGGATGAAAGAGGATCGGAAGAGGATGAACGCGTTTGGGGGACGCGGAATGTGTGCAGGAGCGTCTGTGCTATTTGCCGTGATAGGTGCCTTTGAATCGGGCGGGGGAGAGGAAGGTCTTGAGAAGGACGCTGCTTTGCCAGATTTTCTGGTCCCAGCTTTGGACGGGATCGGTGTGGCCCGAGAAGCGGAGGCTGGGGTCGTTTTCCGCCGACGCTTAGCTACGGACGGGATCACAGTACCTTCCTCGATACCACTTGCGTCGGGAAATAATGTAGGATGGGCGGATTCGCCACCGAGCAAGACATCGTCCGAAGGCGGGGCAGAAAATGTTCCCGGAGTTACATTTGGCGCGAAACTGATCGTCGTTTGAAGGCCGAGAGAGCCTTGCACTGGCTGGGTAGAAGGAAGCTCGGACGGGATTGAGGATGGCGACGCGAATGTGAGTTGGAAAGCTAAGGGGCGGGTTAGGATTGAAGTGGAGGATTGAAGGCAAAAAAAAAAAATGAGATGAGAACTCACAATGATTGAGAGTAGGATCGGCGGCGCCTGGAGACGGGGAAGCGCGCCTCTTGAGCGGACGAGCCGCAGGCATCAGGTCTGTAATGGCGGTCTGAATGTCGCCGACGTCGTGAAATGCGCTGAATTGAATGAGAGTCGGCGACGAGGAACGCGGAAGTGGGGGTGATAAGAGGGGATGGGAAATACAAAGTCGAATCGTTCGCCAGTTAAGTAATTCGACTCTGCTTAGCGTCAGGGTCCTATTTTATTCAGTCTTCAAGCCACGGAACTATTATTATTCGCCTAGGGGTTTCCGGGGGTATTTCTTACTTAATTATTTGCACTTATTTGTGCTTCCTTCCCTTTTGGCGCCTGTTGTCTGGTCTGGTCCTCTGGCTTTGGCTCGGGCTTGTGCTCGTGCTCGTCTCTTCCCGCCTCACGAGGCTTTTCAGAACGTCTATATCTCGCCCTTCGCTTTCTCATCAGCAACACGCGGCTCAGCTATCGTCACCATCGCAAGTTATCTCGTGCATTGGTGCTTCCGCCGATCACCTGGTCCGCTAGTTAGCAATATTTTGGAAAAGACTCTAAAAAAACAAGGCAAAGTTGCTCGTAAAAATACTCGCGCGAGCGCAGGCACACGCGCTAATTCACATTCATTCGAATGCTGACGTTAGCTCATCCCTTCGGCAGTCGGGCGCTCTCTCGCGATTTCTTGCTTCGTCTTTGGTTTCTGGAAATGGACCGGTCCCATCTAATTTTCACCGGTTTAAGCAAGTATTTCTCGCGCTCATTCGCGCCCGTTGGTTGGTGATGCCATTAGTGCTCTGGTGCTCTGGAATGATCGGAATTTTATTGATCGAATTGTTTTCCTGACCGACATACGCGTAGGCTCAATTCACGGTTCAGGACAAAATTGCGTCGCTACCCATCTTACCCTGTTTCACGAGACGTTACTTTCCGGAGAATTAAAACGACGAGCTGGACTGGACTAGACTGACTAAATAGAGGATGATCGTTGACAAGCAATACTCGCCCCCTGTTGCTCCCGCTGTAGGTGCTGCGCTCAGATCCTCACGTCCGATCAGGTTGGGAAAGAAAGACAAGCAAACTGTCGGTATGGAAGTAAAATATCACTGGGGCCTGCATTTGGCCGGTCGGTAATATCATTAGTAATAAAGCAGCATTATCAACCCAGGGTTGATGGAGTTCTCCGAACTCCGAGTCTGAGCTTGTATCCAGCCGCACCTTGACCTTCACCAAGATGTATCTTACCCAGTCCAAGAGTACGCGACTCCTTCGGACAGTAGTTCATTGGCTTTGTTTCATGAGCTCACGTTGCCCTTCGTCTCACAGTCGCAAATCATCCAAGTGATAAATTAAGCAGCAGTGACAGATGCTCGGTAGTCCTTTCGGGACACGGTGAGTAAATGCTTATCACTTCCTTCCGTCACGAGTTGCCCCTCTTCGACCTTCTATTGGCTATCTCCGCGTAGAAAAACAGACTCGGCGAATTAAACTCTGAAACAAACACTGGATTTCACTCAACTCATCGCTAGGCAGAAGCAATAAGCACAACGACAGCGAACTAATAGCATCCGTGAGCTAGACTGTCCTAGGTTCTTAGGACGTCAGGATTACAATGACCCGACTCCATATCTAAGCTTTCGCCAGTGCTTGTTCTCAGTTCTTCTGATTTCTTTCTAAGAAGCCAGGAAGCTCGGAATTCAAGAAAGCAAGATGCCAAAGAGGCCAAAGAAGGTCGATCCACCATCGATCCGCTTCCACTGCTTCTTCTTCTCCGACGAGTAAGTTGTAGATTAGTGCGATGCGATGCGGGGAGAGGTCTCGTTGACAGTCGCCGTCTCGTCGGTTTTGCATTTCGGATGAAACTGACGAGAAGAAGAAAAACTCAATTACCAACCACTTTGACATGATTTATATTTTACTGTTCCTCACCCCTCGTATCGAAGAGACTTCTATGACGAAAGAGTGTCTGCACCGCCGTTCTCCGGTCGTCCTAGTAGTCGTCCCTCATCTGTACTTCCAGTCTAGTTTCGAGTTCTCCACAGCGTACTCACTTCCCCTGGTCTATGATCGCTGTTCGCATTAGACGCCCGTCTAGATCGCGGTTCCCGCGAACGAAGTACAAAAGAACTAGATTAGGACTAGACCCATGCTGAGAAGATGGGATAGACAACGAGATGAGATCTTTCATCTATTCCACCTTGCAATCTTACCCTTATCTTTAATAGTGCAAGGGGCAACGCATTTGATTCCGCCGATTCTCTGGTACTCTCTTGCTTGAGATGTAACGAGCATCGCTTTGTTGGGACTTTGTGATCACAGTGCTCCGCCTTCGAGTCGGTTCGGCTGACGTTGCGCACGTTGAGTTGCAGCTTTCAAGTTGACTACCTTGATAGACGCCTGAGGACACACAGAAGGTACTGTAAGTGACGATTTGGGGAATCGAATGCTGGAGAGTCGTTCGTATGACCCCCAGTAGAATTCTCAGGTAGCGATTATGCTTAGCGCTGCCTGCGTGTTGATTTATTCCAACTCCTCACTCCTTTCTCCTTTTTTTCTACAAACACGTTTCGAAAAGACGCTATCTGCAGGCTTGTCCCTGCATGAACGTTCTCAAGCTTTCTAGGCTGGCGAAACCAAAGTCTCATGTCATCCAGCGTGCAACGTGTATCGTTTGTGAGATCCTTGACAGTTTCAGTCTTTCTGGAGGGTTTAATCAGGGGTACTGTATGTACGCACAAGCTCTAATGTAGTATCAAGCACTAACCTCGCAGGTATGACAGTAATGCAAGGACGGACGAATTTCTTCATGCTGTCATTCATTTGTTTCCGCTCGATCGCATTAGTAGAAATTCTTCTCGCTGCTCTCCGCTGGCCCCTGAACGACCCACCAGTCACGATGCCACTGTGCTACTTGGTCTATCTCCCAAATTCTGTCTTAAGAGGGACACCTATCGCATTGTTCATTTGGTTCTGCTCGATCTTGATATTTGAAATAGCTTACACTCTATTCTCCGAGAACTGCACGTTGAGCCTCTGCTGCCTGAAGCGCTAATCATCGTGCATCCAATCAATCAAGAACATGGAATCTAATGGACGAGCAGCCTGTTCTCTGTCCTGCAACGCGCATTTTGCCTCGATCTGTGTTAGTTTACTATTTAGTGAAGTCTCAGGACTTTTAGCGCTGGAAACTTGCATGTGCATTGATCGGACATCCGATGTATACGCTATCACTGGGTATCAACATCGGCTATGATAGCGCGGATACGCGACAGTACGCGACGCGTATCGAGGGCGGCGTTCCTGATTGACAAGTCATGGCAATTTGTCCCCAGCCCCGAGGACTTGGGGTACACGTATAGACACACGACGGATCCCTATACTTTCAAAACGCAAAACCTGAGCAAATATTCAGTTGAGCGTTATGAAGCGAATTTCCAGTGTATTCAGACCTTTTTTGATATTATTTTTACTATTTCCGGCAGGCGAAATCAGCCTCGTACTGAGAACGCGATTACGACATGTTTCCGGCGGGACATTTACATACATGTACTGGCGGAACCTATTGAGCGCGCGCAACAATCGATGAGCAATGTCAAGACTTCTGGAGGCGCTGGTTCTGCCGCCTGGGTTCGGTCATGGGCGGCGTTGCTGTATTTGGTTGATGAGAAAGTGCTTAGTCAGAGCTTTCTTTTGGAAATTTGCGAACTTTGTTTCCGTCACGTGGACGATGCAAGACGTCATTCTTTCTTTCACGCCTCAAGCCTAAGGTCGCACTAGCACTCAAACTAAACTTATCCACCGATCACTGTGATCTATGCGGGCTAGCGAAACTCAGTTCAATATCTTTACGTGAAGCCGAGTGTGCTCTGATACTTGCAACCTATAGAAGATCACGGTGTTGCTTACCTCTCTCAGCCTATGATGCAAGGTCTTATCCACGCAGCCTTGCTGTGCGTGCTGTGCACGAGTCACTCCCCTAGTGCATCGCGACATATCCTAGTACTTCATCGCTACGTACATGTGATGGTACTAAATCCCGTCCCTCTGGCACATATTTATCAGAAGCAAGTTAGAATCGCGGGCGCCGGGCTTGATAATAGCAGATCTAAGGTGCATAAGACCGAAGTTGATGGCTCTGACCTTCGTATTACTCTTTGGCCCCGAGCTTGTGGTCGCGGTGCTTCGATACTTGAACGTATCAAGGCTGTGTTTCTTCTCGAAACGTACTCCGTCTTGGATGATTGTTCGTCTCGGCGATACACCCTCGTAGATTCCACTTATTTGGGAATTGCTCGGACTTACTTTACCCATCTGCTAGCGATTCGCCAAATGTAGTCATTTATGCCGGTATTCAAGCTACGCGATGTGGCTACTTTCACCAATATTCCCTCGCGAACGTCGGTTGATCCGTTTGTCGGTCCCATGAGTAAAATTTCAAAATACGACGGAGTTGTGGTTCCTGGGCGAATGCAACAGCCATCACATCAGATGGCTTGAATTCACAGCGGTTGGCTCTTATTGATGTATTTCTAGTTACTGATTTCCGCGTTGAATGCTCAATCCCCCAGATACCGCGCAAGACGAGACGCGTAACAACCTTGTGTAGGTGGCGAAGATGATGGAATTGAAGGCGTCGCCTTGGACTGTTTCTTCTGGTTCTGCATTGCATTCTTCTCGCAGCCACTTTATTATTCAGAAACCGCGTTATTTTCATGTGGAATGAGCGAGCCTATCGACTGGGCAGTGACGGCCACTTCGTCTGATTTGTCATGTAAGTCTTGCCAATGACCGGCATCCGAAGCATTCATCACGGTTGCCTGCCCTCTCTTTCTTGCCTAATGCGATGGTTCTTCAGGGTCCAACAATCACTTCGTCGATTATGTGAATGCATATTAAGCCACTCTTTGGCCACGTATTTTCTCTACTTCTCCTCTATCTTCCGACCCGTTGCTTTCTAGATGGCGAACCAGATCGACGGCTAGACTTCAGTTCAAGCCTCATAATCTATCCAAGAGTTGACTTCTCGATGCTTCCGATGACAGCTGAAGATCAACGAAAGTCGTCAAACTCGTTGTGACTCTGCACGTCAGTTTATATCTGATTATCTCTCCGTCATCCGAAGCTACCTTAAGGCCAAGCATTCTTCAATGCCGAATCAGACCAGGTCAAGCTCGACACCGTAAAGTCTTCTTGGGTTCTACAAGCCTTTTAAGAGCAGGAGACAAGTACTTAAGGATAAATGAGCAAGCTCGTTCGAAGTCATACTTGCGCTGGGGCTTTTCATCTTTCCATTCCTCGTTCATTTATCGTTCAAATGACTGCGTTCCTCGTTTTATGAACTCCTCGAGGCTTACTTCTAGGACGGAGCACCCAAAAGTATCCAAGTCGTTCGACTTCATGTTCTGTGAGAAGTATGATCTAGGTCACTGGACTTCAGACGATGACGACAAGTACAAAAAGTTCGGAAAGTGTGCTGAAGCATATTCTATAGGTTCTAACATACGAGCTGTACTCTGATAGGACTGCGGGAGAAAATTGCCGGTGTGCTTCTCACTCGGTGCTTCTACCAAGTGATTCCTTCTAGAACTCAATCGGAGGTCCGATGACCCTTGCTCATGAGAACGCATGCATCACCGCGGACAGCTTCGTACTTCGAATATTAGACAAGTTTATTTGATAAGTGGAAAACTTAACACACAATGCGAGATTCTTGTTGCCTACCGAAGAGATGACATCCTCGTGTTATTCCGGAAGTCTTACGAATTCAACTTGCTCGTGTCTTCTCTTCTCTCATACCTGTCGAAGCTGAGCTCTCGGTACTTCGTATACTCAAGTCTATCCTTAGGCTGGCTGATCAAACACTCCACAAAACTCCTGGATACACCCGGCTCGTTCTGCGTCATCCTATCTACTATCGGTAACTCTTCCAACGCGAGGTTCGTAGTCTCGTCCCAATATGAGATAGATAGAGGCACAAGAAGCTTCCGATGTGATTTCCTGCCATATTCACAAAGTGTTTCACAAGCGGAGAAAAATACAAGGCGTTGTTATGGATATCAGTTCAAGCTCTTTCTTCTCCAACTCTAATTTTCTCTTTGGCATTTTGGGTCTCTGATGCCAGGGATATCCGGATTTTCCTCTTCTAAGCAATCGCCGAAATACCGGGGGCAACTTGTTTATTACTGGGAGCCAATGCTCTGCAGGGATGCGCAGAAGAATACATGCTAGCTTCACCCAACCGATCGGCGGAGGATTCTGTCCATCCCCCTGTCTCAAGTCGACCTTCTACACAGTGCTTCTCTTGCATTCCTCACTATACCAAAGCTGATATCTAACGCAATATCGCTATCAAAAAGCATATGAGCTCTGCATATGTACAAATGTAGTGGGTTATCGCAGTGACCCGATGCAACATCCAGGCGCTAATTCATTTCCGAAGTGTTCAAGGCATTCATTCTAGCGGTTAAACAAGCTGAATAGATAAGTTTGTAAAGGAGAGTTGTGGGATCGGAATATAGGGGAATAATTGAGGGTGCTGCGGTAGTCTTATCTAGCGTGTCAAGAGTCGGTTTGCTAGGGGCGAAGACAGATCACAAGGTCCTAGCCTCTTATCCAGGCCGATGTTTTTGCAATCTGGATCCTAGAGTTCATCAGCTTAAATCCTTGACAAGATAGCAGGCAGACCAAGGTTAGAGAAAAATGCACTACTTGCTCGATGACGGATAAATTCCAGAGCGCAGTAAATTTCTTAGGAAAAAAAAACACCAGACCAGACAAACGTCGGATGGGCGCTTACATGGAGGACATCGGACCGGTGCTTTCATTTCCGAAGAGAAGAGATTTCCCTTTATTCGCTGTTCAGGAGTAAGATCCCAGAGTTTGGTGCTAAATGGGGTTCAGCTGAAAAAAGTGCAATGCAGTAAGCCAAGGTTTCAGCCTGCTTGGTGAAGCTGTATATAGCTGGACTTGATCTTAATTTCTTGTGATTGGGTATCTTCGAACTGACTGCAACGTGAGCTCACAACATCGAGTCGGAGTATAACTCTTCCATCATTCTGAGACCAAGGCCGTCGTGGCCTTAGGAAGAGCAAAGCAGTGGAGTGCTGATATATCGGTACCTCCATCAAGCAAGGATTTGAATGAGACCAGCTTGAACACCAGGCAAGAGCCAGGAGACTCACAATGCATCATATGACTACTCAAATTTCCGTACCCCGGCTTCGGGTTCAGCAACCCAAGACGATCCAGACACAGAAGAAGCTTTTGGAGTCACTATGATCCTAGAATCACTGTTCAAGTAGCCTTTGATCCTCCCCGTCACCCGCGTGGTCCTATTTGTTGAAGCAGAATCAGGTTTGGGTCGTGATACGGATTTTGGATCACTGGCGGCAGTCGTATATTGCAATCAACGTGATGTGATCATCACGGTCACGCCACGTCCTTGAGTTTCAACTCATCAACTTGAACTGCGCGTTGGCTACAAACGCCGACACCGACACGAGCGAATTTACGACGCAGTATGGGGAGAGACGACGCTTTGCTCCCTTTAGACATCTTTGAAATGATCCTTGTCCTATTGGGCAAGACAGACTTGATATCCTTTGCGGGCACCTCACGCTACTGGCGCGATCGGTTGTTGCCTAAGTTCTTCAGATCCCTCTGTCTTCGAGTCGGGTTTCCCGTACCAACTGACCAGAATCGCTCTGATGATGAAGAAGAGTTTTCTGAGGGGAATTTTGATGATAGAGATAAATCGCGAGCTCGAAGATCGAAGGAGTTGCTAGAAAGGTTGGCGTCGCCCGGACGCGACGAGCTCGACATCGCTCATCTCGTTCGGGAACTGAGTGTCATAATCGCTCATGAATCCTTTATTAATAGCAAAGAGAAAGGTAAGTGTACAATACTAATTTCTGCTGTCAAAATTTCTCATCGTATTGAATTTAGAATGTCTTCTGCTTGCGCTAAAGAGACTACCTGAATTACGACGCTTTGCTTGGACAGGGCATCAAGTGCCATCCGACATTGCTCAAATCCTAGCCACTTCTCATCCGAATTGCTCGATAGCCTTAAATTTTAGGCAACCAAGTCAATCCAACTCGGTAGCGTTCGTTCTGGAGAGCCGCCTTGGATTTTCAGAAGTCGTGAGCAAATCGAACCATGTTCATGACATCCATCTCGTAGATGACCGTGAGGAATACATCACGCACAACGCTGTCCTCAACAGCCATGAGATGCGCGTTTTGGTAGATCGACATTGGCGCCGTCTTAAAAGACTTGCCTTGTGTTACCATTCCGCGAAGATCTTCACCAGACAAATGCACAGTAGAAGGATTAACGGCATGTCAACCAATCTCACTCACCTGCTTATTGGCCTCGGAGGAGCGTACGCTGATGAAGAAGACCGGTCTGGGATTGAGACTTTTCTATTACAAGTGTCGGCCCTCGAATCCCTTACGCTCCTTAATTCCATGTCCTTGAGCATGCTACCACGCACTCACGACGCTCTACCCAAGCTACGAGAGCTAAAAATAGGTGTTGAGCGCTACCTAGACTATCCGTATCGGGAACCCAATATGCGCGAACTTGCAACGACTCTTCGTGGCTTCGTACTCTCCCATACAAATTTGCATCGTTTCGATTTCATGCTATGGGTGACCTGGCAAGAAGACTGCGCGCCTAACAATTTTCAGGAGAACGCGGAGTGGTTCTCCCTCGTACTCGATGCAGTCTGCTCCCTTGAGCAGGTGTCTGCCCTTGGACTCACATTTCCTGGTTTGCTTGAGACCGACATGCAAGGGGCGCTCGAGAGAGTAGTTGGTCGCGAAGAATTGAGGCGAACGTGCACAGCTTTGCGTCTGGGAGCTCTAACCGACATCCCGATGCAAATATCGCTTCCCGGATTCTCAAAATGCTCATTCTTCGCCGTTTCCAATGGCCGTCCGCTAGAGAACACCAAGTGTAAATACCGTCCTCCTTCAGCTGAAGAGCTTGTCTCTATTCAGAATAGTTGCCGTTTACAGCAACTTTGCCTGAATGGGCGACTATACGATATTCTGTCGACGGGCACGGAAGATCGCAAAGTCATCACAAAGCAATGGAGCAAAATGCGAGTGTCTAACCGTACGGAAACTGACTTCTGCAGTGAAGATGGGCATTGGTTGATGAAGTATCGAGAAATTTCGAAGTGGTACGAAGTAGCGAGGAGCTTCGACGAGACTTGATAGAGACTTCTTCAGATGGCAGCTCCGCAGGTGGGTTGCGTTTTGAGCCAGAATTGGGTTTGCTGAAAACACTTTTAAATAGTTAAGTTGTTCTTTCTTCAACCCGCTGCAAAGGTCCTTGAAAGCGCGAGCCTACTATACTTACCTTACTTTGCTTGCCAAGCGTTTCGTGTATCATGTATTCATGACCTTGGTGTCAGTAGTCATCTTCCATCACATAGCTCTTTTTATTTTGGCAGTTTGAATTGTTACAGCGTCTTCAGAAAACCTTGTCGGTGTCCACTTTTCATATATATTTTGCTAGGGTCCTTCCAAATATACAAGCCCTGGCTGTCCTAAATGGTCCAGGCTATCCACCACACACTCTCTTTCAAAAAAAGCTCACTGTTTTCATGGCAGAATGAGATACTACCCGCTTTCAGCATACAATCAATCCCTCAAGTTTGATAGGAAAATATGCCAGAGTCAAAATTCTAGAGGCAAATATGTTTTGCTCGAAGTTTGATTTCTTCTGATCTGGTCCATTTAGCAACGGGTTGTCCTTCCGACCTACTGGACCTTCCCCATCAGGTGAGACTGTGCCCGGCAAGAAAAAATATATGAAAAGTGATCACTGACAAGGTTTTCTGAACACGCTGTAATATTTCAAAAACTGACGGAGAGATAACGTGGAAACAGATTATGTAAGGCATTCCCATGTATTTTGTCTCTTCCGCTCTTTTGGGCAGGGCAGGTTTTTGAGTTTTTCGGCTTGCTTGAGGGGCCATGCAAGGGGTGATTGAAGGAACAATAATCGGTCATGAAGAGTTGAAGGGTATATGTACAGCTTTGTGTCTCTAACATGCCGAGAATACTGCTGACGAATTTTTGAAGTACCCGTTGTTCGTTGTTCACCGATGCTATGCCATGCAACAGCCACCTGGTAGAGAACAAAGTGCGCAAATCCTGCTTCCGTTGAAAGCTAGTTTCTGTCTAAATGATCATCAGTTTGAACAGGTTTGCCTGAGTGGACGACTATACGATATCTTCCCGATGCAGATAGACACAACGGAGCAAATGCTCGTCTCGAGCCATTCGGAAAGTGAATTCTGCAGTGGAGATCGGCACTGGTTGATGACGTATCAAGGAGCTTCGGAGCGGTATGAAGCAGCCAGGGTCTGTTGTGACTCTAGCGGAGACCTCCAGACGGTACTTTCGTCGCCATTTCAAAAACGTGAATCGACTGCGAGAAGAATCGGGTTTGGGTCTGGCTAAGAGAATGCTCTAACTAGCTGAGCCGTTAGTTATTCATTCCGCCTCTCCTTCAATACAAAGTATTCCATTTGACCTGGCTCCATCTTCAGTCCGTTGAGGCAATTTTGTTGGTCTGTGTCGTTCTGGAATTATTAAATGAGTTGGTTCTGATGGTCGGGCCAAAGAGCTAGCTCCACGATGATACTGTAGCAAAAAGTGTTGGACAATCATAACGATGAATCGGGAACACAGTGATGGATGCAAACGAAGTTCCGCGTGGATGGCGTGCTCGGGTAATTCGAGTTCTCCACAACTATAAAGCATCCTCGGGCTCTCCACATGGCTTACTCTTTATGCTGAGACGGAACTGCACAATCAGCTGCATGTCGTGGTTGGTTGGGAGTCGAGTCTTCAATATGTCTCATCTACATCACTCCTCAACCATCAATGCAGCGATTAAGAAGTCTTGAGATGCATCCTGCTCGTCCCGCGGCTCTTCCGCGCTTTTCGACCGAGGACATCTTCGAAGGGTACTTACTTTATCCCGAAGGGATCTTCGGTAATCCGAAACATTTGGATTGCTAAATTCTAGTATCCCCGTATCCACCATCCGCTGACTCCTGTTTCAAATGCCAGTGGTTCGCTCACCGTTGCAATACAATCCGGGGAAATATCTCGAAGCATTCCCGAGATGGTTTTACGTTGGATCAGCAGGAGCAACTGGAGCTGCAAGCTCTTTACTTTCATTACAGGGGCACGAGACACCAAGAAAAACGATACTGGCATTGGTGAGCCTTCCGATCCGCTTCATTACCGTCATATTATCCTTACTTCCACCAGCTGGTTATTGTGCTTATAGCATTTCATAGGTGCTGTGCAGTCAATGATGCACGGATACAGATCGTCAACCCAACCTTCCAGGTACTCTGACTAGATCTTGGAAATCCAAGAAGGTGAGGCTGCTTGTGTTTGCTTCCGCATCCGACTCCCAGTCCTTTTTGACTTCTACTTCGTCACATCTGTTTCTGTTTCCATGCACTGGAGCCTGCTTCCCCGCAGCTGACCTTGCATTTTCAAAGCGTAGACGATATCCCTTCGCCGTAGATGTATTATCGGTCTTTGGCCGGTTTCTTCAGCCTGTGACGTCTCGTTGAATCTCGAACTCTGTGAGTGCATCATCCACCTGGTAACTGCACTTCGCGATGATGGACGCTTAGCTCGTCCCGCTTTAGGTCACTCGTTACTCTGTCAACAACTAGCGTCTCATGCTAAAGCTTCACCATAAGTGCGTGCATGACAGACTGGACAGCGGCGAACTGGCTGTGGAGCTTCAGTGTTCAGAAGACGTTTATGGGACAAAATTGGGCAAGCACCTTCAACGAGTTCCTCATCCACAATATTCCTCCTCATCCAAGTACAAAGTCAACAATTTCAAGAGTTCCAAAGTCTCATCATGTCTACAGCCCTGCCACCACATGAGACGTTCAAGCCGACGCTAAGGAAGCGCCATCTTGAGCAGCTACGCCACATCCAGATCCCCGCCGAGCGTCTCCCAGAATCACCATGGCCTGCACCTCGTCGTGCACCCGCTCCATACGAGCAGCTTGTACAGTGGTCGGAGCAAGCAACCACACAGATCGCAAAGGCATTGCAAGCCGTGAGTCGACAAATATATCCCCTTTGAATGAACCCTAACAACTCCTACTGAGCAGAGGCTGTTAGCTCGTAAGTATCAGTAAACCTCTGATCATTGAATAACGTGTCAACGGGTTTTCTCTACCTCAGGAATACCATTGACTGGAACGTCAAAAAGCTCACCTTGTTGGAGAGCGCAGCCGATGACCTAAGGTACGGATAATACTTGCATAGAAAACATCCGACTTGCATTCATGTTGTACACCATAGGGATACCGATAAAGTCTTCCGAGCTGTGATTGAAGCACAAAAGAACACCCGAAAGGCTGATGAGCATGCTCTCCAGCTACTTGAAGGCTCGCAGGCAGAAATCAAGAAGCTAGTAAGCTCATTATGATTCCCGGAAGTATGGGCGATCCAACCAATATGGCGTGGATGCAGGCTGCCCTTTGGGGCCTCGATTTTGAAGTTATCTGCGGTATGTCATGTGTACTTCCTCCCCGACTAGGACTGACCGAGCTGTAGATCTTCCGACGATATGGTGTCTTCAGGCTTGATGTATCCTGCACGTGAATGCTTTTGCAGTACTCTCCGGAAGAGCACCCCTTGACGAATAGCCCATATGGAGGTATCTTCTTCTCTATGGACGTAAAAAAGCTGTTCCTCGGCCTTGCATTCAAGATCAGCCCTCTCGCCCTCCGATGATACTGTTGTTTTAATTTCGAAATGCACGCTGGATAGAGGCCGAACCCATCAGACTGGCAGGAAGTTATTGTCAACCTCAGCTTCGCGATGATGATGTCTATAGGCAACATCCTATGGGGATCACCAATCCACAACGGGTTTTACCATACAATGTTCACCGAGTTCCCTGACATCGGACAAGCTCCGCTTGGTACATCCCAGCCTTTTGTTAGACAATCTGGATGCTTAGTGTGAAAGCAAAGACTACATCAAGAACATGATCGATAGTTTCTTGCAGTTGTATGAGGTGCCAGAAGGCATTACGATCAACTTGCATTCTACAGTCGGTCAATCAGCGCTACTCGTACGCTCCCTCAGTGCCGTGCTAACTGGAAGTGTTAGGGACACTTCCTTATTGCCGCATACGCAATGCTTTGCCACGCTGAACTCATGCGGCTCTATAATAATGCGCCCACCGATCCTGAGTTCAAAGACGACCCACATGCCGATCTCGCGCATTTCTTTTCCCACCTCAAAGCGCGTCAATTTGTTCTGTGTGACCTATATACCTTTGGATCCCCACGCATCGGCGGGCTCATAGACAACGTCAGCTGGGCAATGAGCTACAAGACTGCACTGGACAACCACAATGGGCAGTCGTGGCGCATCCAGAACAACTTCGACCCGGTGACGGCTGTACCGCCCGTCATTCCCCTCAGCACGTGGAACCCTGTCGACAATGGGTATCAAATTAACGATTCAGCCCCACCGCAAGCACTTCCGACGGAGATTGACATCCAGCCGGGCGTCAGCCTCCATCCCGAGAACTTCCCATACCATTGTGAGTTTTCGTCATGATGACTGAGACTAGTAAGCACAGGTTGTGATACTGATATGTTCATCACAGCTACAGCAGCATATTTCCAGAACATCTACACCGCTCCTACCACCGGTCCCAAGATAAAGGTTGATTTGATCCAGCAGCTTCTTACGAAGCAGGGTCTGCGCCCACTGAATCCTGAATGAACCGCCTAATCTCAAGACCAAATCGAAAGAACAGACAAGGAACATGACTTCATCTCCATATCGCTAATGCAATGTATGATTTGTATGAATGGGCCTATTGAATGTATAGCTGTAGATATCCGCCACACATAATGCAACGTCGTAGCGTCATTACAAAGCAACGGAGCAAATTGTGAGTCTTGAGCCGTACGGAAGGAGATTTCTGCAGTGGAGTTGGGCACTGCTTGATGATGTGCCGAAGAATTTCGGAGCGATACGAAGTGGCGGGATTCTTCGAATAGACTCTGGTGGAGACTTCCTTAGAGGGCAGCTTCTAGTCGCCATTTCAATGTCTGGCTAAGAACATTGCTCTAGCTAGCTGAGATATTACCATTCATTCGCCCATCTGCCAGATTCTGCCTCTTCTTCGGTTCGAAGTCTTCCACTGGAGCTAGCTTTATGTTCGGTCCGTTTGGGTAATATGGTTGCTCTATGTCGTCCTTGAAGTCCTTTATGATAGTCGGGGCCAAATAGCTGGGTCCGCGATGATCCCAGGAAACGTTGGACAGTCATGACTATGTATCAGGAACGCAATGGTGGATGCGTCTGAAGTTCCACGTCGACAATGTCCGTGGGTAATCTGAAATCTCCGAAACCGTGGAGCATAAGTGTCTCCTCACTATATTTGGAAAGCTTGCTATCAGATTACATTATGCCTTTCCCATATGTCATACGAACATCACTCCTCGATCACCAAAGCAGCGTTACTTCACATCCACAGCAATCCACTTTATGGTATTTTAGAGAAAACTTAAGAGGACTCTATTCATCTAGTTCCAATGGCGCCGAAAGCGTTTGGCTCAGTTATTGATGCGACCAGAAATCTCCTGGGATCTTCGTCTCCTCAAAACCCATACATTTGGTGAGGCATCGTCAAGTTTTTATCGCGACTATCCCTAGCTCACCCCACTCTTCTAACTCATGTTTCTCGGCTCTGTTGAAATGATTGCCTCCTCTCATCGGGAACCTCGAAGACTTGCCACTGTCCGGACAGCCCGTCTGGGCTCACTGGGCGAAACATGAAGACCTTTATGGTTCGTACAACCAATCTAACGGTAACCCCAGGCGAAAACTGACCCTGCGTTTTCTAAGGCCCTATTAGCTCAGTATCGGCGTTTGGGAAAACTCTGATTATCCTAAATGATAGCAGCATGGCTTTCGAACTCCTCGAAAAACGTTCTTCTATCTATCCTTCTCGCCCGAGGATGGTATTTGGAGGCGAAATGTCAGCTCTGCTCATTTTTCGCAAGAGTTCTTCGTAACCGATGAATTGTTCGGGGTTGGCTGGGGCCACACGCTGGTTGCACAGCGATATTCCGAACGGTTTCGTGCCTATCGTAAAGCTCTTCATGCCGAGATAGGCTCAAAATTCTCAGGCTCTGTTGAGCGTTTTAACGGGCTACAGGAGGTGGAAGTTAGCCGCTTCTTACTCCATGTTCTCAAAGAGCCAGAGACCGTATTACAATTAGGACGTACGCAAATTGATTCTCAGTATCAATTATGGTGACTCACATGGAGCCTTGCTGATTCTAGAATGGCGGTCGCGATTATTCTCAAAATATCCCATGGATATGCTATTGAGCATCACGATCAAGATGCTCTTGTGAATCTGGCTGAAGAAGTACTTGGCATCTTCTCTCGCACAGCAGTGGCTGGCACTTGGACCGTAGACGTACTTCCGTTCCGTTCCTTTGATTTTGTGACGCAAACAATATTGAGTGGCATACTAAAACACATGGTTGTTAGTTCAATACATCCCGGCTTGGGCACCTGAAATGACGTTTAAGCGGACAGCCGCGAAATAGATGGAGAAAAGCGGTGACGGACTTCAGCGAAGTGCCGTATGCGTTCATCAAGCGGTAGATGAGGTCAGGAATTCGTGAACCATCGTATATGTCCTCACACCTTGAGAAGGGCAAACTTACCCTTGAAGGCGAGTTTATCGTGAAGTGGTCAGCCCAGTCTATTTACGCTGGCGGCCCTGATACAGTGAGTCATCCTCGTTTTTCCTCAAATGGGCTTGCACGTCAACTTATAATGTTAATTCAAATGCTTGGACAGTAGCTACTCTCCGGTGTTTCTTCCTTGCTATGCTGCGGTACAACGGAGGAAATTGACATTGCTGTTGGGAACGATCGCCTTCCGAACTTCGATGACCGTCAAGATCTTCCATATTACGTGTAGATGCGATATTCAAAGAAGTCTTAAGATGGCATCCTGTTGGTTAGTTACATTCTAGTACCCCTTTGCCTACCACCCACTAACTCTTGTTCAAAATGCCAAGGTCATTTACTCACGATTCAAAGACCGATCATGATCCAATGACGTTCAAGTCGGAGCGCTTTCTCGACGATGAACCCGAAATGGGTCCACATAACCTGTCTTTCGGTTTTGGTCGCCACTCTTGCCCAGGTCGCGAGTTTGCAGACGCAACGATCTACCTGACCATTGCACAAACGCTGGCTGTGTTCGACATCAATAGAGCCGTGATGTCTTGGGTCGAGGTAGAGCATCCGCTTACGACGGGTGATGCAAAGGTCCTCGAAAGTCTGAAGACTTAGCTTCCTTCTTCTCATGTTTCGTGTATCGAATGTGTCCATGGCCTTGATGATGATATCCTGCGCCCCTTCAGTCGCCGTACGCTGTTTTTATTAGCAGATTGCGTCAGTACTTCAAAAAGTATTTTGAGAATTCATCCTAAATAATAACGTCTGGAATCTTGAGTATCGTGCGAACCAATTATGTAATCCACAGGTTAGTCCTTGAGTCCTGTTATACGTATTCGCGCCGCGATGTCGGCTAGGGCTTTACTCAGTAAGACGCAAAGCCATGCGTGTGCACTTCAAGTCTTCGACTCCTTGTGACTGGATCTCTCTTTGAACTTATATGTTCCAGTCTCAAGAAATCCCGGAAACATGAGTCCAAGGGCGTGCCCGCTGGCCCTGTTCTCGAAGTGCTCATTTCCAGCGGACGCCAGTTAGAGAAGCAAAGCAGAAAGCCGTCCTCCAACCATAAGAAGAGTTTTCCTCCGCTCCGAGAGAGATCGCTAATTGCGGCAAGTTTGTCTGCTAGACGAACGAACGCAACGTCGTCACGAAGCAATGGATCAATATGTACTGTGTCTTCTGCAGTATAGATGTTACGCTGATATTGGCACTCGTTTACCTATCACCTTTCTGAATGGGTCATGAAATTTAAGTTTCAATTTAATTTTGTGGCGCGTCGGGGAATGAAAGGAAATTTGAGTACTACCGTCCGGTATGAGATTCTCCGGGAACATTTACCGTACCTGTTTATCGCTACACACTGACCCAATACGACCGGATTCACGATGGCAGCGAACGCATACCGGGAGGGCAGGGCCATGAATCGGGATCGAGTCGCGTAAAGGCTTGAAGTTTTCCGTCCCCGAGGCACAGTACCAGTGCCGGTTCTCCATCCGTCGATAATGTTCACGGGTAATCGGAATCTTCAAGTTGTAGTGCACCGCCTCGCCTACGCAACAAGGAACAAATGTAGTACCTTGCCAGTTTACTTTATCGAGCAGATTTAAGTCTAGCCAGTGGCATGTCGGCATCGATGTCGGGGTTTCAAGCTTTCATTATGTCATATTAGGCTACCACGATCATCAAACGCGTGTTATCTCACCTCGTTGACCACAATCCACTCCATGGCAGTTTAGAGAATCCTCCCGATAGGATGGTCTCTTTCCTGTAACGGTCGCGCCTGACGTGGATGCCTCGGTCGACATGAATCCCGAGGCTGGCCCTCCCGGAGTCCATATATATTGGGTGAGACATTATCGAATTTTATCACGACTATCCCCTGCTCAGTCCTCTCTCCCTACTTATGCCTTTCAGCACTTTCGAAGTCGTTACATTCCTCTTCTGTATACTGGGCCTTTGCGCAGCAAAGTCATGGCTTCGAAAGAGGAGACCGTTACCTCTCCCTCCTGGACCTAAACCAAGGCCTCTTATTGGAAATCTCAAAGACTTGCCGGAGTCTGGACAGCCCTGGATTCATTGGGCCAAGCATAAAGATCTTTATGGTACGTGCAGTCAAATTCATACTCTAGATGGATAACTAATTCCAATCCTTATCTCTGAAGGTCCTATTAGTTCCGTAACAGTGTTCGGGAAAACACTGGTCATCCTGAATGAAAGCAGCATAGCCTCTGAGCTTCTCGAAAAGCGCTCTGCGATATTCTCTAATCGTCCAAGGATGGTTTTCGGCGGTGAAATGTCAGTATCGCTTCTTACCCGGATAGAACTATGCGTGTAACTGTCATACTTATTTAGGGTCGGCTGGGGAGATACTTTGACAGCGCAACAGTATTCGGATCGTTTTCGAGCTTACAGGAAGGCCCTTCATACCGAAATAGGCTCGAAATCATCTGTCTCGCGATTTAATGTTCTACAAGAGATCGAAGTTCGCCGCTTCTTACTCCATGTTCTCAGAGAGCCGGAGACCATTTTTCAACGTGTCCGGACGTACGGATCTCTCTGTTACCGATTCAGATAGCGTCATTAATATGGAACTTTGTTTATTCAATAGGATGGCGGGTGCGATTATTCTCAAAATATCCCATGGCTATGCGATCAATCACCAGGATCGGGATCCTCTTGTGGATCTGGCCGAGGAAGTGCTCGAAATATTCTCCCGCACAGCGGTGGCCGGCACATGGATCGTGGACATGCTTCCCTTCCGTAAGTTGACAATGTGGCGCAGATGATGTTCAATTGCATACCGAAATGAATTATCAGTTAGATACATTCCGGCTTGGGTACCTGGAATGACGTTCAAGCGGACAGCGACGGAATGGAGGAAGTCAATCACGGACTTGACCGAGGTGCCGTACGCATTCGTCAAGCGTCAAATGGACCTAGGGATCCATACTCCATCGTATACATCTTCCCGTCTTGATAAGGGTATTCGTACACCAGAAGATGAGTTCATCGTGAAATGGACCGCGCAGTCTATTTATGCTGGTGGTGCCGATACAGTAAGTTATAATCTCGCGAGCTCTGAAGGTTACCAATTTGATTTTTTAGACAGTGGCTACTCTTCAGTGTTTCTTCCTTGCCATATTGATTTATCCCGAGGTACAGCGCAAAGCACAGGAAGAGATCGATGCTGTCATTGGGAATGACCGTCTTCCGAACTTCGATGACCGTCAAGATCTCCCATATGTAGACGCGATTGTCAAAGAAGTCCTGAGATGGCATCCTATTGCACCACTTGCTTTCCCGCACGTTTCGACGGAGGACGACGTCTTTCAAGGGTACTTTATTCCAAAGGGAGCCTGGTTGATTCCAAACATCTGGTTTGTTGAATGTAGAGGTCATCTTTATTTACTAGCCATTAACCCCTGCTTCAAATACCCAGGTTGTTTACTCATGATCCGAAAACTTATCATGATCCAATGGCGTTCAAGCCGGAGCGCTTCCTTGGTCATGAACCCGAAATGGATCCACACAATCTCTCATTCGGTTTCGGCCGGCGCATATGCCCGGGTCGCGAGTTTGCGGACGCATCGGTTTACCTGACCATCGCACAAACCCTGGCTGTGTTCGATATCAATAAAGCCATTGAGAATGGAAAGGTTGTGGAGTCGAAGGTGGAATTCACGCCGGGTACGATCAGTCATCCCGTAGATTTCAAAGCGGATATCAAACCTCGCAATGAGAGAGCTGAGGCACTCATTCGTTCGGTCGAGGTAGAACATCCATTTACGACGGGTGATGCAAGGGTCCTCGAAAGTCTGAAGATTTAGTTATTCCTTCACTTAGGCTCTCCAAGTGTTTCGGTATTCTTGTGTACTCGCGACCTCTTTCTTTTTATTCATAGATCGTACCGTCTTTGTGCTTTACAGGTATATTGAGATTTCATCCGAAAGTTCTAGCTAATGGAAACTGGAAGAAAAAGAATATCTGTGAGAAACGATTATGTAATATATTCTCACTTGACACCCATCAGCAGACATGGATTGCTCTTCAATTGCTACCTAACCTCTTGGAGAAGCTCAAATCTATCGAAGTTGGTGTCAATATTTCTAACATCTTTCAAAAGGACTTCTGAAAGATTGATCGACAAGCAATCTTCCGCTAGCCGATTTCCTCCCCCTGTGGAGTTTTGATCTGTTTTCCACTTCAGATAAGGTGTTCTGGTTCAGTTCACTCGCACATGTTCACAAAGTATGTATTCCAGAGCGCCCATCCTTACACTGTTCCTCCGATCCCGATGTAGCCTATAGACTAACACGTCGGCAATTCGCGCATCTTCGAGCGATTGAACATGACGACACTAGACATCTCGCCTTCTCTGATGCCAACACTATGTCTTCTCTTCTGTCGACTTCTTCTATGTTCGATGGATTTCTCAGCTCAAGAGCGAGAAACTATAACATTGGTCTCATGAACTTACTCTGCGACAAAAGATCCCGGGGACGCTTTGTACGTCCATTCAGTGCCCTGGCTATATCCTCCGCTACTGACCAAGAACAGTCAGTAATGTTGATCGGATCGTAAAAACATGAGCGCTTAATGGTCATACATGCCGAGATATTTTTTCGTATGGCGTGTGGTGAAACGTTTGCGATAGGAGTGCTTTGCTAGTGTCTTGACGGTCCGTTTGGATTCCCGCATTCGTCGGAGGCGGGTGACTACATCATCCCGTTTCAGTAACTGCTGTTTGGTCTGTCCCTTTCTGTACGTATCATCCGTTTGCTGTTCAATCATTTGGGTAGCTGATACATTCCGTATGGACATACAGCGGTCGCTTGACAATGGATCTGTTTAGCATTTATGACCACAACCAGTCCGGACCGGAGAGGAACATGAACTTGCCAACACTTGCATTTGAAAATGCGCCTTGGGTTGCCGACGTATCAATTGACGTAGCAATGTTCTTTTAGCGCCGTGGAGCCGATAGAAATATGGAAAGCCGAAAAGTCAACTTTCGAGAAAAATGCTACACGCTTCCATCCGCTGTGTTTAAGTCGGATGTGAGACCAGGGGTAGCAAGAAGATAAAAGTCCATCCGAACTGAAGGCGGAAAGTATTCGCCTGCAATCAGTCAGGATATGCATAGGCGCTCGAGAATGTGAAGATTGAAGAGGTTCTTTCGCTTCCCTTAAGCAGTTTCATCTTTGAAAATCGGTGTATTGAAAGCACTGTATGGTAATTACCGGTGTCGTAATTTGATTACGTAACATACGCCGTATGTGCTCCCAGCACATTCTCAAGCAGATAGCTCTCAACAGATCAGCATACGCCATACTGCAACATAATATTTCGTATGAACAACTATTGCGATTCTTGGAATGGCGGACACCGTGCGAAATGGAAATTAGTAAGTACTTCTCTGAAGTCCAATCAATTTCTTTGAAGGTTCATCGTGTCAAAGGATGAGTCCGTCTCCTGACCGGTTTCTGAACTATCGGCATCCTTTCGTTACCGACCAGTCTCAACTCGAGAATCGGGGTTCGTTCCGCTATTGGAAATCGGATGAAATTTGGTCCAGCGCTGGTCCAAATTCTGAAGGTATTTAACAGCTCGAAAGTCTGCGCTCCATCTCAAAACTCTCCGAAGTTCCCTTTGCCCGCCTCATTAACTCGATCTATATCACCATGAGTGCTGTACTCATAGCCGACATCTTCTTTGGTCTCCTTGGCATATATCTTGTCAAGTCTTTTCTCTACTCTAAGAAGACGCACGGCCCACTTCCACCGGGGCCTAAGCCGAAACCTTTCATTGGGAATCTGACAGATTTGCCACCTTCTGGTCAACAAGAGTGGGTACATTGGGGAAAGCACAAGGACCTATATGGTTGGTACTGGTTTCCCCCTTAATCGCTATCTGACGAACATTCCTATTCCCAGGCCCAATCAGCTCGTTAACAACCTTCGGTCAAACTCTGATTCTTTTAAATGACCAGCGCGTTGCTTTCGAATTGCTTGAGAAGCGTTCTCTTTCGTATTCTTCTCGTCCGAGGATGGTCTTCAGCGGAGAAATGTACGTGTGCTATCTATGGCTTGATTCAGTTGCTAACGGATATACAAGGATTGGTTGGGAGAACCAGTTGGCTATGCAGCCCTACACAAATCACTTTCGTGCATACCGTAAGAATATCCACTCCGTGGTGGGAACGAAATCCGCCGTTTCCCAATTCTATCAGCTTCAAGACATGGAGGTCCGCCGCTTCCTCCTTCGGATTCTAAATGAACCGAGCAAACTACTGCACCATATAAGAACGTTTGTATTGTCACTACTTCTCGCACACTGTGCCTGACATCATTCTCTTCTGAATCAAGTGAAGCTGGCGCTATCATTTTAAAAATATCTCACGGATACACAATCGAACACAATACTCGCGATCCGCTTATTGATCTCGCCGATGAGGCGCTCGTTCAGTTCTCGCTATCGGCAGTCCCCGGAGCCTGGATTGTTGATATACTCCCTTTCTGTATGTATCCTTCATACCTTCGCGCCGCTTGTTGTTGAAACTGCCGTATAGTACAATATTTTCCAGCATGGATGCCCGGAATGGCGTTCAAGCGCACGGCGGTGCATTGGAGAAATACTCTAGCGGAGCTTGTCGAGAAGCCACATGCGTTCGTCAAGAAGCAGATGTGTTTGGGAAGTCATTCGCGTTCGTATACATCGGCGCTCTTAGGGAAGGGCAATGTCTCCCCTGAAGAGGAACATATCATCAAATGGTCCGCCGCATCTCTCTATGCTGGCGGGGCAGATACAGTACGCGGAGTTTCCCTCGCATAAAGAACAATCAACGTCTGATAACTGGTGATGGTATCTAGACCGTGTCTTCATTATCAAGTTTCTTCCTAGTGATGACGATGTATCCGGAGATTCAGCGCAAGGCTCAAGAAGAGATCGATCGAGTCGTTGGCAGTGATCGTATTCCTGGTTTCGAAGACCGCGATAATCTTCCGTACGTCGATGCAGTTGTCAAGGAAGTACTGCGCTGGCATCCAATTGGGCCCATGGGCCTTCCGCATACATCAACGGAAGATGATGTCTACGAAGGATATTTCATCCCAAAAGGCTCACTCCTCCTGGCAAACATATGGTATTTTATCATTCTAAGCATCCTTCTTCAACCGCCTGATTACGTTCCTTTTGCGCACCAGGGCCTTTGCACACGACGCAGAGACGTACCACGACCCGATGGCTTTCAGACCAGAACGATTCCTCGGTGTTAATGGTCGTGCCCCTGAAACAGATCCACGTACCCTCGTCTTTGGATTCGGTAGACGCATCTGCCCAGGTCGCGAACTAGCGGATGCATCGATATATCTAACAATTGCGCAGAGCCTAGCGGTATTCGATATCAAGAAGGCGGTTGAGGACGGCAAAGTCGTTGAGCCTACTGTGTCGTTCTCAGCGGGGATTATCAGCCATCCACTCCCCTTCAAAACGAGCCTGGTTCCACGAAGCGCCAAAGCAGAAGCTCTCATTCGTTCTGTTGAAGAAGATTACCCGTTAACGGAGAGCGATGCAAAGGAGCTCCTTAGTCTCGACATATAACATCATTTATATGGTTACCTGTCGTCACTCTGCCTGATAGAATTTATGCACTTCACCTGTATTCAGGGTTAAGACACGCTGAACAACCGTATACTGATGAATGTAGATACATATCTATTCGTGCAGACCGGACGCGCCAAGTTGACTAGGAAGATAAATATTTCTTGAGAAAATGACAAAAAAAATATAGGATCACTAGCATCAGACACGTAGTACAGTAAGTACCATGTTTGCTTTGCGGTTTCCGATTGATCGCGTCCCAGTCACGCGCACGGAAACGTGACGAATTCACGTGCCGTGAGTGCCAATATTTTTTGCAAAAAAAAAAAATCTTGACCCTCCCGCAAAAACACTGCCAACAGTATGACCCGGCCTCGCTTATAATCATTTTTTGTGATCATTGACCTTAATACACGGACTCCAAAGTCTATGAATTGTAGTGGTTCAGATCGATCGAGTCATCGGCAGTGATCGTCTTCCAGGCTTCAAAGACCGAGATAACCAGCCATACGTGGATGCAATTGTCAAGGAAGTCCTGCGTTGGCATCCAGCTGGATCCATGGGTCTCCCGCATGCATCAACAGAAGATGATGTCTATGAAGGTTATTTCATCCCAAAGGGTTCACTCCTTGCAAACATATGGTTATTATTGATTCCACGCACCTTTCTCCATCATCTGATTATTCCCCTGTTTTGGTTTAGAGCCTTTATGCATGATGCAAAGATGTACCACGACCCGATGGCTTTCAGACCAGACGCACGCTTGTCTTTGGATTTGGTAGACGTATCTGCCCCGGTCGCGAACTAGCGGATGCATCGATGTACCTAACAATTGCTCAAAATCTCGCAGTATTCAACATAAAGAAGGCGGTCGAGAACGGCAAAGACGTCGAGCCTATTGTGTCGTTCTCACAAGGGATTATTAGCCATCCACTCCCCTTCAAACCGAATCTGGTTCCACGAAGCGCCAAAGCAGAGGCTCTCATTCGTTCTGTTGAAGAAGATTACTCGATCATGGAGAGCGATGCAAAGGAGCTCCTCAGTATCAACATGTAGCTCCGTTTGTCTTGTCACCTATCCTCACCCTAGATGTCATTTCCCAAAGTTTTCAAGCCGACTTCAAGTTTATGGATATATTTCACCCGTACCCAGTTTTCGGACACGCCGAGAAACTGCATGCAGGAAAAATGTGCGTGAACATCTATTCGTGCAGACTAGAAGCATCAAATTGAAGTTAGGTGTTTTATTGAGAGCTCAGCAAGAGAAAATAGGAGCACTAGATATATCTTCCGCCGTCAGTCACGTAAGCCCGTGATGCTCTTACTATTTGATGTTCTGACTTTCACCATCATGATATCCAACGTGCTGAAGGAACCTGGATTCCATTTTGATCTTCGACTGATTGATAACGAAAGCATCAACACGTACACACGTCCTCTCTCTGTGTGATGGATCTGAGACGCTATCTGAAAGTAAACATGCTGATGATCCACCTTGGAACTATTTGTCAAGCTCTCGTTACTGTGACGCTATGAACTGACGGCATCCAGCTGCGACTGCTCACCGTCTCCAATCTTGCCCCTAAGCGTAGCCAAAATAAGAACTCCGTTATGAGTCCCGCGCCCAGTCAAGCCTGCCATCTTTTTTCATTTCATCATTATGTTCAACATTGTCTGTGATACCTCGAACGATCGGTCAATGCCCACAGAACTATCATCAGATGATGTAGGAGCGACTTCACTCCGATCATCATGATACAATGATAATCATTAGACATGGGATACTATATCTTGAAGGAACCTGAAGCGTAGTTCCGGCACTTCATCATTTCCGCTCATGTCGAACGAAATGACTACAGAACTCCCTTCGTCGATTTCATCGATATTGTCTGGCGTACATGAGCAGCTTGTTGGTCGGTACCTCACCGGTAGGAGTCTTCACTCATGCTTCCTTTGTACGCGTGGTTTTCTCATCGTGGATCAAGTTTCAGCCATTGTAATCATTGTATTCGACACATTATTGTCCTTACAAGGCGACTCTACTATATGGATGGGGCATAAGCCGTCCATTCCAAAGGTCGCATACTTTACTTACAGATATCTTATGCTTGTTGCAACGATACTTTACCTTGTCTGTAAGTATTATACTACCAAGGCTTATAGGACACTTAATTAATTATGCACCGTCAAGCTTCGTTCCCGACGAAAGTGATACAAGAGTCGGACAACGGGGTCAGTAAATTTTTAGTTCTGTATGAAAGAAAGTGCTGACGAGTTCCGAATTCATTTATGCCACTTAGTAATCTAATTCCAAACACGTCATCCAGAACTATTCATGAAAATTTTAGATGTGAAATTCTCGCGAAACTAGTTAGTGCTGCCATATTCTCAGCTGACGCCGTTGGCCACTGTGAGGGGCTCAATACACTATTTGCACCGGAAATGCTGACCGTATAGCAGTTCTAGTTATTTTCCGAACATTCGTTCTTTGGGCGAGAAAACCAAAAGTCCTCAGGCTCCTGTTGATTGGCTCAGTACTTGCAAACGCCGCTTCTTGCGCCTTTCTAGTACTGTCCGTTAGATATATTTCTGGTACATCCTTTCCGCGACGTGATTTCGAGGACCATATTCTCAGCACCTGTTATCTTCCGTACATGTGCTGGTCTAGTTAATCCGAAATATACGCTAGGAATATGGACTTCTCAGGTGAGCCAACAGCAATTGTACCACATGTCACGAATCATGATTTATCTCGAGACCTGCTCCATTTGAAAGGCGGCATTCGATCTATACGTGCTCATACTTGTTTCATGGAATGCCATGGATCGGCCCCGACTTACCAGTCAACGATTGTTGAGTATCATCCTCGGTGACGGCGTGTTTATGATTCTGGTATGAATTTCATTATCAGCGAAAAGAAAGTACGCTCACGACTACGTCTTATTATTAGTGTACCTGGGGTAAGAAACGTCACATAAGTTACCGTTATCCGTCGATTTTCTTACCTTCTCGTAAGCGGTCCGCTTGGTGAATGTTGCTATATGTCTCCGAAATGACGTATGCCCATTATTCGTCGTGTATCTACTGCCTTTTATTCATGATCTTCTTCTGGTTCAGGAGGCGTTGCCTGCTATCAGTCTTTCATTATCCGAATCTCTTATCACCACGATCAATCTGCGACTCTTGGGCAAAACTTTTCAGTCCGAAATGAGGGTAAGGGATGGGAAGGGAGAAAGCGAAATGGAGCTCTATTCGCTAATGAAAAATTGATTGCCGACCACGTTTCTATGGAAATGGAGGAGAAATGGTCGATATAGTCTGAACTATAGTACATATATGTTTATAAAGCAGTGAGTGGTCTGCGAATAAGGAAAACACCAAGTCTTCATGGTGTCGTCAGTATAAGGATTGAATATTATGTGAGGGATATGCTTGGACCACGTTGATGACGTGCTCATGACGAATGCTTTCCGCTTTCCGAGTTCCAATGAAGCGCAAGCTCAACGTGTTTCTTCGTGCAGCACATATGCACGTCTTTTTTTTAAGTCCCGTGTACAAATCCTCTTCCATGTTAAATTTAGAAGAGCTCGTACACGCATGGCATGAGCTGGTGATAACGAATGTACTTGTCGCATTTATATGACAAAAGTCTTATCTCCACGATCCCGCCGGAATGAATGTCAATTGCATAAGATTACGTCAGATTTCCGGCCAGCACAGCACCCCATTGTGCAGAAGTTCAGTACCTCGTTGGTAAGAAATTCTACCCTGAGCATTTTCGTTGTGAAGGATCCTAAGTGAACGCGCCACTAAAGAGCCGCATGGCGAATGTTGCACTTTGATACCGAAGCCGGGAATAGTCTTGGCAAAGAGGCAGTGGTTCACTTGAGTGTAAGTGAGGAGTGGGACACATTTCGGCTCTCCCGGCCATCATCGCCTTGGATTTTCTAGACGTTCAATCAATAGAGGGCTGTGTTATGTCCAGGCGAATGCAGAGCATTACGTAGTAGCGGCGGCCGACATTTACGGTTCCGGACGAAGAAGTGGCAATGTCGAACTGCGGATCGGACAATCGCGGGGTATATAATATACCTGTATTTTAATCAATCCATCCATTCATACTTCATACATACCATACCATACGTCGCATCTGCTTTTATCGAATCCCAGGAAATCAATTACTCGACAATGGGCAGTCAGCACTCGCATAATGCATATGGCGAACCCCCACGGCGACATCGCGGCCTGCTGAGCACACTATTTCATACCGTTAAACATAGCGGTAGCCATCATCAGGGAGGATATGGGCATGGCGGCGCTGCCGGAGGATCTGGTTTTGCTAGTTCTGGTTTCGGTGGGCAAGGAGGCGGTCATCATCACGGAGGTCCTGGAGGACCTGGAGGATTTGGCGGTCCTGGTGGAGGCTTTGGCGGTTCTGGTGGAGGCTTTGGCGGTTCTGGTGGAGGCTCTGGTGGTCCCGGTGGAGGCTTTGGGGGTCCCGGTGGAGGCTTTGGGGGTCCCGGTGGAGGCTTTGGGGGTCCCGGTGGAGGCTTTGGGGGTCCCGGTGGAGGCTCTGGCGGTCCTGGTGGAGGCTTTGGCGGTCCAGGAGGTCCAGGAGGTCCAGGGAGGCATTGGTGAAGGTATATCCACACTTCCATTACTCATAATTCAGATGTTCACCTCACGATGTAGACGAGATGATCTAGTTTCTTTCACGAATTCAAAGACGCATTCTCTCCGATCTTGTTTCTCTTCGACTTTCATCTTGATCTGTAGGACATGTTTGGCTCTCTTTCCTTCGCAAAAGCCGTGTATTCGGTGTATCATTCTGACCACAACAGTGTTCTACTGCGATATCCACTATGTAATCAAATGTCAGTATTCGTCCTAATAATACTTCAGAGACTCACCATCTGCTCGAATGTCGTAAGGGAGCCTCAATCGTAATACTGAATCACCAATTTCTGCTGATCCTTCGACACGAATGTCAATGCGCCACTATACTTTTCATAGTACACTACGCCTGGAGCGACATGGTCACGACCGAATGAAATTGGGCCAAACGCCTTCCTGTCACGGCTTTCCAACAGTTCCTCAAATGAAAAGGCGTAATATAGAGTGCCTTTATGCAGAGTATTGACACTCGCAAGAATGCCACGGCCGCAATGTGACAAGGCATGCACGTCTTCTGTGCAATAGGGGTGGGATAGAGGTATTGACACCGATGTTGATTGTTGCAATGTAAGCGTGGGCGGAAGACTTGAGTTATGTCCCGCAGGTGAGGAAAACCGGAACAAGGAGAGCCAGAAACGCGTATTTTCACTCCTGCTGTGAATCCTGCTGGAAGAGATAGCAGCATCGTTCAGCTTTCCGATGGCGAAGATTGTTGTGTGGCGCGGAGGACCTCGCCAGGTCATTCTGCGTGGCACGAGACGAACTGATCTGAAGTGTCCAGCTACCATTAGTAGAGGCTCTTTTATTCGTAAATAGCGCAGCTCCTCTGTTAACGAAAATCCAACATTGTCAGGTTGAAAGCCACATGATGCTCCGCGTATACGAGGATGCGTAAATAGCTGTTGCGCATGCAGAGCGATAAGTGAGTAATGCTCGTCTCTTTCCTCCCTGCCGACGAAAAATAGGCAGCCGTCCGAGACTGCTACGGAATCTGATATTATCTCTACTCCGGTCTGATGAAACAAATGTTAGCTCTCAATTCTTGTGCACAAAAGTTGACTGAAATACCAATCTAAAGCATTGCTTCAACACTCTGCTGGCTATAGCGACCCCTCTGTTCCCGATCATGACTATCACATCTCCGCATATTGCGAGGACACTTGGCACATCCCATGCGAAGCCTTGATTGGTCTTCCTATAAACCGTCGCCCGCTTCGTCTCCGGATTGAGCCAGAATGTCTTCATGCACCTGATGCATAGCAGAACGGGCTAATGATTAGCTCACGGTGCATGCACTGTGGATGTGCTATTTGCTTACCAAGGAGATCGCCAGTCTTGAGGCTCAGCGGAGAGCTCCATGACGACGATAAACAGAAGGCCACGCTGAGCATCAAATTCAGCATCGTAGCCACGTATTGCTTCGTTCTGAAAAGTTCCCAGCTGAGGATACGTCCAAATAACCGTGTTCTTCTTCACATCCCAGCATTGGAGGTATCCTTCCGACCAAAGTATGAATAAAAACTCCTCGCCCGCTCCACCGGGCACAATCTTCATCACTTCCCGAATGTGCTTGTCTTGCCTGAGGTCGCCTAGCATACCACCCGTATTCTTCAGGTTGATGATACGTTTTCGAGTAACCCGCGGACCAGATGACGAAGGTTTACTCCAATTCGCGTGTCCGATGGCTGCACGTATGGCAAGATGCTTCAGCTCATCTGACGATAATGAATCGAGTATGATGTGGGAAGGCAGGTCCGGGGAATGAAATTCGTCGAGCTCCCCAAGAATGTGCAGCCACAGAGGGCGGTTGGGTTGCGAAAAGAAGTCTCGCAGTGTTCTACATGACTGCAGAATTCGTAGGTATGACGATATGGATAAGAGGGCAAAAGCACGTACCCTTTCTAGTATAAAGATGTCTATCGCGGAGCACTCGTAAGCAATCTTGAGGAAAACATCATCAAAAAGATCCAGGAAATGCATGGGTATATTCAGATCATGGCAGCACTAGTAGAGTAGAAGTTATGAGATGCGAGCGAGCGAGAGTGGACGTTGCACGGTCAAAGTGATCGACATTGCCTGATTAGTAAAAGCCGATCATCCAAATTTTTTTTTTTTTTTTAGTTCACAACAAAACTCTGAAGTACAGAATCTATCGCAGCGGAAGGTGTTGGTCAAACATGGTGCGCGCAGACTATACGTCGTAAATGTCCGGGGGATGTAAAAACAACATTAGTGCTACTAAAAAGAATAACCATCCGTGAACGAATGAAACCGAATCCCAACATTGGTATACAGTATATGTACGTGAATTCCGAAGTGTCATTAAATGCAAGATAAGAGAAGAATGCAAAATGAGTGGTAACGTTCAAAGGCTGGGGAAAGCAATTTTGATTTATGCATCGTCGAGGATGAGGTCTGCTGCTCTCTGGGAGGTAGCGTATAGTGCACTCATGGAATGAGTAGTCAGTTGGAAAGGCAGGATGCCGGCGTCCACGACGCGCAGGCGCTTCGTTCCGTACACCCTACATTTCATATAGATTATCAGAATGTTGTACTACTACTACTCAGAGATTAACGGACTCACCTCAGGTGCGAATCAACAACACCACCCCATTCTCTGGGTAACATACTGGTACTCCCTATCCAGTGGCTTGCACCATACGAGGTCTGTCTGTACCAATCCAGATACTGTGCATCTGTGGCATTAGGCCCGACATCACTCGGATCCAGATAGGCATCAGCTACGTATTGCTGGAACGGTGCACTCGTGAAGGCGTCTCGTGATTTGCGAGCAACAGCAACAGCAACCTTCTGGTCAAATGAGTCCGAAAGGAGGCGAGGAGTAATGACTGGAGTCGCAAAAGGATTGGAGGTGTTGATATGAATGTATCCCCGCGATAACGGCATCAACGGCCAGAAGACGGCCGTGAAGACGGAAGGATAGCTCTCGCCGACGAATTCTACAACCGGGACTACACAAGATCTTAGACGCTGACTGATGGCAACAACGGACAAGACGTACGCTTGTTGGACACAATAAGATTCGTAGCGGCCGCTATAACAGCACGAGCACCGGCCGCATTCACCGCAGCACCAGCTTTCACAAGAGCATTCGCGCGGGAATTGAGGTCTCGTAGAAGATCATTAGATATCTGCCAACTGTCTACATAGGCCATCAGCGTTATTGACATACTCGGAAAGAACACAGACGGAACTCACTACTTGTACCAAAGAGTTGATCAGTGTTCGCTAGCGAGATGATGGGAGCGAAGAGGTTACGACCATCGACGATACTAGTGTCGTTCTGGAAAGAATCAGCGACGAGAGCAGAAGTTCCCGTTCCTGGCTGGTCCTACACGCAGTCGGAGATACTTTAGCCATCGATACACCAGGCCTTAAGGAAATGCGCTCCTCACATTCAAGTTACGACCAACTCCAGGAAGGTCTACAAGCGTCTTCACACCCGCCTTGTTTAGAATACTAAACGATCCGTTGTGCATAAGTTGCTAGATTCACGCAGATAACTTATAACTCACGAAGAGCTGCCTATTCCTGAACGCTCAAGGATAGGTGCAGTGGCAAGAGAACCCGCCGCAAGAATGATTTCTTTGCTTGCGTACGCCTCAAACAAGACTCCGTCACTGGCATTCCCAAACTGGACGCCACTAGCGGTCAAGTCCCTGTCGCTCTTGAATAATACCTTCGCAACAGCATGTTCGGCAAGGACCGTCAGTGTGTCCCGTTGCTGGCCGGACGCATACAAGAGGCCGTAAGCTGCAGAGGAGCGCGTGTTCTTCTGAGTCTCGGGATTGTACCAGATCGTCCAAGATGTAGAAGCAGAGACGGTGGACGTGCGACTACTCAAGTCGTTTCCGACAGTGAGTCCGGGAAAAATGATTGGGACGGCTTTTTTATAGAGCTTTTGGGCTTGCGGGATGCGCATTGGAGTCTATTTGAACCCTCATTGGTCAGTGATCTAAAAACGAAAGGAGAGGGGGGGGGGGGGATGCGTACAGGGAATGATACGTTGACCGGTCCGTTGTATCCATGCACCGAGGGGTCGTATGCTGCGCCTTGGGAGATTTGTACCTCGTCTGGCGGAGTGAAACGTTCTATTGCGTCAATATACTGCAACGCAACTTAGCTCGGGACGAATGCTCAATGATCAAGATTACTGACGGGTTCCAGAGTGTCCCAGTTCCATCCAGGATTGCCAAGTGCTTGTAGGGTATCCAATTCGGCCTTAGTGGGTCGAAACCATACCTAATAAAAACCATGAGATCGATAGTTGCGTGGACTTGTAGTTAGAAGCCGGAGATTGACCATTCCGTTGACTAAAGTACATGGACGCAGTCAGAATTGAATTAGCCACATGAGATAATGATATTATACTTACTTGAGGTAGAACCTCCGATGCATGCCTGCCGTCCGAAGCGAACGAGCCATTAGCAACAAGCGATGCGCGATCAATATCATCACCTACACCACTATCAATCGACCAGGAGAGTTGACTACCCGACTCGTCAAAAGCTGGGTATTGCCAGTTACAATATCCATTCTTTGCGAGAGGTCAGATAGTTAGAGGTTAAATGACGAATTCCTCCCAAGAGTCGTGTCACGTACGAGGTTGCCTCGCTCCTCCGCGTTCAAGACGGCCGGGACGTCTTGCGCGTCGGGACCAGCTTCTATTATGAGTACCGAATATCCCTCACCACTCAACTAATTCGGGGATAAGTGAATAGGCCTTCAATGCGCTCTCGAATGAACAGAATAAGATGGCGAACCTTGTTTGCGACCGTGATACCAGAAAGCCCACCACCAACAATGATATAGTCGAAAGTCTGATTCACCGCTACAGAACGGTCCGTGGTGATAGTCGTTGCAGCCGCCACGCCGGCGAGTGCAAGTAGACTTATTGACAGCATCCCCGAAACGACAGCCGCGACGGTGAGTGGGCTGAGGAGTGAGAAGGGGAAAGAATGACGGGAATTAGTCAGGGAAATGAGCAGAAAGTCCGCTTAAAACTCGGTCGGGAGGAAGAAACGAGTGGTATAAATTGATTTCATGACAGAAACCAGGGACGGGTGTTCCTGATAGCATGAGGAGGTCATGTAATGTAATATTAGTGAGGGCGCACTCGGACGACACAGATCAGAAGGAAGGGACATAGATTGGTGGAAATTACTGAAAGAAACCAGGAACCTCCAAGAATATTGCCTTGCCTTGAATACTTAGACTCTACAGTAGAGTGCGATCAGAACGAAAAACGTGACCGAGAAAGATCTTCCGGCGCACCGGCAACTGAAAGGCACCGAGATAACTCAGGACCCCCGGCAATGCTGATTGATGCCTGATCCAGATTTCGAAATTTATATGCGGATTTTTCCGGGCGCTTCGCGCCCTTTTTATCCGGAAAACCTCAGGCATGACCTCCTAGAGCATCGATTTTGTCCGGATTTCGGCAGAGGCATCTAAAAAGGGTGTTTTTTTTTTTCAGATTTTGATAGGCGTAAAATTTTGACTATACAGCTCTAGTATTACCCCTTATCATTTAGAAAAATGTATACTAAAGGAATGAATTGGATTACAACTACATTACAAAAAGAATATATTACTCTCGAACTACTCTGCCTTAAGACGGCAATCCATTCTCAGGCACTACACATAGCACGGTCAGGTGACGCCCTGTTGTTATCCGGATTTGTACAGGCCTCTTGGACCAAGACCTCCTCATATCCGGAAATTCCCTCAGGGCTGTGATCAATCTCGGGTCGAAATTATCCGGAAAACCTCAGGCTTCAGGCTCAAAATTTGCGAATTTTTATCCGGATTCCGGTCAGGCATCAATCAGTATTGCCGGGGGTCCTGATAACTCCTGAGATGCATGTGGAAATTTAAAATGTCATGATGTGTCTCGCCACGTGAGAGATTTTAAGTTTCCATTTTAGGATCTTCCTGGCCCCGAGTACCCTCAGAAGATACAGTATACTAGATTATGTTGTATCAATTCGTCGTGATATTTCACTCGTACATTGTCTCTTCAACTATCAGTAAGTCAAATCCTGCGTTCGCGGACAGAATACGACTGGCTCGCGATCCGAAGCACCCCGTGGCGGCAGTGTTGCCCCTTTGCAAAGGAAGGTGGTGTCCGAAGCTGATTCCTGAATCCCAACCCGACGAAGCCGGGGCTTCAGAGCGACCCGAGGTCCCAAACCGGGGCCATGGCGGTTATGGACACGTTCAACCACATATTCGGAAGGTGCATCTAAAGCTGGCCCCGCAATATAAAAGGTCGAAGAGGGATGAGGATGAAGAAGCACAACCGGATAAATGTCCCTTCATTGCCAAGGTTCTTAACGTTTTGAGAAAAAATCTCCGACGATGATCTTGCTTTACTCGAGCTATCAGAAGAATATGCGTGTCCACTGGATGATTCTTACGGTTCTACCTGTTCTACCTCCTCCAGTGCATCCAAGTATTTCCACCGACAGTGGAGCCTTGCGCAGTGAGGACAATTTGACGTATAAATTGGGCGACGTCATGAAAGCGTCCGCAAACGAGGAAGGAGCTCAGGTCCATGTTATATCTGAGTTTGAACAGTTGCTCCAGGTAAGCAATCAGATATGTAATAAGAGACCGTGGTAAGAGACCGCTTACCACGTTAAGTCCAGTTCCATGTCTCTACATATATGGACAACGACATTCCTCAAGCTCTACAAAAGTCTGGTCGACCCGTCAAAGCTATTCACGCTCGTTTACAGTAAGGGCAAGGAGGGTCGGAAAACGTGCCGATTTTTCGGCATGTATTGCACCGGAGACCCAAACCTAGAACTTGACGAAGTTGGCGTGCCGAAGAGCATTGCCATGACTCTCACGTACCAAGAAAGAGGTTAATAGGAAGAGCGTCTTGATTGACGTGTGATTTAAGACTGTTTGACAGTGACTCCGTACAATATCGCGTGCTCGTGCGGAATGGAACGAGAGTATTAACTTCCGCAGACTGTAAACCACATACAAGTAAGGAGATCAACGTTAAAAAGTACGAAACGATGAGAGAAGCAACAAAGTAAATCACTCATTGCGCGCTGGTCGCGCAATGGTCACGCTCTGAGTGCTTCAAAATCTCGGTGCTTACGAGATGCACCAATTAAATTTTACATCTCGGATCCAACGAGATTTAGCATCTCGCGGAGGATTTCTGGCTCCTTTTAAAGAGATTTTAAATTTTATCCCTAATGAGATGCTTAGCTAAATTTTATGTTTCCATGAGGCCGAGATTCAGTATCTTTTGAAGAATCTCGGGGCCAGGAAGATCACGTGCGAAACAAGTCATGAGATTTTAAATTATGCATCTCAGGAGTTATCTCGTCTCGGTGCTTTTCAGATGCATCATTGCCCGTTGTGGCGGCCAACTATCTTCCCAAAAATGATGCGCCTGATCGGCACTTGAATCGTCCACATGGTCGATCGACAACAAGAAAATTGAAAAATAAGAATAAAGGAAAACTTATGATGGGAACATCAGGATCACCATAGATCACGAGCGAATACCGTCAGTTCGCGTCGATAGCGCTTGTAGGTAGCGCAACGTCACTGTGTCATTTGTAGAACACGCGGTACTTCTCACTTCGAGCAGTGATTGATATCACTGAAAGGAATAACAAGACCCAGAGACACTCAGAGAACCTCGAGCATACTGAGAGGACGACTGAAGGTCACCAGGTGAGTCAGTATAAGTTAGTAAGTAATGTCGCGATGTCTGACCACCTTTCACGTACTTCTTCGGACGAGCGGGTACGAGTTGAAAAAAGAAAGACACGCCATCTTCCACATAGAATAGTTCACTTTAGACTGTTCGGAGTTGGCATTTTTTCGGGGAGCTGTCAGGAACTCGGTCTTAACTCGGATGGATGGACACATTCCGTTATCTCCTTCAATTAGCTTCAATAAACATGAACCATAAATTATCTAGAGTGAAATTTCAGATTCAGATCCTGAAAAAACAACGCAGGAAGGTCGTATTCTGTCCCGCTTACTCTCTATCAATCACTGTGAAGTTTAATACAATGATGAGTATTATTCCGACCACGGAGGTAGTAATCTTACTTCCATTCAGGTGCGTCATTACCTTCACAAATGAGCGTACCTGGTGGAATCCAACCGCTAGGCAGGCACGGAGTAAGGCACTTTGGAAGTTAGCAGGCGCTGGGTTGTTGGACGCTGCTATTGGTGATGTGCCTCGTAAGTAAGAGAGAAAAGGCTTTTCCACCTGGATATATTCGAATGTCGCAATCTATACCGGTATTTTGGTCAGGAATTATGGCAAAATCCGAGTCGTGTACATAGATCTAGAGGCGAGAAAGAACGCGAGAAAGAACGTTTGCGGGTTGACGCACGTGACCCCCATCTGATCCGGTACGACCAACCAACGTATAGACGCCACTGCCCTTGGGGGTCGGCAAATCCCAAGTTCAGCGCGTGCGCGTGATTTTCGTCGGAGCTTCAAAATATCGCTATAATAGGCAATTCATGTAGATCGCAGTTACAACAATTTTACTTTTGACCATGCATGTACTGTACTTCTCTTGCCAATACAACTCAAACCTGCAAATTATTTGGGTCCAAAATGAGTTTCTTTGCTCTTATTTCTCTTATTCTGCAAATTCTTGGGGAAATTCACATGCTTCTCTTGATCTGCAGTAGCTTCTGTCTGGTAGAATAATTAAACATCCTGCAACCACATCATCAAAAATCTTGCTTTTTTTTACATATTCTTGCTATATCATGTCATAGGGACAGCTCTATGGAGCCAGAATTCTTGTTTATTGCCTCCAAGCTCAGATATTTATTTTATCTTCGTGAATTTTGCAAATTTTGAGAAATGGAGACCATAGGATTGAAGACATACATGCAAAAGTAAAATTTACAAGTTTTCTTAGCAATCTATGGCGTGTGGAAATTATGATGTTGAGTCAAAGATGGAGGACTTTTTGTTGTAAATTCTATTGAAACTCCGACGGCGGCAGATCCTGCCGGACTCGTGGGAACGCACGCAAGTCACTTGAGTGTTGCCGACCCCCACTGCCCTTTGCCAACTATTCCATTGGAATGACTTGCGTACCGTCACCCATCATCGTAAAGCATACCGCTCTGAAGGACCGAGATCCTTTCAATTGGCAATGCAATTCAAACTCCTGGCTGTTGCACGATCGCTACCTAGAAGATTGCTGCGGCATCGGTGGAAGAGGAAATCGGCGCAGCAGGGCCAGTCCTTCTGGGATAATTTACCAGTTGAACTCTGGTACAGCATATTCAGCTTCCTCGACAGATCTGAACTTGCGGCGCTCTCAAGCACCTGCAGCTTCTTGCGGACATTAGCTACTCCTAAGCTCTTTTCGAGCCTTCGTTTACGAGTAGGTCACTATACGGTGTTCCATCTCGACGATAACGAAGAGGGGCATGCGAAGCTTGTGAAGAGATCGACTCCGGTACTTCGACGCTTGACTAAACCGGGAAAACTCGTGGGTGGGCAATATGTTCTTAATGACCTGGTACGAGGCCTGCGCATTGTAGCTGGCATGCGTCTCGAAAATAAAGAGAAGCGTACGTTTGTCCGATCTGAACGGTTCTCATCACATTACTTACATCAGATTATAAGAGATCATTTTGCTTGCGTTGAGAAGACTTCCCAACCTTATCGTTTTTGACTGGATGGGCAGCAAGTTACCAGAAGACGTCGCTGCAACAGTTGCTTCTCGCCGTATCGAGACCTTGAGGGTTGCTAGGTTCGCCCTATTAGTATGTCCATGTAGAGCTGTGCTCATATCTTTAGAATAGCATAGGA
The DNA here is from genome assembly GCA_037892935.1 of Phlebopus portentosus. Taxonomy (NCBI): domain Eukaryota; kingdom Fungi; phylum Basidiomycota; class Agaricomycetes; order Boletales; family Boletinellaceae; genus Phlebopus; species Phlebopus portentosus. Next base: position 93,906 of record JAYXKI010000020.1, read on the forward strand.
AATTCCGCTTTGCATGAGTTATGCGCACTGCAAGGACGACTTCACGCTATCGAACTAATAGACGCTTGCCTATCGTCGTGGAAATTAATCGGACCCTACGCGCGGGACATTTTCGAGGGGAAATACAATACAAATCCAGTGCAGGAACTTCTTGAACACAATGACGCGACCTTACAGAGGCTCTCGATATTTGCGCCTGATTTGCGTCAGAACAACACGAAACTGTTCGATTCCTTTCTCAAACTCACCGATAATATCGTCCGTCTCGCCATAAATGGCACGGGGGACCTGCCTGGCTTCGATCAGTTTCTTCGGCATTCTTCCTCGCTGCAATCACTGACTATCCTCGACGCAACGTCCCTTTCGTTCCTGCCACGTAACAGAAAAAGTTCTCTTCCCAGCCTCAAGGATTTGAAGCTGGGGATCAATACGTGCCCAGCCAGCACCGCAGGGCCAGACATGCAGGACCTCTCGCAGACCCTCCTCGCTTTTCTTCATGACCATTTAGACTTGCGTCGTTTCGATTTCTCGCTCTGGCCATTTATAGATCCCACCGGAGAAGAGCCCCTGGAAGAAAACCGTATCTGGTTCTCAAGCATCATCGAAGCGGTGTGCTCGCTGAAAAAGGCTTGCGCACTCGGAATTAGCTTCCCATCTCTGACAATCAATAGTATCCAGGAGTCATTGAACAATCTAAGCAAGCACGCACAATCGCTGGAAATATGCACAGCTTTGCGTCTGGAAGGTATATCGAGTGCATCGATAGATGCCGTGGCGACAAAGCTCCGCAGATGCACGTTCATCGCGCTCTCCAGCATACGCCACTCCGGAACCTTCCGTTGGCTATCCGAAACTCCTGCAATCACTGTGGAAGATCTTATTCAGTATCATGGATTACGCCATTTGGGTCAGGCGCTCCTGTATGACCGGATGTACGATATCTATCCGTCCGGATGCTCAGCTACGGAGGGCGTTGTTCTACAACCATGGAATATTGACCGAGTTCGGTGGAGGACAGAAGCTGACTTCTACAACTTGGACGCTTATTGGCTGATGAGCTACCGGTTCATACGGAACATCGATGTGTTTATCCATCCCCCTCCACCTGTTCAGAATTAGATGACTGTACTTTTGCCGTAAGTCCTCGATACTTTACAGTCTTCTGTTAATACACCTTATCCTTGTGACCTCGTATAGATCTTTAGATGACAAAGCTGCTTTGCTAGCAGAAAAAAAAGATGGAACCGAGTTCCGCTCATCATTGAGTGAAATCTGAGTAATCACCAAGGCGTGAAATCTGGCGCCGAAGGGTTGGTAGATTGTAAGGCACGCCTGCGCGCTGGCGCCGTGTAAAAGCACTGTAGCGCGGGCGCGACGTAGTGTGAAGCTCCTGTGTGAGTGGGAGGTGGATGAGTGTCTCGGGATCTTGACCAGTGCGCTTTTAAGTCTTCGCAAAAGTAGTTCGACCAGGCGATTCCCCCTAATCTTTCATTCGCCTCCGTATTTACAATATGTACAATGTTGGTACTATCTAATACGATCTTCTATTGACACAAGAACAAGAAGTACTTTGAATAAGCCTACTGCATATTTCACATCAACGAGGCAGTACAGTACAACTAAACTATTACAGTATACTTTATGAATCGAGTCGAATCTGCGTGATCAGCGGCTGTGCGCGTGAATTACGTAAGACAAGCGTTTGGTCTAACACGTTGACGTGCTCATCTTTTCAATTTCAAAATTCAATTTGAGCGATTCTCCCATGTCGACCGTTTGGCCTCAACTCGATTATCGATCATCATCTTCGCGGTTGCTTTTCAGCTCTAGCTAGTGTAACATAATATACGAAAGGAAAGCAGAGCTGTACTCAGCGCCCATTAAACCGAGGCCTGTGTGCCTTTGCATTACTGATCGTGTCTTGATGATGATAACCTCACAATCACAATCACAACAGCCTCTTACCGAGGCCCCTGCACGCCCAAGACCTTTGCCGATGCCTAATTGCGACCCTCGCCGAGGAGTTTTGGCCAGTGGCGGAGCAGATTCAGCACCGACACGTTCGCCTTTTTCTGAAGCATCCTCGTCTTCTTCGTCTGCATCCCTCACTCCTACTTCCATCGATATGCAGACTGCAGGTAGAACGGACGATTTTCTCGGACAGTCTGTGCTTGGGCTATCATTGCGATCGAGCCCACCGCAAAGGGAGCGGGAGCTCAGTTTCACACGCGCTTCGTCTGGTTCGCCTCTGGCGAGGAATGGGCAGACCGCTCAAGGTGTTCCTTCTCCCGGGCTCATAGCTCCCCTCCCAACAACATCTTCTCTACAGGAGGATGCTGTTGCTGTTCGTACATCGGACGCAAGCCCAGAAAAGCAAGTCAATTGGATCCGTGACGTACTTTTCCTCGTCAACCGCTCGTGCAGCTCGCCATCTGCAGCTGTCTCCGCCGATACACAGATCGGAGCTCTGAATATGGACGATCCAGCTTTGGAGCAGCTCGTAAACTGTGCTATTGAGCTCTTGCTCACCCTTGTCCCATCTGTCCCGCCTGCAGGCTCAAAACTCGCGCCTCCAATCGCGGAAGCGCTGTACCACCGAGCGTCATTGACTCAATCCGGGGCGTTCCCAGCTCACATCCCAGAAAACCCGCGGAAGGCATTCCGAGCGTTCGAGACTAGCGCGCGCGCAGGACATTACGCGGCTTGGTTCAAGCTGGGAAGATGTTACGAGGCCTTTGACGACTTCCGACGCGCGAAGGAGTGTTTCGAGAGAGGCGTAAAATACGACGACGTGAGCTGCTTGTATCGGATGGGCATGGCACATCTGATGGGTCAGCTTGGGCTTGAGGCCTCTCCGGCTGTCGCGGTTCCGTTACTGTTCCGGGCTGCAGAGAGGGCGATTGTTGCGATCCCCCAGCCTGCCTACGTCTACGGAAGCTTACTTCTTGGAGACTTTGCGCATACGTCGGCAATGCTTCTGAGCTCTCTGTTCGCATCATACATCCCGTCCGGATCGGATATCGAGCAAGAAGCGCAAAGGTTTCTGGAACGTGCGGCCTACCTTCACTTCACTCCGGTGAGCGGCTTTAGGTTTCTCTGACATTGATATTGTGTCTCATCGTTACAATGTCGCGGCTTCCCAGGCACAATATAAGCTTGGATACTACTTTGAGTTCGCAAGACCTCCTTACGCGTATGACCCTCTGCTCAGTATCCAATACTACACTTTGGCGAGCGATGCAGAGCCAGAAGCGTGTATGGCATTGTCGAAGTGGTTCCTATGTGGGGCAGAAGGGTTTTTCGAGAAAGATGAGCTACTGGCGAGAACGTTCGCAGAACGGGCAGCTCGGGCGGGTCTTCCGAGTGCGGAATTTGCTATGGGGTATTATTGGGAAATCGGGATCGGATCCCAGAAAGATCTCCAACGAGCGAAAAAGTGGTACGAAAAGGTGAGCTGCTCAAGTTTCTTAGTAAAACGAAATGCCTTACACTGTTATTGTTTGAAATTCTTAAAAAGGCATCAGCGCACGGAAACACAGATGCAGCAGACCGCCTCATTTCGCTCGCACAGGATGAACAACTCTCGCTTTCGCGACAAGATCACGACAGGCTTGCGGAGCAGACTCTAGTCAGGCGGCGTACGCAAGCGAAGCAGCGCTCTGACCTTGCTGGCTCTATCCGAAGGACTGGGCAGAGAGAGGACGCAGAGCATGTTGTCGAGCTCGTAAGGAAGGCGTCGAAGATTCAGCCAAGGACGGAGCGAGTCGGGAGGGCTGCGAAGAAAAGTATGGGTTTGGATAATTCCGCTGGTCCGGAGACAGTGGCGAATACGGCCGCAGAATTGCCATATGGTTGGAGGAGAAACTCCAGTGGTCTCAAGGATATTGACGAGTCTCCGAGACGTCATGGGCGGGATAGCACATCCAATTCAGCAACCTTGGCACCGCCCACTCAATTCCCAGAAAGAAAGCGCTACTCGCTTGTTGATCCAGGTCCTTCCTCTCGGTCCTCGTCGCCCCTGCCACAACCACAGTTTTCGGAAGGGACACAAACACCTCCGCGGAGATACGCATCGCCGTCCCCTGCACCCACGTCTCGAACCGGGTCGGAAGTCGGTCCTTCCATATTCTCGTCTGCGCCGACGACATCCTCTTCCTCTTCCTCTTCGTTCCCACCAGTGGACAATACGCCACCATCGGAGAACCCGCGCCCGCAGCGTGTGCGTTACAGCACATTCGCGGAGATGGGCATTCAGAGCACGAAACTTGAGGAGAAAGATTGCATAATCATGTAGAAAAGTTTCCTCCCACTCAAGTCTCAAATGATGGTAAACTCTGTTGTTGTTTGGTTTGTTTGCATGTTATGGACTATAATTTATTCTCACGGCACGGCACGGAACAACTTTATCTATTCTGCAGCTTCTACTACAAAGCGCAGACCAATGTATCGAACTCCCCATAAAAATATCTACACTCGGTAGTTATCTGAGATGTATGTATTCAAAATTTTGATAATATCTTGAGATTAAGATGTCTACCTTTTGCGTCGTTCAGAGGTAATGCAAACGCGGAATGCGTGGCTGCAGTTGCTCTATATTTAAGTTTCGATCTATTGGTGCTCTGATAGCATAAATACTCGTAGCTTAAACTTAAATATTGGGCATTTTATGGAAGATCAGCTATGCTTAATAGTCGGTTCGTATGACAACTGGTGCCAAATACATATGTTGTACATCTCGAGATCTCATACAAATTTATAAAGTTCACAGATGAGCGATCAAGAATCCTACCCTACAAACGCAAGCCGACTGATTGATCAGAGAACTTCTGAACCCAAGCCATGATCGCGAAGCAGAGGAGCTACCTCAAGTGCGATCATACCGGTGCCTTCCAATACAATACATGTGGAGAGGACGAAGATCACAACAGAGAAGCCTTGACCTTTTCAAGAGACTTCGCGTCGCTCGGTGTGAAAGGATGCTCGACTTCCACTTCTTTGATGAGACCTGCGGCCTTCTCGTTGCGGGGCCTGACGTCCGACCTGAACGCAACAGGATGGCTGAGAGTTCCGGCTGAAAACGCTACAGCAGGCTCAATCACTTTTCCGTTCTCAACAGGTTTGTTGATGTTGAACGCTGCCAAGCTCTGCGCAACGAGTAAGAACATGGTCACATCCACAAGCTCACGGCCAGCGCAGACGCGTCGTCCGAATCCGAATATCAGAGAACGCGGGTCCATCTCCGGTTCGCCGCCAAGGAAGCGCTCCGGCTTGAAGGTCATAGGGTCATGATAGTTCTTTGGATCGTGCGTGAAAAGCCTGACCAAACGAGTAAAGCTTAGCTCCGACCAGAAGTAAAAATACGCTGAATGATATCGCACCAGATATTGGGGATCACAATGGAGCCTTTCGGGATGAAATAACCCTCGTAATTGTCTTCTTCCGTTGATAAATGCGGGAATCCAAGCGGACCTACCGGATGCCAGCGAAGAACCTCCTTCGCGATCGCATCAACGTACGGTATATTCTCGCGATCACCAATTCCTGGCAAGCGATCGTTGCCCACGACGCGATCAATCTCCTCCTGTGCCTTGCGTTGTACATCGGGGTATGCCGTCATTGCAAGGAAGAAGACTTGCAATGAAGCGACAGTCTTTATCCCCGTGCTCTATTAGTCTTCTCTGGGATGAACAAGGCGATTGGATGAACATACCGTTTCTGAACCTCCAGCATACAAAGATTGCGAGGTCCATTTGATGATATCTTCTTCCTCGGAACTCAGATTCCCTTTCTCAAGCAACGCAGATGCATATGAAGGTGCGTTGGTGCCGGCGGCCATTTGCTGTTTGACAAACGCAAACGGCTTTTCAACGAGTTCTGTGAGGGACTGCCTCCAAAGAGCTGCTGTACGCTTGAAATTCATCCCAGGGAGCCATTCCGGGAGATATCTCACTACGGAACTCTTGTCAGTCTGATACAAGGCCTAGCGGTGCATCTCAGAAAGCACTTACGGAAAGGCAGAGTATCCACCAGCCAAGCACCTGCTATCGATGACTGAGAAAAGTGCTCTAACACTTCATCGGCAAGTTGAACCAGAGGATCACGATCGCGAGGCTCAATAGTGTAACCATGAGATATTTTCAGTATAATCGCGCCCGCAACACTACAACATCCGATAAGACTAAGCCCTTTGTGCGATTATGGCGGAGAAAGGTGGATGAACTTACGTTTGTACATGCTGAAGAAGCTTTCCCGGCTCTTCAAGGACACGCAAAAGGAAGCGCCGCATTTCGACATCCTGGAGGTCACTAAAGCGGGAGACAGCTGCCTTCGTGCCGATGATTGCATGAAAATTCTTGCGATATGCACGGAACCGGTCTGTATAAGGATGCCCAATTAGGGTATTTTGCCAACCAACCCTAACAGGCCGGGTGTGAGAAGGTATCCGATGACGCAGGCTAATGATATGAGCGCGTACATTTCACCACCGAAGACGAATCTGGGGCGGGACGAGTATATCGCCGAACGCTTTTCAAACAACTCGAATGCGATAGACTGATCGTTCAAAATTATCAGCGTTTGACCGAACGTAGTTACTGAGCTTATTGGGCCTTAGAACGTAAAAACAACGTAAACAGATATCTAACTAGGACATGAGAGCCTGACATACCATACAGCTCCTTGTGTTTAGCCCAATGAATCCACTCCTGCTTTTCTCGGGGTGGCAAGTCTCTAAGGTTGCCTATAATTGGTTTTGGTTTTGGCCCGGGCGGCAGTGGAAGGCTCGACCTTCTTCTGGAAGCAGCAACTGTTACGTATGCCATGAGCACACCGAGACCGAGCACGGCGATAAGAATGATAGTCTCATGCATCACTAGAGCACAGGACGAGGAAATCCGAGAGAAAGGAGAGGGAGTGTTGAGAAAGTGGGATGGCCACCGCGACAAGAGTTCGCAGATTTATATCCGTGGATGGAGTCATCGGAGTAATGAAAGTGCTGGGATAATGATGCGACATCTATGGAATGCTAAACCAAGAAGAAGAACCACTTGCCCCGTTGAAGTGACTAAGTAGAGTCTCATATCTATCTTCCCTGATTGAGTTCTTGAACGAAACTGAAACATCACAGACATCACAACGGGAATTCGTGTGCCACACCGGAAGTGGGCTTCCTTCACTGGCATGAGGATTCCTGCCGTATACCTCGTAACCCGGCAAAGACCGGAGACGTGCCCAATCGAATACGATATTGTCATGATCAGTGCCGGAAATTGTGATAAAGTTGCAGAAGTTTACCAGAGAAGACAGCAATTTTTCAAGAACCTAAGTCAAGATCTCGACTCCTGTCTCTAAGGTACTCCAAAGCTAAACCGAATGCCATGTGCGTCATTTCAGATTAGGCAGGTCCCCCGCGAGAATTCGCAGGCGAGCGAAAGCACGGAGTGCGTGCGTTAAGCTCGGCTAGATCATATCTATCAAGAACACACGCGCAGCTCTAAGAACAAATGGAAGACCCAGATGAATCAACATCAGCACGGTGCTATTGGGCACATGAGAGGATGCAAGACATACTGAACCACGAACATCACGAAAGTAAGTTTCTTGACCGCAGTAACGACTAGATGCCCGCGAAGCCGAAATGCTCATATCAGAGTCTCCTGCTATCACAGGTTGCCAAGCAGAACAGCAGGCCCGAAGACTCCATGCCATATGGCATGCCTTCCATCTTTTCATTTTATGAACACAAGAAATAGAGATTGTTGGTATAGAAGGGGAGTCCAAATACACGTCACTTGCTAAACTTGGATGCGTGGGTGTGCATCACGTAATTTGCTTATGAGATCCTCTGCTGAAAATTGGAAACCCAATAACTGTCCTCGTTAACGGCTCAACGCCACTCAATGCCGGATAAAAGCTCATATTCTAGCGTGTTTCGATCTGGCCGATTTCAAAAGTCACAAGGTACGATGACCATTAATATACAATGCAACTACTAAAAATTGAACTGGGTAAACGGCAAATCTACAGGTTTCTAAGGGTTTCCGCATCGCTCGGCATGAAAGGATGCTCTTCCTCGACGGAACGAATGAGAGCCTCGGCTTTTCCGCTGCGGGCCTTTATGCGTACCTTGAAATCCACGGGGTGGCTGATTGCACCTGGAGTGAAATCGACGACCGGTTCTACGATCTTCCCATTCTCAACAGGCTTACCAATATTGAATGTTGCCAGAATTCGAGAGACGGTCAAGTATAGTGACGCATCTGCGAGTTCCCGTCCAGGGCAGATGCGACGACCAAAACCAAAAGACAGGTTCGCTGGATTCAGTTCAGGTTCTTTGCCGAGAAATCGCTCAGGCTTGAATGCCATTGGGTCATGATACGTATCTGGGTCGTGCGTGTACCACCTATCGGGAAGTTTCGCCAGGATTTAGTCAATGTAAGATTGAGAAACCAATGGCGGTTAACTGACCAAATGTTCGCGATAACGAGTGCGCCCTTCGGGATAAAGTATCCATCGTAAACATCGTCCTCTGTCGTTACGTGAGCGAATCCTAACGGTCCAATAGGATGCCATCTTAAAAGTTCTTTGAGAATAGCTTCTATATATGGGAGGTCCTGACGATCGTTGAAGTCGGGGAGCCGGTCGTTGCCAACGTTTCTGTCAATTTCAGCCTGTGCTTTGCGCAGTACCTCGGGATACACCATCATGGCAAGGAAGAGACACTGCAATACATTCACTGTCTGCAGAAAAGGCAAAGCATTGAATCGTAAGCGAATTATCAGCTCGATTGTTTCGTCGTCCGCTGACTAAGAAATAACACACCGTGTCCGCTCCACCACCGTAGAGAGATTGAGCAGACCACTTCACAATGAACTCATGCTCAGGATCATGATCCCCTTTCGCCAGAAGAGATGATGTATATGACGGTGCATTGATTCCAGCAGCCATTTGTCGTTTGACGAATTCGACCGGCTTGTCGACGTGGTCCATCAATACTTTTCTCCATTTTGCTGCTGTATGTTTAAATGTCATTCCAGGTACCCACGACGGAATGTATTTGACTATACATTTTTTAGCACGATGCTTCAAGGGTGACGATCGAACGACTGTAACTTACGGAAAGGAAGCGTGTCTACAATCCATGCACCAGCTATCGTACAATGCGATAAAGTATCGAGGGCTTGATCAGCGAGATCAACAAGCGGATCCTTATCACGCGGCTCGATTGTATAGCCGTACGAAATTTTAAGTATAATGGCACCGGCCATGCTAAAATCAGCAAGACGTGCCCGTGAGTAACCGCATGTAGCATTAGAGTTGATATACCTTACGTCCGGATGTGCTGAAGGAAACCTTCGGGCTTTTCCAAGAGTCGGAGAAGAAACCTGCGGACTTCGACGTCCTGAAGGGAGGTGAAACGCATGATGGAAGATTTGGTACCGATTTCTGCGCGAAGAAACTTTCGGAAAGCACGAAAACGCTCCGAGTAGGTGGAGAAAGGTAAAGCATGCTCCCAACCAACCCTGTGTCGAATTTTCGTCAGCAACTCGGTCTTCTCCCTTCCACAAGTGCACGAAACACGAACAGTTCGCCACCAAATACTAGCTTCGGACGAGACGAATATATCACAGAACGTTTATCAAGAAGCTCAGCTGCGATGTTCCGATCATTGAGGATCACTAGCGTCGTCCCGAACACCGTAACAGAGCTAATAGGACCTTTGAACGAGTAAGTTAGTTTATATTGGTCCGATGTTGTAGTCTCGACCCACCATACAGATCCTTGTGCTTGGTCCAGTGAAGCCATGCCGGCTGTCCCGACGGGGGCAAGTCTCTGAGGTTCCCAATGAGTGGTTTCGGTTTTGGTCCTGGAGGAAGGCGCTTCGTTTTCTCTCTTAGAGGAAACAGCGTCTTTGCCGCGAGGACACAGAGGCCGAAGACACATAGTGAAGTGACGCCAAGCGCGTTGATTCCCGTGAATGCGACTTTGGGATGAGGGATTAATTCCATGCTGTCGGCGGGAGAGTGGGAATCCGTGCCAAGTAAGAAGAGACTTGATGATTTTCCTGCCCCTTATAATGATTTTGAGAGATCGTTGGTTCATAGATGACACGTTCCGGACAGGGACGGTACTACATTTCAGACAAAGTCTAACCGCCACGGAATCAATAAGAATAAACAGTGGGGTGAGCATCAGCATGATAAGGACAGCATCTTAAAACTCCGAACAAAATACTTCTCAGCACAAGCCTTTCAGATTTGTTGGTACAAGGCACATTAACTTATGTTGTGACATCTTTGTGTTCATGGTCTTTTTTGTAAGAGTATTGTTCAACTCTAGGGTAAACTTTTCCTACTTGAGGCACATCGACATACTTGTCATCAGCGCAAGTCCATGTCATGGCGGAAGTTATAAGTGAGTATCTAAACGAGCCATTGAATGCTGAAAACTCAATGCTGAGCAGGTGTGTAGTATCTGCCGTCCCAGTATCGGTTTTTTACTAGCTCGAATCTATGTCGTGTTTCGTGATGTTCGTATTTATCAGATCCCAGTGCTATGTGGGGACCGAAATGCTTTCTATGCTGACATCACATCACATGAGACTCCGATTATGATTTGCATATGCTATACTCTTGTCCTTAGCAAATCCATTCAATCGGTATTGGATATTCGAGAAATTCCGGTGACTGGCGACTGCACTATTTGTTCGATGCGAAGTTGCAAGCATCCAGAAATCTACTGGATCCGACTGGAAGCTTTGCTCCCAGTCCTCTCAATCCTATTATGTGAAGCTACGATAGGAATTCAAAACAATTTATTCGTCTGACTTGATTGCAGTCTCACTTTTATAAGGATCTACCTCGTGCCGTGAAGAATCAAAAAAGCGATCAGTCCGAATGTTTATTTGACGATGAAACCCAAAGTTAGGCATAATTCATGTGTGGTTTTTATCATCTGGACATCTAGAGGCCAAGTTGAAGAATACTAGTAGAGCCGACGGCGAAAAGTGGAACATCCAAACATCGAGATTGTAACATCCCCACAGAAACATCAAACGGCGTTCGACGGAGTCAAAACGCCAAGTCCGGTTGGTTCTCATTTCTGCAAGTCCCTGGGAGCGGACCGTAAAAAAGAAATGACCATAGAATATCTAAGCGTTGGGGACCAAGATTCTTTCAGTGCCGTGCAAAATAAAGAAAATGTAGCTCCAATACTGTGGCCCGTGTTTCTTTGAAAGCACAATAGAGACTTATGATGATGCGTTGAATCTTTCAATTCATAGGAACAAGTTAGACGCGTACTATGTCTATACTCATGAGTCGACTGCGAGTATGATGAATCTTGAATCCGTATTGTCTCGAGTGTTAGCAAACATGGATATGGGAATGAAAACATATAGCCGTTCTGTGCATGACACGCGTGCACCAGAACTGATAAGATTATCCTTGGCAAGTCAGAATTACTTGATTTGTTACAGAACTAGAAGGGCCTCGTGGGATTGAAGCCCATTCGACCATTTGTAACGCTTTCCCCAACGACGATCACTCGTTGAAATCAGCGTCGGACCCAGTTTCAAAACCCCACTTTCCTGATCAATACGCAATCAGGTGAGCGGCTCTCGCAATGCCTTTGATTAGTGTAAGAATCTGAGACTAATCGCAGCAGACAACTACCGGACGATTAGAATATCAACATCTCGTAAACCCAGTCCTCGATCAATTAAGCAGACAAATGTTCAATTCTGAGTAATACAAAGACACACACAGGGGGCAGAATTACATTTCTGAGCCACCTATACAGGAAACCGAATTGGAAAGCTCGCCTCTGATTGGCTGGATTCCAGTACTGGATCAAAATTTTCTGGTTCGGAAATAGGGTTTTGCCCTCCTCTGTGACGACAAGGATGGCCCAGGAATTAGTTGACAATCAGACCTCCTATACCATCATCGTCATTCCTCATACTCAACGACATCACCCATCTCTTCATCCTCATCTACCGTAGTCCACTCATCCTCTGTGTCTTCCTCATCTTGTAATAGTTTTCGCCATCTTCATGCCGCTCTGGTAGTAGTCGATACCGCATCAACCAATAAGCATCGGGAGAACAGAAGTCCTTTTCTGTACGCCTGAAGGCCCGGAAGTCGCTCCAAAATTCGTAGTCAACCTTCCCACCGGGACTGATGGATAGATTGCCGAATATTGAGCCATGCAGACAGAGCTGCTCTAGGTGAATGCCTTTGTGATGCAGAAGGATGCTCCGGGGGGCTAACGCATAAAATTTGTTCGTCCACTGCTCTGGCAGTCGATTGGAAAGGGCAAGAAATGTGCAGCGTGGAAATTCGAAAGTCCAGTCTCACAGGGGAACGTTCGTTGTTCCATCAAGACGGAGTGCCTTGCACGCCTTCTTTTGGCACCGCAATCGGCCAAACTAAAGAGCGCGTCTTCCGCGTCGGCGATCGTAAGCGCGGGAAAAGTGAGACCAAGAGCTGTCACGTTTTCCAGGGTACACACCGCATCGAGAATGCTCGAAAACCACATGGAATTATCGTCTAAATTTTCCTTTGGCTCGTCTTCTTCTATCCATGAAATGTATTGCGAGAAATCGAATCGGCGAATGCTCTTGTGAAGGAGGATGAAGTCATGGATAGTTCTTGCTTCCGAGAACATGTTCGGATACGTCCCAGAAGAATGCAAACAACGCTGGATTCCGACCTTGAGGTCTCGAAGACTAGGAAGTGCATTTTCATCGAACGGTAGATAAATGGACTCGGACTCTACCAACGCAAGAGACTCCAGTACATGTGCTTGACGAAGAATAGTCCGCAGCGCAAAACACTCGGACGAATTTTCGATAGCAAGGTGCGTGAAGTTGGTAGTTATCCCGGTTAGATTGTCATCGAAATATCCCCGAAATAACGCTCTTATGCAAAAGGAATCGAGACCAAGCGACTGCAAGCTCTCCCAATGTCCCGTTGTTATTTCTTCAAGTACATCTTCCACGTCGTTTGAGTCTGAATGCTTGGAGTTGAATGGTGCCCATTCATTTATCGTCTCAATGGATTTAATGTTCGACAACAGACTTAAAATATCTGCGTATACGTCGTCGATTTTACAATGATAGATGAACATTCAATGTTACAGGGGGCAAAACCCTATTTCCGAACCTGAAAAATTTGATCCGGAACTGAAATCCAGCCAATCAGAGGCGAGCTTTCCAATTCTGGTTCCTATATAAGCGGCTCAGAAGCGTAATTCTGCCCCCTGTGTGTCCTATGAATGACGAGAGTAGCAAACTCACTCGTAACCTCACAAAAAGATCGAACACTGATCCAAGGAAGCAAGCTCGTCGATAACAGTAGGTGACAATTGTGCGCCAACCCAGAAGAAGCGTTGTAGTTTCGTGAGTCTCTTCAAAGCGAGAGGAAGAAATCCTTATCCAAGACAAATGAAGGGCGTTGAACAAATACGCATCGAACTTCCGGTATTTGTGACTTATTCGTCACATCTTCACCAAGAAATGGACTGTCGACGACTATGACCCCCAGTTCCCGGACCATATGGGCGAGATCCAGCTCATTTTCACTCGGGTTTACGATCTTCGCAAGAGTTTTTGACGTTCGACGCCTCTCTCTCTTCGTCGTTCTCGTCGTATTCACCAGTATCAGAGGGGAGGCCGAAACGAAAGCAGATCGAGTTGAATAACTTGGGCAATGCCAGGGTACGAAAATGACGAGAAGTACTGGAAAATGACTTGGCCTCTGGCTTATCCAGGTTGGCTATGATCAAGCTCCAGACTTCAGCGGGCAACATCAGTGGTGGGTTAAAAATTGTAGAATGAATGACAAGTCACATCTCCTGATTGCGGCCCTTTTCAGCCCTCCGGTCAGGTGATCGCGTAAAGTGTGACGGTAACAAAGTCACGGATTCACGCTTCCTTTCAGGCCGTGCGAAGTTTGTTCCGACATACGACTATGCCAGAGAGGACTGAAATATTCCGGAGAGAGAAAATGAAATCATCTGAAGACACTTTACAGTTCTCTAATATCATCAGGCTTATCGCCTCTCGCCTCGTCCCGCCCCTTCGTCGTCATCATCCGCTTGGTCAGTTCGCCCAGGACCCTCCGCCTCTTCTTCGTCCTCTACATCATAAGGGTATAGATATCCCCCTCATCTTACCTCTCTGAAATGAGTCGATATCGCATCAGCCAATATCCCTCCGAAGAGCAGAAATCGTTTTCTGTACGTCTCGAAACTCGGACTGGACTCCATAACGTACAGACGGCATGGTTGTTGGGACCAGTGGATAAACTCGCCGACAGCGCGCTCGTTTGAAGGATATATAGGGTTCTGATCGCACAGCGCCAAAAATTAGAATACGCCATCCCTGAAGACCGAAAAAGGCCACAAGAATAACAGAAATTGAGTAGCCCGTACGATTCTCCAGCGAAACGGAGAAATCGAAGTTTCTGCACTTGAATTTATTGAAGGTTTCATAAAACATAGCGACAAATGCCGCTATGTCCTGAGCGGTATCGTCAGTAGCTGACTGGAAATCGGAGTCGCAACGAGATACTGCTACAAGAGAGTAGTAGTCACTCGCAACTATGTCGCCGATGCCATGGTACAAGCAACCCGTTTCGATTGGCTGGTCAATGAAGAATATGGTGGCACTCGAATTCCGCGATCAAGGGTTGTATTTCGTACTACTCACGCTCACGATTACTTAAGCATGGGCCTAAGAAAAACAAGTCTTTGATGCCGGTGAGAGTTGCGGATATAGTCTTCATCAAGCTCCATGAAAATGCCAGTTGCAGAGGAACCGTTGGGCCCGCCGTCTCTCCAGAGAGTCACGCCATCCGTTTCCGGGTTGCTCCTGCTTCTGAAGAAACAGAAGAAGAAATGCTTTGGAATGACCTCAATATATCCCATGTAAGAGCTAATACATCATCAGTATACTAGTATATGTCGAAGTTCAGAAGGTGTACGCACGCCACCCCGTCATCACAAAAATTTGATTTCTCGATACGAATACTATTCCCAGGAAATGCGGGTTGAGTCAGTTGTACAAATGTCATAGTCGTAAAGAGATATCTGCTCACGCAGTCCCTGACGTAGCCACGAAGAATGTTCTCTGCATGCATACCGACAGCATAGACATACATATGCAAAGGCATTGACCAAAAGTTCAAGATCTCCATGATGGTCGCAATCGTGAAAGCTAGTCAGAGAGTTGGTGTTTTTTATGCAGTGGACTGGCTTCGGAGTTTGTCAGAGAGATGAACGTTGGTTACTGAGCGCCACCTGCACGGTGCATCTACGAACAATGTTTGTTTGACATGGATGAATTGCTTGACGATCAAGGAGCTGAAAGCGGCGCGATAAATCCAGCATGATATTAACCCTGCTGCCGCAATGCGTATGCAAAAGAAGTCGTGAAAGGTACAAGGACAAAAAATGCAGCCCGTGGAGATTTTTGGTCTAGGAACAACAGTACATGATGGGATGTTAGCGGGGAACAAGTGATGGTCGGCTGTCGCAAGTTAGAAAAAGCTGGCACGGCATCTATTCTTCATATCGGCGGATTGACTGCATTGTAGCGTTTCTACCGGAAGAGGTTTGTCGAGAATAACAAAATCTCGATGGATGACTGTCTTTGCTGCGTCCACGGATTGGAGAGCGAAGACGCGGGTTCGTGCGACTATGAGCAAGCGGGATTAATGACATATTGCTTTGGTATAAGGTCGCGCGAGCTCGAGATTACCGTGGAAATCTTTTTATCTATAGACCGAGGGTGACTGACCAGCATCAAGAAATATAACACAGACTCAGACCCTCTTGCCATCACTTCATGTGCCGATTGTTGTGATAGAGAACAAGCTTATCATTGTTATACATTCAGACATACAACCATTCCTGTTTGCTTAAAGGGCGCGGAGATATTTTCAACGCGCATTGACGGGGTTCCAGCTGATCGCACCGGCGGAACCTTTGTCAAGTGCGTTGAGCTTCTCCATATCGCTGTCGGGGACGAAAAAGTCAAAGACATCTGCGTTTGAGATGACTCGGTCCGGGTTTGATGATTTAGGAAGCGGGACAAAGCTTAGAATGATACTATAAATTTAAAGTACGACAGAATCCCAAAAGACAACTTACCCCCTCTGTAAAGACCAACGGACGAGGACTTGCGCAGGATCCTTGTTCGTCTAAGAATGACCTGAGGACAACAGCGAACCGGAAGAAATAGCCTCACTCACGTTCTTCGCAACCTCCTGCAGAACAGGACTTGAGAAGTCGCCGCGAACGAGCGGACAGTAAGCCTGGATGACGATTCCATGCTCGTTACAATACTCGACGATATCCTTCTGCTGGCAGAATGGGTGCAGCTACGGAGAATAATAAGCATCGACCACTGGCAGATGCAGACGCAATTGAATCATACGAACTTCGACTTGATTCACGCTCGGCGTCTCCAAGCCAGCTTCACGTAGTTCTTCAAGGTGATGGACGCCACTTCAGGGATGAACGAAATGCAGGCAAAGAATGACAGCGATAAATAACAGTGAGATAGTTGAAGAGGAGGGTGTACGCACTAGTTGGATACACCAACACTCCTTATCTTTCCTTCGTCACGTTTTTGCAAAAGAGCGCGGTACGCAGCTAACCGCTTATCCTTCCCGGAAATTGGGCTATGTATCAGGTATAGGTCGATGTAAGCTGCAATTTCCATAGACAAGTTAGATGAATGAAGGAATATGATGGTCGGAAGAAGGCGTCACGCACAAACGCCCAGCTTTGCTAAAGACTCTTCAACGACCGACAGAGCTGACTCGTAGCCATGCGAGTCTTGTATGATCTTCGTAGCTACGCAAACCGGTCAGATTTCAACCGCATACCCCAAGGCTATAAGGAATGAATGCACTGATGAAGATGTCCTCGCGAGGCACACCACTTTCCTTTATAGCGCGGCCTACTTCAGCTTCATTCCTATACATCTGCGCCGTATCGAGCATTCTTACGTGCGACAAGCATCATGAAGCGGACGCATCCAGAGGTGCAAAGACCAGATGCGAAGGAAGCACAGACCGGTGACCATGCACGCATCGGATGAGAGAACGGAATGAACACCAAGCCGCCGGCAACGGAAAATCCGCCAAATCATCAAGGATGATCTTTCGTCAGCATCTGGCTAATGCAAATACTTTTTGCTGATGCTTACTTGTAACCATGTTTAAGCGCAGCCTCGCAAGCCGGGAAACAATCGTGGTTCTGGTACACGCCCAGTCCCAAAACCGGCATTTCATACCCGGAAAGAAGCTTCACTTTCGATTGCAACGTAAATATTTTCGCAGCCATTGTTAGTAACAGCTTGTACTTTGAGCAAACTGTTACTCGATAGATGGTCTAACAGAAAAGTGCAGAACTAGCTAACACACTGGCAAAAACTCATTTCCAAACCGTGAAAATGTTACCCAAAATGGAAAAAGAGCCAATCGGATGAGAGCTCACCCGTTCCGATCATAATTTCTAAGGGCTCGGAAGAGTTTTTGCCCGGTGACATTCTCAACAAGAGCGGTCAGATGATCGTGAAAAGGATGTGACCGTAACGTAGTCACGACCCCATAAGTTCACTTCTTGACTTAAAGAAATCGGAAACAACACCAATTTTCTGATCAAACCGAAATTGAGTGGGCGGCCCTCGCAAGGCGTTTGATTTAATCACAACAGACAGCTATCAGCCCGATCGGTAGCCCAACATCTCGTAAACCTAGGCCTCGGTCAATGACGCAGACAAAGGTTCAGACCGGAGTAATCATGGCGTACAAAGATACGACAAGGGTGGCTCAGAAACTAGCACCTTCTATATCATCACCGTCATCGGTTTCATCTTGTTCACACTCAGTGGCATCTTCTACCTCCTCTTCGTCCTCATCTTCTGAAGTCCATCCAGCCCCAGTATCCTCGTCTTCGATAGAGTGATAAGGTCGCGTATCTTCATTCCGCTCTGACAGCAGTCGGTACCGCATCAGCCAATAAGCATCTGCAGAGCGGAAGTCCCACTCTGTACGTGTTGATGCCCGGGCATCGCTTCACAACTTGAAGTCCACTTTCTCATCGGGATTGGTAGGATGTCGGACATTCGCCCATGCAGACAAATCTGCTCTAAGTGGAGGCCCCTATGACGGTAAAGAAAGCTTTGAAGGGATATAGCGTAACCGGTGTTCGGCCTCTGCCCTGGACGTTGATCGGAAAGGGAAACAACCCTACAATTCAAAAATTCGCAGGTCCAATCGTCCAAGCGGACGTTTATTATTCCTTCGAGTCGAAGTGCCTTGCAGGTCTTCTTCAGCGCATGACATGTAGTCAATCTTAAGCGCGGGAAAGGTGACACCAAAAGCTGTAACACTTTCCAGACTGCACACTGCATCGAGGATATCTGAAAACCATGTGGCATTATCCTCCAAATTTTCTGATGCCTCGTCGTTGATCCATGAAATGTATTGTGATAACTCAAATCGGGCAATGTTGTCGTGAAGAAGAATGAACTCTTGGATAGTTCTTGCACGAGAACATGTCTTGATATGATCCTTCGCAAAACAAAATGCACTGAATGCCGATCTTGAGATCTCGAAGATTTGGAAGTGCATCTTCATCGAGAGGTAGACAGATTGAATCGCAGTCTACCAAAGCGAGAGACTCCAGTACGTGTGCCTGACGCGGAATGGTTCGCAGCGCGAAGCATTCGGAGGCATCCTCGATAGCAAAGTGCGTCAATTTGGTAGTTATCCCGGTGAGGTCATTATCGAAATATCCCCGGCACGGAGCTTCCATACATGAAGAATTGAAAGAAAGCGACTCCAAGCCTTCCCAATGTTTTGTTATTATTTCTTTCAGGACATCTTCCACATCGAGCGGGTCGGAATGCTTGGAAGAGAATGATGCCCATTCATCTATGGATTTAACATTCGACAAAAGACTTAAAACATCGGTATATAAGTCATCGATACTACAGCGATAGATCAATGTACAATGTGCTACGAGTCAAAAAAGCGTGACGAACTCACTCAAAAGCACGCAGAAAGAGTGAATATTGATTGAACGAGCTGAGCTCGTCGACAGCGAAAGGAGATAATTGTGCGCCGACCCAGATGAAGCGTTGCAATTTGCTGAGTCTCTGCAAAACAAGCGGGAGGATGTCTGACCCAAGAAAAATGAAAGGCGTTGAGAAACAAGACCTGCAGTTTCTAGTGTTCGCAACGTACCGAACACCTCGCCAGGTAAAAGTGACCTTCTGGCGACTATGACCCGCAGTTCTCGGACCATATGGGCAAAATCCAGACCATCGTCATCTGGACTCACAAGGCTTTTGAAAGCTTCAAATGCTGTAGACTCTCTCTTTGCATCAATTTCATCGTATTCGTCTGGATCCGGAGATAGGCCGAACCGAAAACAGATCGACTCGAACAACTTGGGCAATGCCAGCGTACGAAGTACTTGCCATGGACTTGGCATCTGGCTTATCCAGGTTAGCTAAGATTAGGTCCCAGAGTTCGTTGGGCAGCATCTCAGGCGAGGTGGCTCACTAGCTGGGCAGGGATAAGATTAAGATTAAGAGACGCGTCTCGACGCCTTGCTCTTGAAATTTCAACCAGTCAGATGATCGTGACAGATCAGGTCACGATTTCGTTTTGAGTCACGCACTCTGTGCCGCGTGGCTTGAACGCGAGAAGGCGCTACTTACCTGGTCGCCACCACTACTGACGACGTGACATGTACCACAAGCATACCTTCCTCTATCTCCAGTTGATTAGCAAGATAAGGGACAGGTTATTGTACAACGATCTTCATAAAATAACGAATTTGAGTGGGGAGTCCTGACAATCTGCGCATAGTTGTGTGGCCAGGCCAACACAAAGCAACGCTTGTTTAAGAGTGTGGTCTGTGGCCGGCCACAACCACGCCATGATAGCTTATTTAAACGTCGTTTCTCTGTCCTCGTCTCCCTCAATTTCAGCCGCCCGTCATGACGCGGGGATTTCTCGCACTGCCGAATGAGCTCAAGATGCACATAATCAATCTTATGTTCCCAATCCTGACGCGCCCCGCACTCTTCCTCAACAATGCTAATCTGCTGGACGAAGACATAGATGGTCTGTTCCTCTATCTCAAGGACCTACGAAACTTCGCAGCAACATGCAAGCACGTGCTGTCTCTTTGCATGATGTTTCTGTTCCGTGCTGAAAAGCTGAAGTTTAACGATGAACGTGTCCTGGTGACTGAGCATATAAATGGAACCTTGCCTATCGTGTATCAGCTTACATAGTGAGTCTCCCTGCCTTAATATCTCTCCACGCTCGCGTCTCTCAATTCTCTGTCACAAGTTTTCTTGCCTTAGATGGCACGAGACATCATGCCGATATCAATGACAACGGCTTTGACGACATGGAAGCAGATGCAGAACAGCCCAACGAGGATCAAATTGAAGCTGCAAGATCTAGGCCACTAGACCTCAGCTCAATCCATATGACTGAGCTTGAGAGGTCTGTAGCGAGAGTGTTCAAACATTTTCGCTCCGTTCGTATCCTGGACCTCGCCAACTTCCCAATTTCGCTCATGAATCTGTGGAACCTCAAACTCTTGAAGAGTCTTCAGATCTTGTCGGTTCGTTCACCGGGAACGGATTGTGACCTCATTCCAAACGTTCAGATGATCCATTCGGTGTGCACTTTGCCTCGCGTCTCCGCGCTCAACCTTGTCGTGCATGGTTGGAGCGAAACTGAGGCACTCAGCAACGTTGTCAAACTATTCGAACGTACTGTCAGGGCACTCTCCGTCAAAGGAATAGATTATGGAGATGGAGATAATGACTATCTCTCAGCTATTCTATTCAATTCAGTCCATCATGTGAACATGTCTAATCTCAAGCATATCAACATCGACTTCCTCGAACATGGTGCGAAGGGGCTTCGACATCTCGTCATGCATACTCCAAGTTTGGAATCCATCTTGGTCGACTGCCGTGGGATCGCCGGGTTCTTGCCCCTCTTCTATGCTATCGATCTTATCCGCATCATCACCAGAGAACCGTTCGACATGGACCCGATGATGAACTACGATGCCATTCCAGTCGGCTTCCACCACTACGTTGAGAATGACGAGCATCTCGCCCATTACAAGAACCAATCGAAGATATGGACTTCCCGTCTCTCGAGGATCTCATGCAACTTCGCCGTCATGCAGACGCCTGCTGGCCCGGCGAAGGTCCTTGAGAAGGCAGAATTTTTCTTCGCTGTTTCTGATGGAGACTTCAATCCTATTATCCAAGCCTTGGTGTTTCATGAGTTATTGGAAGTCTTCCGCGGTCGCGCATTCACGTTCCGTGCAGTCAAGGACATGATTATCGCAATGGACGGAGTGGATGATTTTGAACCACCTGAAGAGTACGGTCAACTGAAGGTGCGCCTATATTACTTCTCCGTTCAGAATTTTCATGACTAATTGTATTGAACAGGAACTGACTGCAAGCATATGTCGTAGTTTTCTACCGTCTGCGAAGGATGTCAAAGTCAGATGGGGGGATACTAAGCCGTTTCACTGGACGCATGGAGAAATTCGAGAAATGAAAATCGACAACCTGTGGTCATTCTGTGATTTCTGACTGCGAATGGGTTGTGAATAGGGAATTTATAGACATGCTCTGACAATAACTATACTATGTCCGCCACAAATGGCGCCGATTCTACTCGCTACTCAATTATAGACGCTGTTTTACTTCCTATGCAGGTGATGGGATTGGTTTGCCTTGGAATGCATCTGCGATAGCATAGAATGCTGGCTTGGGCTGCTTTTGTGCATTCCACGGAAGTACATTTCCATTGGGCAGCCATGAATGATCGTCGGACACACCCCACGTAGTCTATAATTTGATAAGTCATAATTAATGCTCATTCTTCCGCATTGACGGGACGCGAGAAAGTACATACCACACCGACACATCTGTTCGTGCTCACGCAAGCATTGACGATCGTCCAATAATCCTGCGCTTGTTGGGCCAGAGCAGTCTCATTCGCCGGACCACGCATGTTGATATCCACTTCCGTTACAGCAACGTCAAGTCCTAGATCCGCGAAGCGCTGCATGTTCTCCGCGATGGTGGTAGGTACCTGACCAAGGTAAAAGTGGCATTGAAATCCGATACCGTCAACGGGGACACCATCACGAATGAAACCCTGGACGACGCTGTAGAGGGTATCAGACTTGGAATTGATGCCTTCGGTTCCATAGTCATTGATGCTGTAATGAGTGAAGTAACTCATCCGTTTAGCAGAAAGGGAAGAAGAGACCCACTATATTTTAATGTTCTTGTCTGTCTCACGGGCATACTGAAGAGCTTTTGGCATGGCGATCTCGCCGAACTTCCTCGTCCAGATGTTATCTTTGAACGTCTCATTCGGCGTGTTATCTGAAATCATTTCATTCTACTCGTACGTATGTCAAAATTTTGCTTTGGGAGAATCGCGGCTGCGAGATGACGTACAATAACATCGAATGCATAAAGTTGCCCGCGGTAATGGTTCAAGACAGTCTTGATATGGTTCTCCAATGCACGATCAAGTTGCGTGGCGGTGAGCGAATCGTTGACCCACGGCGCTAATTGGTTCCCCCTGGCCTTCATTATTAGCCGCTTGCTTAGGGAAGAAGAATCAAGCAATTCATAGACTTGCCACTCGAAAGTGTGTCCTCGGACCCTCGCGTTCACGCTCCTCGCAAAACGCACGATCTCGTCCCCACCCGTGAAGTTAAACACATTTTGCTGAGGTTCGATGTTCTCCCACTTCACTTTAGAGAGCCGCGTATGTCAGAATCTACTGAACCCAGATGAGTACGGAAGTTCATACTGTCGTTCTCCGGTGTCATCATTGAAAACTATCAAGCAAAGAACGCGAAGATAAGCAGGACCATCCTCTCGTCTTATACGTAGCGCTAAAGCAGCTCGGTCGAAGCTCACCTGAGTCGAGATGATTTGGGTATAAGCCTGATCGTTATACAAGAATGTCGTATTTGCTGCAGTCCCGAAGTAGCGAGGGCGGGCTAGGTTCCGGATGATGATGGGTCGAGATCCTCCGCCCTGTGTAGTGGTATCCTGAGGAGCCGCCAAACAAGCGGTGACACCGAGGAGCAGCAGCGAAAGCTTTTTAGAAAACATCAACGTCGTTCCGGATGTCGAACAATACTCCGCGAGACTTCAAGTTGGACAGGTAGGCTGAATCTCCTTCTCCAACTAACCCTCATCAGCCTCGCCGCTTATATACCCGAAAACGACGACGACGGACCAGCAAGACCCTCATGGCCGGACGAGAACATTCTTGCATCATGCACACCCGGAATCAGAGCACTTCATAGTACCCCGAACGAACGCGGCAGGGATTCTTCGACGCGGTCAAGTGACCTACAAGACGATTGTAAGAATAGCTCTCAAAGCGCGGGGCGAATGGCTAATTCGAAGACGAACTTTCAGACCCACTTCCAAGAGCACTTACTGGCCATGCAATCCTGTCACGATACTTGCGCGTTCCGCTAGATCCGGGAGGACGCGGGCCGCACGAACACATGAAACTTGAAGCTCAACTTAGGGGTAAAGTCCTGGAAATTCTTCTAGAACATTTGAAGGGGGACAAGCTGGAGCGACAAGACAGGATAGTACGCCGGAAAGGCGATCTAGTCAGCGATCATTGACGATCACGGGTTCGTCTGAGTGAGATGTAGAGGGCGGTTCCTCCGATATTCCAGCGAAAATAATCTTCTGTGTTGTGCGCGGCGACATATTAGAGTATGACTGAGAGTCGGATCTATGCAGAGGTATCCTGTATTGTGTAGTCCAGCTCAAGTTGTAGCGATTATAAGCAACTTATTCGACAGTTTTGAGATAGAGGAGAGACGAAGGAGGTTGGAGGCCAACGTCTCCGATTTGTCTCCAAACAAACCATAACGCCGATCTGAAATTACCAAAAGAAGCCCAAACAGACTATTACGCATAATCGGGTGATTCGTTTCAGTTTCGCATTGTTCGCATTGTTTCCTCTGACATTTGACATGTACCTCCTTCTGACCGTCCTCGTTTCCCTTCCGCAGGACTAAACTATACAGAACCTGCTTTACCTTTCTTACTTACTATGTTCTTCTGAAACTTTCGATGCCTGTTTAGTTTGCCTTCCTCCCCTTCACCAAATATCCATTCCGCTTCATTCTCCCTTTTCCAGGCTTACTTTTTCTTGGATCCTTTCATCCTTTCATCCTATCATCTGATGCATACTAATTGCGTCAATTCCCACTTCTATACTAAGCATCATATTTACAAGTCTTGGTCTAGATCTGTCATTTAAATCTATGGAAATCTAGCGGACGCATGTATACACGGATATCAGAGTTTGACCAGTCAGTAAACCTCATGCTTGATTTCGTCGCTCCGCTAGCGATTCGGTAGCATACAGCGTGGATCAAAAGTACCGACAAATTTTAAATAAAGGATCTGCTTATTGTGGATACTTCACTACCTGGAAATATTCTAACCGTTCCTATTCCCGTATTTCTCTTTGAGGCGCTGGAGTTCTTTCATATAGCTCTTTACTTCGGTCATGAGACGATTCCTGTTACTTGGACTCGTGAATTTTCAGGTTCTCGACGCTTGAGCCTTTTCGCATTTTTGG
The DNA here is from genome assembly GCA_037892935.1 of Phlebopus portentosus. Taxonomy (NCBI): domain Eukaryota; kingdom Fungi; phylum Basidiomycota; class Agaricomycetes; order Boletales; family Boletinellaceae; genus Phlebopus; species Phlebopus portentosus. The sequence goes on from JAYXKI010000020.1 coordinate 118,610, forward strand.
AGTAAAGCTTCAGCGTCTGGGTTCATTTGAGCTAAGTTGGTCGTATTTTCGCTCGACTGCTGTAGCTGGTAATATTCCTTCTGAAGTTTTTCAAATTCATCTTTGAGCATCGTTATGTCCTTCCGACTGTATGACCTGCGAAGCTCACCCAATGTTACAACAGCTTATTCGGGATCAGGAGGGCTTCTATCATCGTGGATACAGGTGAACTGTCCGCGACAAGCAATATGTTCCTGGAAAACGTCTCTTTGGTCTTGTCTCGAATAGCTCCTCCAGTGCCGAGACCTTTATGATATACATCGAGAAGGTCCCTGTAAGCTGCATTCCGTTTTCCAGTAGCCGCCGCCACACGAGCTTTAGCATCATTCATTAGATCGAGCCTGACCCTCTCCGTTTCTTCATCTGTGTCTCTGCCTTTTTTTTCGAGACTCCCCCAGGGTCTCCTTCGTCTCTTGAAGATCGGCGGCGACATCATACTCGTCATTCTTTGCTTTGAGAAGACCAATTATGCATGTCCGAAGACGTTCAAACCAGAAATGTTTAGTAGCCTGTGTGGTGTACTCCGCGTATAGCTCCTCAACAACCGCGTTCGTCTGGCTCAGACGATGTTCTTCGCTCTTGCATTTGTCAGCTGCGCGGTCAATTGTAGTACGGCCCTGCTCGCGAGAAGTATCCGGGACGGAAAATTTAGAAGGACTCGAGAGAACTACTCAGCATCCTGAGATCTTCTGCTTTCACAGAAGTGAAAACTTTGCGTAATGGGTGGCTAGACATTTTGTGAAATGCAACGAGCACACCTTGCCTTTCTTCTGGATAATCTTACTTCAGTGTCTCCTTTCTCAGATGAAATCGGCAAATTGGTGAATCGCACAAATCATTGGACTTGAAACTGGAAAAGCTTGACTGGAATGAAAAAGTATGGTCTCGGAAGGATATTCCGTAGCTAATGGATCGACTTATGGAAACGTAAGAACGGGGAGAACCAATGTGGTAAAAGTATCGCAGACGCAGTGGAAGCTGATATGACGGGTGATGAACACATAAATCTGCGATCCCGGAAGAATGGTTTGCCGGTCAGAAGAAACTTCAGGCGAAGCAACAAGTATCCTGAGGATCACTATTGAACGAAGTCATGGGCCCATGAGCACCTGGACTTCATAAAATATAGTCTAGGCTCCGAGTATTCTGACCAAACAGAATCGTTTTCACTCGGGAGCAACGCTGAGAGGTCTGGGCGAAGGACGAACAACGTTGTTCTGCCGTATCCCCCGGTGGCTCACAAGCCAGTGAGCATCTAGACTGTAAAAGTCTGCTTCTATTCGCCATCGAGCCCGAATCGGGTTCCACGGCCGCGTGATGATGCCTTCCTCAACAGAGACGCCGACGGGGTGTATGTCGTATATAGTGTCAAAGAGGACCACCTGCTGCAGCTTCTTCAAGCCATGACGATATACAAGGACTTCTGCCGTCAAAGGCGGCGGCCTGGTAATGACATAATAACGATGACAGACAATGAGGCAGATTTGAGAGTGCGACAAATCTGCTAGTCTTCAGTTTTGCCATAATGGCTTGCATCACCTGTGTTTTCTAAGCAGATTACGGTGCATCTTTGTAGAAAATTTGCATGTTCGCTCAACTCGGTCAGCGCTTGCAGAGCGTCACTTTTCGTAAGACGAGGAAAGGTTATTCCGAGTACATGAAGGTCATTCAATGTGTATATCGCTTTGATGACGTCGAGGAACCAGACACTGTTCTGCTCTTCTGACTGCTCATTGAAGCTTGACGGATCGAGACAGAACATGAGATCGAAACGTCGAAGGTTCTGATGATGGCCCAGGAACGTTATCAATGAACGTATTGTATCTCGCACATCGAAATTCGGCGTTCGCAGTGAATAGAACCCAATTTTAAAATCCCTGAGCCTCGACAATACCTTCCCCTCGCATGGTAAATAGGATAAAGAAGTGACGTCAAGGAGAGTGAGCGACTCGAGCGCTAAGGACTCGTGAAGAAATCTACCAAAACCAGGCACGTCGTCAAATCCGGTGGTAACGAGCCAGACTATGTGACGGGGAAGTCCCGTGAAGATGTCAGGTTGCGGTTTGTTCAGAATAGGAAACGGTGCATAGACGGCGAGCATCTTGAGAGAAGGTGTAGAAAGAAGCTTGACAAGATGAGGGTCGCGTATTGAGAGAAACGTGAAGCGATCAAGGAATTCACAGGAGCAAACAGACAGCGAGTCATCTATCAATTCGACAACTCGGACTGTGCCGCTCGGTCCAGATAGCCGGGGTAAGGTTCCATTCCACATGCTTGTGAACATGAGTAGGAAATCCGCATCCTTTGCAGATTCTTACTCACCTTGTAACTCGTAAAGTTTCTAAAGTTGTCCAAGAAACGGCGACCACAGAAGCAATTTCTTCAGGAAGATCACCGCCAGCCCATGTAAAGCTGCGAATGTTCTTAGGTCTGCTTAATGCACGCAAGATTATACCTTTTCTGCATGTAAGCGACGAGAAAAGGACAGAATTATCAGGATCTACTCGGCTATATCCTCTCTTTCAATGATAAAACCTGCCACAATACTGAGATTTCGAACCAATACAATGGGGGTATAGTAGCCACCAAGTAAAGGCTTTGTCTTGGCTAATCTGTGGAAGGTTGGTATTGATTTCTTTGCCAGTGCTACATGTTTCTTCTCGTCCTCATCACCAGTGTGATCGAGGATAATAAGTCCGACTCGGAGACGAAGTGTCGCGAACAGGTTAGGTACCGAGATAAAGCGTGCGTGATGAGATATGCACGAGAAGGACATGAGATCAGTTTTGTCCAGGAAGGCAAAGATTTTTAGCCAGATTTCAATTGGCAGTTGATGCCAAACTGAAAGTTTCGGCCCAGACCGTACTAAGGACCGTCGTCGTACTCGTCGTATCTTGAGCAGTGACCGAGCATTCGTAAGGAGCCGCAATACCCTCAGGCTCCATCAATGAAGGTGTTCAAGTTGTGCTGGGCGTTGATCGATCAGTCTAATTATGTAACATTACTAAAAGCCTTCGTTCTACACAAGATAACTAAGGGGTATCAAAGCTTGAAAGTGGTTGTCTAGTAATTAGTCGGTCTCAGCGTGCCTCGGCGTAAAGCTGGATATTCCCGTCTAGAGTCGGGAAGAGGTGTGTTCCTCTTGTTTCCACTACCCAATCCAAACCTTTTCGGCCAGATACGTCTGGGTTCACGATTGTAATTTATATCACCTCTTCGGCTTCGGCGAGCGTTCGCCCTTCCTTTTCTGCCTGCTTCCGCTTCAACTTTCTGACGCAGTCTGTTCATGTTTTCCATCGATCTTCTTATGACTGCATTTGCACGCTCGACAATCCTTCTAATCTCCCTACTGCTATATTTTCCTCGCGATTGCTTCAAAAACTCTATAATTCTCGCATAGGCTCCCTTCATCTTCGCTAATGCTTGCCTAGCTCTATTGATATCTTGGTTTCCAATTGCTCGTTGAAATTCTTCGATATGGACGTCAATATCCTTTTTTCGGCCATATATCATCTTCTCATCTTCGAGGTAGATTTTCCGGACGCTCATTTCCGCCTCGTAAGCATCGGACCAATATTCGAGCATCTTTGCTATAGTTGCCAGCTTGATATAAGGCTTACAATCGAGCAAAATGCATGAGTCGTCAATAAGCCTGAAAACGTTATCGTCTTCAAGTCCGTTTCTGCGTAAATGTAGTAATTCATTGATCTGCCCTTTTGCGGTTTCATACGGTCCATTGGGATCGTCCCATCCACGGTTTCGCTCAAGCAAAAGAGCCGGGAAGGCCTTGCTGAGCTCTAAAACGCCTTTCCTCAGGCTTCTGCTGCTCGATCTTGCATTATGGCATTCTCTGAAGATTGGCGTGGTGAAGTCACGGTCCACGTTGACTTTAACATTATCGAAATCGTATCGAACTTTCCTGATCTCGGAAGAGACGTTATCCTCTTCGTACAGCGACTCCCATGAGTTCTGCCTGGTTGGTGGCCTTGACATTTCCGGCGGAACAATAGGGACTACCGCTGTGCGAGCTCAGGGTGTGAAGACTGAAGAGGTGGATTAAGGATGTGTCAATGTTCTCATCCTTCAAATGCATTACGCATTTTGCACAAGTTCAACATTACTTTACCTGCAAACTGAACGCGACTTTGCTCAGTGATTCTGGAATAACGAAGAGCAAACCTATATTTGCAAGAATCTCGTGCGTCCTTGATAACGATTCAAAGAAGGGCAACGAACAATGCTCAAAGGCAATGCAATAAATTTGCAAGTATCAGCATTCCAAGCGCGCTATTCAGAGAGACTATCAGCCTCGCGATGTAAGTAGGTAGCAGAAGAAAAGACAGAAATGCTATAAGCAAACAATTCTCACGATTACAAAAGTGGGACTCAACTTTTCAAGATTCTCCGCTGCCACCTTGCCTTCTTCTTTTTGACTTCAAATACAGTACAGCAATCCTCCGTTATCCTTGCTTAAACAATCCCAATTTGCCTGCGACAACAGAATTATGCAATCGAGTGTATGAATAGTGGATCCCATCGATCAAAATTGTTGTTGTTCACAAGACCGGTCTTGGAATACTTGGTTGGAATGTAGATGCCAGTCCATTGTGCCCAGGTGATAACAACGTGAGCGGCATGCCGATAAGTCCCCTTTAATCCTTTGAGGAGTCTCCTTGTTCTGTGAAATCAGTGGCGAGCGGCGAACACGCGTGCACGAACCATAACCGTGATGATGGTGCCATTAGACCTGTGATTCAGTGGCACTGCCATAGGTCGTTTCCTGACTACGCCTGATTTGAGTCTTGCCCTTTGACTCGCAAACACGTTTTCGAGGTATTAGGGAGAAAGGCGCCTGCTTTATACGATAGCAGGCTGGGCTGGGAAACTCGGGCGCAGTTTAATTGAAGTGGAGGTGAGTGTAATCCAGTGTACGCGGTTAGGGCTTTCCTGACTCTGACATCCTTTTGTTGTCGGCCTACTTAAGCACGGAGTTTTCGCCCGGTCTCATTTTGCTTTCGTTTTGCTCCCGTCTGCCCAGCCAGTCACTTGAGCCCTTTGGCTTCAGCGTCAATCTACTTCCGTCGATCAAGCCAGCTGCTTCGAAGCGCACGAAAATTCCAAGTACCCTGTGCCGGTCGCAGCGGTCCCCATTTCACCACTTGCTTCCTGTTCTAGGCTTCTGCATGAAGAGCTCGTTCTGAAAAAAGACTAGTTCTTCCTCTCTTCACATTTGGACAATAGTCGCGAAAAGCACCCCATTGCTGCGGCCTCAGCAGCACCTGCGGTATAAACGCCCGCAAGACAAAAGCACATTTCAACCTAGCTTTTGCCCTCTTTAACAAAGGATTCCGCCAATGTATGGGTCGTCGAGGTCGGCAATGTACCCATACGCATTTCCACATTATCCGGCGCCGGAACCATTTCCGGTACGCAAACCGCCCGAGAACCACGCGGTGAACACGCGACACTCAGTCTCACCGATTGCATTACGATCAAAGGCAAGGGCTGGCTCAGACGATACGGGTTCGCGCCTAGATACCGCTTCCTCGGGCCTAAGCCTAAGAGACAGCAATTACAATAAGACCTATAAAACAAATGCGACCATGGGATCCTCTACCCGTCTACGTTCTCAATCCCATTCGCAAAGTCGGTCTCGATCCCCGCATCCGCAAGTAGAGATGAACCCGTATTCGTACCCGTCCCGGCAATCCGCATCATCTCATCGCAGGACCACCAGCTCGCATGTGCCTAGTGCTGGCAGTTTTTCGTTCCCTGCTGGAAATGGCGGAACGTTCCACTACGTCCCTCATGCGGGAAGTCGCGCACAAGCAACGTATGCGCCGGGTCGACTGTACAGATCTGAACCTACTCCGGGATGGCCGTTACCGTCTAGACGAGCGCCCTACGAGCCTGCGCCACCGCCTGGTCCATGGTCACAGTCTTCCTCATCGAGATACCCCATACCACCGCCTTCCTCCTCTCTGGCGCAAGGGTTTATTCCTCCTAGACCACCTAGCCCAGCGAGTCACCATCCATTTGCAAATCATAGGAGCTCGGGTCGCAGTGGTGGTGTCTATGCCGAGCGTGCATCCGGTAGCAGACATACCCGCAGTCGAGACCAAAGATCAACGGATGATTATGATATAACCCCTCCTCGTACGTCATATTTCAGTAATGCAATTGTTCGTAGACGGACGCTGAGGCAATTGCCTATAGCTCCGTACTCGGCCGTAACGTCCTCGCAAGCAGATAGTACCGTATCGGATCCACTCATCCATCCTGCACTCGGATGGTGGCCAGACCAACGACGTCCTGCTCTTTATTGGGACCTTTCCTCCTCCTCCCGCCCGCGATACACCAAACGCGAATTCGACACGCAAGAACTGGCCTCGTCGCCCTTCACGCCGCCGCTCTCGCGCATGCGGCTCGTCCTCGACCCGCACGCGCAGTGGAAGTTCGACCTCTCTGCCCCGCGCCGCGAGCGGTACATCACGCTCGCCAGCCTGCTCAAGGACATCGCGAGCCTGATGCGCGCGCCCAATATGGTTCCGCACGCGTACTGGGTGCGGGCGAGCACGAGCAAGAAGGAAGCTATTGTTAGAGCGATGCTGAGACGCACGGGCGGCACGTTGCCCATCCCTCCGCCTCATCGCCGGCCGAAGTCGCGAGGCCAGATTATGGAGGAGGCGGTCGTCGAGGGTGCGCCGAACGGGTTTACGAAGTTGCTGGTTGTTGATTTGCTCTGTGACGACGTCATGTTCGCTGGGATGGAATTTCATAAGGAGCCCGATGAGTGGGTTCTACGGACGATGAGGCGGTATTCTTAGAATCATTTCATTTCATTATTTTCTCTTAAGCGGGTATTGCGTCCGTGCTTTTGCCTTTCTCTTTATGACTATCTTACGTTTTTGCTTCTGTTACTGCGCTTTTTGTGACTGGCCCTTGTACACACCCGCTGCATCCACTTTTAATCTCGTTATTTACGTATTATTTATAATTAGTTTCACTTTCGTATATACCATCGATCTATGAATCTAGACTCCCTCTTTACTTACTTTGCCTGGGTTTTACGTCGTATCATTAATCATACTTTGTCTATATTGTCTTAGTGATCACTAGCGGATATTATCACGATTGATTGTGCATCATAAACTTGTTGAGCTTTGACCCGGAAACAGTTTCGTTCATTCATTCCGTCAAGACTAGCAAAACTCATTCTATTTTGCGGACATATAACATCTATTTGCTACCTATGTAGCTCTTGCCGTGTAATCGATCAACTACGTAATCAAGCACACCGTTTTCCTTCCCATTGCCTCATAGTACGCTGGAGACTCCAAATCATCTGTTTGATGTTTTGAGACAGGGGGTGACGTCTCGTTGTGTAGCCAGTCCGAGTACCAGACACTTGATGGGTACGACCTTCCCGGCTAAAATAGCATTGAAAACTCGATTGGCCGGTTGGTCGGTTGTACCCTTTTCAGAAACGTGAGGTATTCTGCCGATGAGAACGAACAGGATCTGTAGTCTAGACTCGGAACGTGACACTGGCGGCGGACTTCCCCGGCCCAGTCGACAGGTACAGTGTAGTCAGTCGAGTCAAAATAACCGTGACGGAGATGTCGGGTTGGATAACTCCGCATACTACGCGGTGTCATAAAGCCTGAGGAACGGAAGTAGATGGCTTAACTTGATGTATCCGGGATCCGTGAAATGCGGTTTATGCTGTCAAGCAGAGGTAAGCGCGTAAAATGCCGAATGACAATTCCGGTGGACGATAGTCCATCGGGGAATTGAGGGTTTGGGGGTGTGATTATAGAGGCCGACGAAGGGATGATCATTGTATTGGATCGGGGGTGGGTTCCCTCAATTGAAGACTGAATGGTGTGGTGAATGAACTCGAGCCTGGAGGATCGGGGGGATAACGCGAAGGTTTTCGTCTCATCGATAAGAGATGAGATTCAAGAGCGCCAAGTTCAAGTTGTCCAGAGTTCAGTTCAGCTCGATATGAATACAATTTTAGGAGGAAGAGGAGATCATGAGCTGTCACATTGGTAAGTAGCAGTTCACAGGACTCCCGTAAATGAAACAATTCTCAGAGTCGTCATTCGTCCCGGCGTGAGATCCGGGAGAAAGTGTGATGTGGATAAAGCTGGTCCGGAAAGCGATGCAGGCGGGGTTTGACGGTGAGGATTAGGAAAGACAGAGCGGAATCAGGGTAAGATGGAAGATAGGAAGATAGGTTGGAAGACGCCGAAAGGGCGCTTGAGTATACTATACTGTAGATCGGAGCACAACTACCGGGGTTGTATTTGAAATATAAAGAAGGAATTGAGTTCGGAAGGAAGGGCAGAATAAAGTTCAAGCGAGTGATTCTGAGAGCCTAAAGTGCCTTGCTCGCAAAGTTGCGGTGTTTACAACAAATCGAAGAATAATTGCGCAGAAAAATGAGAATTTACGTGAAGGAGACGCGAGATGAGTTAGCAGCCGAGAGGTCAATCCGACTTGGACTGAACGCTGATGAGTGAGACTCGACTGACTGGATCGACTGGATCAACCCCCACGCAAGAGACGGGCAGCGGTGAGCAGGAACGAATACTGTAATCGATCCAGAAGGGCCGTTGCTGTTGGGCGATTACTGTACATGGATCTGATGATGAGAATTGCCTCGAGGCTTCCACGTTTTACTGACGCAGTTCCTACCAGCACTACGTTCTCAGTATCCTTTTCTACTACGATTACAACCGTCTACTGCTATTGCTTGACTCTTGACTGCCCTCTCTCGACTCTGGCATGGCTTTGTCCTCTTCAAGTCCCACCCGATAACTATTTTGTACTATAACTTACGTATCCGAGGACTAAAGGGGAACTTCATCGTGGACAAGGAGCTTCTATTAATTGTCTCCTGCTCGACTCTTCCCGTAGTCCCCAGCGCATGACTACTCCAGACTCGTACTCTTGACCAGTTGAGCCGCCCCTTCATTCTCCTGTCTGCATCCGCCGCCCATCTTACTGTCTTCTCGTACTTAGGAGTATCACTTTTCGCGCTATCTTCTCGAGTTTAGCCAACAACCCGGAGCAATACAATACATTACCACAACTCACCATCGGGTCATCCAAATAAAAGCTGAGACGCGGGGCAAGACGGAATCATGACAGAGTACGCAACTACGCCCTCTGCGATTGCAGAGTGGAAGGAGCAGCGAACTCGGACAGCTGATTGGGTTGAGAAATTCTCCGTACCGGGATTACCTCCTACGCCTTCGTCGTCAAGCGACTCAGATAAGCGAAGCCTTTGGGACGGAGGAGGCTGGGAACCGCCGAGCGATTGCGAAAGCTCGTGTAGCGTCCCTCCGACGATGATGCTGCAGTACCCTGATTCGAGGCAGGTGGTTATCACGCCTACTACTGCCCCCGCTGTGCATCCAGATGGGGAAGGGCACGGGCATAGCAGAGGAGATAATGCGCGCTCGCGCAGTAGAGGAGCGAGCGCGAACATGAGTAAACGGAGTGGGAGTGGGCATAGGACGAACCGGGCGTATGTGCAGGGGGAGGAGCATCTCGTGAGTCCGAGCGCGATGGGGGTGGGGGCGGAAGAGCGGACAGAACACGTTGGGTCTTCGTTACGGTCCGCAGAGCATAGGTCCGCGCGGACGCGTTCGCATACCCATACACGCACGCATGCGCCGACTAATCCTGCTGCTGGAATAACTTCTCCCGTCGCCAAGAGCATCCAGAACACCAATGGTACCGGGGCGGGAGCCGTCGTATCGCAAACAAGCTCAATGCGCCTCGCGCATGCTGCAGCTGCTCCGCTTCCTGATTCACGCTCTTCGTCCTCGGGTTTGAGTGCACCTAGATCCGCTGGTGCACCTCCTAGTGGAAACGCAGTGCGGTCAATCGCTGCATCGAAGATGTCGGCTTCTGGTGCAGGTCCTTTTGATGCCGGTGCCGTTCCGGACGAATCGCACAGGGCGACGTCAGCACATACGCATGCTATCGGGTCGACGCACCAGCCTTCGATACAGCCGAATGCGGGATCGCTTGCGCCGTCGCATCAGCCTTCTGTGCATGTTTCGGCCGCAGCTCCTGCTCAGACACATACGCATACGCTTTCCAACCGTCCTTCGCATGTGCCTTCCCAGCATGCCTCCAATGCGCCCTTTGCATCGTATCCCCCAACTCATCAGCCTTCGCATGTAGCTTCGCGGACGCCGACTCAACAGCCTTCTCAGCATCCGTCACATGTACCGTCGAATTCTCCGACGGAGCGACCTTCGGTTCATCCGTCTCATGTACCTTCGCAGCATCCATCCCATGTTATATCCAATAATCCCTCTCAGCATCCTTCCCATGCGCCAACACATCAACCTTCGCATGTACCCTCTCATCATCCATCTCAAGTACCTTCGCAGCACCCCTCGCAGACTCCGTCTCACCATTCCACAGTTCACCCCCAAGCCAGCCATCCACCATCCGCCTTCAGCAACCACACCGTCCATCCCTCCGCTCCTCCTTTAGCAGGAGGCGCGAACGGCGCACCCATCAGCCCTCCTTCAGTCAACTCCATAAATTCACGGGCTATTTCGGTATCGGACTCGCGTTCCTCAGGTCCACCTGAACCGATTGTCATACACCCTCCGAGTAGCGTTCACTCCTCTGCTGCTGGCGGTGCTGGGCCTGTACCCGTTGCGAACGCTCCGTCAAGCGCAAGTGCGAGTCTGAGTTATGTTTCTGTCCCGCCGAGGGGGAGTCGGGTGTATGACCCTCAGCAGCAGCATGAACAGCAGTTGTTGCTGCGGCTGCAAGAGGAAAGACGGAGCATTACGCCTAGTCATCGTTCTTCTCGCTCTCATTCTCATTCAGTAACGCAACAGCAGCAAGATGGACATGCGCATGCTGGATATAATGGTCAGCTACCGACACCAATCTCGCCTACACCGCAGACGTCTATGCCAATGCGTACACCGAGTACGATGTCCACTACGGGATTGGGGGGAGGGTACGTCCTTGTTGATGTCCCTTCGTCTGGTCACGAGGAGATGGAGCGCGAGATTGCGGATAAGAAAGGTAGCGGAAAGTCTCAGCGTCGAGATAGGGGAAGTTTGTTCAATGTATTCGGAGTCGGGAGACATGGCGGCGGCGGAGGTCATACTCGCTCGAAGTCATTACCGATGAACGGGATGAATGCTCCTCTCGAAGAGAAGGAACAGCCTGTCTCGCCATCACACGCGCATCACAACAGCCAGAGCCATAATAGTCAGATGCCGAACCCGAACTATAATCCCTATCTCACGCCCATCTCGCCCTTGTCGCCAACGAGTCCAACTGCAGATCCATTAAGCGGTCCGCATCCACCCCCGATTGTGTACGCTCCTGCACGGCATCATCGCGCGACGCATTACTCGCCGCCGAGGATTTGGTACTCGCCGAGGGGGGCGTCTCGACAGGCTCCGTATGATACGCAGCATATGCTGTACGCGCAGACGCAGCAGGGGCATGGACAAGCAGGGTATCCATCTCCAACTGCATACGCGCATGCCTATCCGCATCCGCATCATCAGTACGCCCCTAATGGATCACCTACGAGTTATTTGCACCCGGCTGTTATAGTTCCTGCGCATGGTTATGCACCTGTGGTGGAGCATAGTGCGAGGGCGAGTCCGGGGAGTGTACGACGTTCGAGGACTCTGCAGGAGCCGGTGCGCGATTCGGGGTGGGATGAAGGGATGAGGGAGAGCTCAGCGTCTGCGGTGCGTGCTGCGGCTGATCATCACGGAGTTAAGCCGGGCGATGTCATTCCTCGCGATTTTGCGCACGAGCAGCATCCCAGTGTGAATGGGCAAGCGACACCGACGGGACACCCGCCGCCGGAACTGCGGAGTCCACAGGCAGCTTCGTCTTCGCCTGTTAAAGCTGCTGAAGAAGTTACGCCGGCTTCGCCTACGATGTCGCAAATGGCTGCAGGTGTAGGAGCAGGTAACGCGTCCGACTCAGCGAGCGTGCAAACGAATCTGGCGGGCGTTGGGACTGTCTCTGCTCGCTCGCGTTCTCGCGGACGCTCAGCTCACAATGATCTGGGACATATCTCCGAAGGCGAAGGCGAAGGAGCAGCTGAAGCTGAAGAGGAAAGAGGGAGAAGCAGAAGTCGGAGCCGGAGTCGTGTTCGCGGTCCTCCGGGGATGGTCTACTCAGCATCGGCTCCCCAGCCTCGGGGCAGCATCGCTCCGCCCCATGCAGCAATGATGATTCCTCCACCTTCTTCCGTGCGAGAGCGCGGTGTGAGGGATACGCCGTACCCAACTCCTCCTGGATCTGTCAGTGAGCAGCTCTACCACCAGAGGCACTCGCAGCAAGCGGCTGGGTATATGAACGGTGTTCTTGCGACGCCGAGTGCATTTTCGAGTATACCTCTCCATGGTTCTGGTCATCCGCATGCTTATCAGCCAGGTCATCCAGCGCAACCACCAGCGCTGGCCCCGGTCTCTCCTGTTAATGAGTCTTCGCCGAGTCCGGGCGGATTGATCTCGCGCTTTCGCGACATCTATCATGCCTCTCACGGTGCCCCAGGAAACGTTCCTCCGCACGTAACTGCCGAGGATAGACACTCGCCATCTTCAAGTCTGAATCGTACCCGTGGACGCGGACGAACGCGCGGCAGGCTACGGAGGGATATTCATGATGACGAGAAGCTGCATGCCAACGGGGATGGTAATGTTCGCTCGAAGTCAGTCGACTCGCAGGCTTCTCGTAGTTCTGCGAGTACTTACTATGTTCTTCCTACGCCGGGACAGAAAGTCAGGATTATCGTGAGTTCCCGTTCCCTTCTCTTCACTCTGCATTCCAGGTGAACTGATGTGTCGTTGAATGTAGCGTACGGATGGTATGCCGACCACAACTACGACCTCCATTTCCCAGAACAATTCAGCAGCAGGCGGAGGGTGGCTTAGGAAGGCCTCTCGCTTCCTACATCGCGACCGGGAGCGTGAACAGCAGCAGCAGCAGCAACCGTCTCCCGTTTCACCTCACCCATCCAGAAGTCATCACTCCCAAGCACCCGCTATAGACGATTCGCGGCCACCAAGTGGTCAGAGCGACGGTGCAGACAGTGCAAAGAGCAGAAGGAGCGGGAAGAAAGGAGGGAGGAAGTTGGTGAGAAGGAACTCGACGGGGAGCGCGGCGCTGCTTTCTTCTGCGAGCGTTAGTCGGCAGGCGGGCGCTGGCGCTCATGTCGATGTTGATGCTAGTCATGGGAGAGAGAATGATGTACCGGTTGACATCGTCTATCCCGGACGGTGATGAAGATATGTTCCTCGATGTTTCAAGTATCGGTAAAAAGGACTGTTGTGATCCCATTGATGTCCTTGCGACGTCTGCTTTTTGTCCCTTCATGCACTTCGGAGAGCTTGATGCTCTCTTTCTTTTCATCCATTTCTTTCGGCTATATTATGTACTGCTCTTCTCAGCTCAGCTCTTTTTTTTTTCGTTTCCTTGTCTGTCTTACTCTACCTTTCGCTCTCTATCTTCTGCTCTCCCGTCTCTGTGTTCACGTCCTAATCAGCCACTCCGCAATGTTCGACTAGCTCCATCCTCATATCCAAAACGCATACAAATGTTGTATAAGACCTTTCTGCTCTAGACCGACTGTTTTTGTTTTTGCTATGTTCATGCTGTTAATTGCTCTCGTTGCTCTCATGTCTGCCATCTTGCACGCGTCTTGTTATTTTTTTGTGTCTTGTATCCTCACCATCACCTCATAAAATCACCTGTTGTTGTACAACAGTACGTCTATATACTTTTTGGTGAGTCCTCCTTTCTTCAACGCTACAAATAGGCGGTGCTTATTGAGATTCTTACCTATGGACAGTTGTACGCCCGTAATGACCTGGTAGTCATGAACGAATTTCCGACGAATAATGATACTGTCTTCTTGTGCATTCACTCTTTATAGGATGATTAGAGAAATTGTTTCCCGTTCGCATGACAAGTTTCAAGCTCTAGGATTCGAAGTTCAAAAACGATTTCTGCCATACATGGGTCGGTATAAGTGACTGAGTACGAGGAGTTTTCCCGACGGTGTGATTACGTTCTTCCTTCCTGACTATCACATACAAGGTTAGATCGGTTTGCTCACCCCTCAACTTGTCCTGTCCTATGGACCTCCTGTTGTGTCGAGTCGCCAAGAAAGATACTTCACCATCCCAGTCAGTCCTTCAGGAGTCAGGAGCTCTCGAAGTACAGGTCCCCTTAATCCTATGACCCATCAGTTCATCCCAGTGTGAATGAGACGGAGATTGTGATTGATTGGACCTTACCTCTGGAGCCCCGCGGCCTGTTTATCGTACTGCCTTATGGACATTGCTTTGGTTTTGATCCGGTCTCAAAGGATGTTCGTGCGTACGTACGTACATGCGCGAAAGCTCTTGAGTCTTAGTCAGTGCTTTGACCCTTCCTTGTATGAGAATATGCTCGTACCGCGGCAATCGGGTCGCGACTTGCTCATCATCGCCAAATACGTTCGGTCGGGCGCGTTCTGTGGACTGAAGCGGAATGGCATTTGTATTCTAGCTGTGGTGATCTTACGGCACCGCATACAAGGAGCGCGATGAGAGCGCCGTGTCCCTTCTGACGGCGGTGGTGATCATCACTCCTCCCGGCTCGGCATGCCAGTGCTTGCTTGTCCTGAGGATAATCTAGTTACTCTTAGTAGATTACGCACACTAGATCTCACGGGGCGAAATAATCAGTCGGTCCCATGATCTCCCAGCATCAATTGAATTCTCAGGATGAAACTCCCTCATTGACATCGGGTAAGTAGTCCAGCACACCTGAAAGCAGTGACGGAATGGCGGATACACGCCTGAAACGCGCTGTGGTGACGTAGTTACAGCTGGACGGATGATTTTGTAGTCTGGGCAGTGATACGAACCACTCTGCGCCATTAGATCTGGCAGCACTCAGTGTGCTGCAAGCCCGGCCGATTGTAAGTACAGAATTTGGAAGAGCGGGTTGTACGTGTTGCCATATCAACGAATCTGCGCTCTATTCCACCATCAGTGTCACTGTATCTGGAACACGATAAAAATAATCCGACGGGTTTTGAAATACCAGCTGAATTCGTTTGTATTTATCGAAGGGAAAAAAAGACGCAACATTCTATTCTCCCTGGTCCAATGGTTCTCGGTCTTACTTTGATGGGCCGGTTTCGATTCCCGATCGTGGATATTTTTTCTCCTCTTTAGATATTCTTACGTAAGAAAACGACACGCCGAGGGCAATCTCGATTCATTCTCATCGATTCGATTCGTGACGCGAGAGGATTCCGGTCGCGCATTGCACTGCTTAACTCGCAAAGGAGAAGCAGTAGCTGTCTATCAGGGCTATGCTCTTGATTGACTACTAAAAGAACGTCTCGAGCACCTGATAATCTCCCAGACATTATCTATGTACTTCCAGTAGCGTCACTAGTACTACTACTAGTAACCAAGAGGTTGAGTCGAGTCATCCAACCCAGTCTTGTCCGTTCCGTGAAGCATGCCAATGGATGCTCCAGGAGACCTGCTCGAGGACGATGGTCAGGCCGATTCTTGGCTGCCGCGTCCGCCCAAAGGCAAGCGTACTGTCCTGACCAAGTACGCTCGTCATGCTTGTGCCCAGTGCAGGAAAGCGTACGTCGTTCATTTCTTTCCAGTCTGCCATGCTTCCCATATGACGCGTGGCCATGTCCTGGATGGCTCTATTTATGCTGCTCATTCGTTTACTGTGTGAAGCGAAAACTAATTGATATCATAGGAAGACTAGGTGCGAAGGCGGGAAGCCAGTCTGCGAGCGATGCCAGAAGACTGGGCATGAGGTAAGCGCCGCACAGTTTGAGCGCCTTTCGTGGACGTCTGTTGACGCTCTCATATAGTGCAACTGGACGCTCGAGGACGCCCGCCGGCCGCTCACTCGAGCGCACGAGCAGGCTCTCAAGCACCAGAACGCTCTGCTCCGCGCTGAAGTCGATCGACTCACTCGGGAGGTTGAAAGTTTGCGAGTACAAGTCTCGA
Source organism: Phlebopus portentosus (assembly GCA_037892935.1). NCBI lineage: Eukaryota > Fungi > Basidiomycota > Agaricomycetes > Boletales > Boletinellaceae > Phlebopus > Phlebopus portentosus. The sequence continues at coordinate 134,698 of JAYXKI010000020.1, forward strand.
CTGGCTCTGCGAGCTCGAACCCACCGAGTATTGCTGACCTCTCGAGTCCTGGTCTCAAAGACATCTCAAGCAGTTACGCTGAGCACCAGCGTTTTGTCGTCTCTGCTCCTTCTGTGCAGAGTGACTCACCTGGTCCTCAGTCTGCTTCGGCTCCGGGCCGTAGTTCCGGATCTGCGCAGGAAGCCAGTCCAGGTGCAGATTCTCCGATGTGGGGAATTGTTCCGGTGGACGACATCGCCAGTGATGCGCAAGAGGATGTCGATATAGCTGATGCAAGTCATAGTGATGAGGATGGATGTGGTCCTGAGACTGAGTTCGACTGCGACGTCGAGAGTGCGTATGAGAGCGATGAGGACAGTGACGATAGTGATGTTGATGTGGACAAGGCGCTGGTTGCGCCGACAAAGACGCTGTTTGTAAGTACTTGTTCATTTTACAAAGATGGCGAGGACTAATAAGCCATCTGTGCATTGCTAGAGCGAACAAGATGATCTCCATCATTATGGTCTTACATCTGTCTTCCGTCTACGCCGTCGTGACTCCCGTCCTAACATCCAGTCCCAGCGTCTCAAGGCCCAAGATAGTGCCGCAAGCGGATACGACTCCGTTTCATCTCAAGGTGATGGAGGCACGGCACACGGTCAGTCTGGACAGAGGTCTCTCCGCTCTATCCGATCGTCGTCTTCTGCAAATGAGACCACTGGAGGGCCATCCACTCGTTCTGGTCGTTCATCACGTACACAATACCGGGACAACAATTCATCTTCAATCTTCGGCTTCACCTCCGCTCAAGACGCTGGCACCATTAGCGATGGAAAGAATAAGAGGGACAGGAAGGGCAAACGGAGGCAACCGTATTCTTATCCTGGTGGAGCACTGCGTACCCGGACAAGCTCTCCTATTCGTACGCAGAAGCACGTCCTTCTCGTGGGCGATTTAGAAGACGAGCCTACAACAGTTTGGAAGGGGTGTGAATGCCAGAGCGATTGTTGGAATCGTTGGCTGCCAAAGGCCGTCCCGCTTTCAAGGAGAGAGCATGATATGTGAGTTCTTTGCTATCTTAATTCCATCTCGCTAGATCATGATTTTTCGTTCCAGCATCCTTGACCGCATGTTTCTCTTCTTTACCTCCTGGTGCATGCGTCTTATACCAGAGTACTTCCTAAGAGACATGTACACTTTTCTCCACCCCTCGCAATCGCTCCCTGGTCATGTTCTCCATAATAAGGCCTATTCACTCGGTTCATCGGCACTCGTCCATTCGCGCCCGTCAACCTCCCTTCCACGACTTGCGCATTATTCTCCGTTCCTGCACAATATGCTCCTCGCTGTCGGGACAGCTTTCTCTTCCGATCCCGAGATACGCAAACCTGAGACGAGAGCACGCTTCGCTGACGAGGGTAAGGCGTACATCGAGGAAGAGTGTTCGCGCCCAAATATCAGCACTGTTCAGGCGCTAGGACTATTGGCGAGTTATTATAGTGGACAGGGTCAACAGACACTTGGTTTTATTTATTTCGGTGAGTGCTCACCATATAGTCAGCTGTCTAGCATTTTCATTTTCTGTTTGCTTTCTACGTGTACAGGCATGTCAACTCGCATCGCTCAAGCTCTTGGTCTCTTTGCGGATTGTACCCCGCTTCTCCGCGCAGGCCGACTGCGACCTAGACAGGTATTCGACAGGACATGGTGTTATCACATGGCTGCGGCGAATGATGCCTGCTGGAGTCTTTACGTCGGCAGGGAGTGTGGGATCCCTCTCCCTCCTGCTGCGAGCACTAAGAGGCAGGCATCTGGAAATAACAACCAGGCGAACAATGGTTCCACAAGCGATTTGGGAAACTTGGGTAAACCGGCATTGGCATCGATTAAGGATCTGCCGCGAGCATTCTCTATGGATGACCCGTTCTGCCTGAGCATGGTTGCAGGGGGCGGGATAGGCGAGAGTCTGGACCAAATGACATGGCGCATGCGAGGAATGCCTGATTCTGGGTCAAATAATAGCTCTGTCCCACAATGCAAGACATTTACGACTTTTATGTGGGGCTGTCAATTGATGAAGATTGGGAGGTCTGTTATGGACCTGATGTACGTTTTTACGTTAATGGAACGTTAAGGTATGTTACTGACTGTGATGCACTTCTACCAGGAACCGCTTGGCCTCATCGGATAGTGCCACGGAGATAAAATTGTTGATTGCGGACATCGAGTGCGTTCCAATATCCTGCATGTGGTGCATATATACTTATTGTATCATTGAAGTATTCAACTTGATGCTTGGCGTCAAGACCTACCGGCCGAGCTGAAGCTGTCTCCTGCGAATGAGATGATGGCACTACCGCACAAGCTCATGTTGCACACCGCCTTCTGGTGGCAGCATATCCTTTTGCATCGCCCTTTCTACCAACGAAATCGTTCGAAGTCTATGGATTCGCTCTTCAGTGTAACGGTAAGGAATCATCCCAGTCCGTAGAGACGCCTACTTAAGCCAATCTGATTAGCGTTGCAATGTCGCTGCTCGCGAAATTCTCAATATCCTGCGTCTTTGGCGCAAGATTTACGGAACAGTGCGATACTGCCCAATCACGCTGATCCAGACGATATTTGCCGCTGGGACGATATATATCCTGCAAGCGATGCAAGCAGCGTCGGGTCGACGGCCTGCAATGCAGTCTCAAGCTTCTGCGCTCGACAACCTGGAAGAGCTCGTCGGGTATCTCCGTGAGGTCTCCGAGAGCTGGGAGGCGGCAACGCGTATCGCAGATATATTTGAGAAGTTGCTCAAGGAGCAGAGGAGAGTTATGCTTTCGGGTGCGAGTGTGGGTGGTCTCAGGAAGAAGGGGTCAAAGAAGAGGAGGAAGCTTGAGACATTGAGGGAGAATGAGAGTACTGTCCATGCTGCGCAGGAGGCGTCGGCGGACGGTGGCCATGCTCTTGCGCCGTTGCGGTCTTTGTCCGATGTGAAGACGGACGACGGAGGCGAGATGTCATCGCCGGCTATACAGTCTTCAGCAACCAGTCCTGCTCTTCATCAGCATGGTCTTTCTTCTAGCGGATCCCAGCAGGTTTTCTTCTCTCCTTTGCTTCAAAGTTGCCCTACCGCAGGAATCTCGCCAGTTTTTACTTCTCCAATTGGTGATACCGCTCCGTTATCATTCGCATATAAGCAAGGGAGTCAAGACTCTAATGATCCTGCTATCACGACCAGTCCTGACATGCAGGAATTTCCCGGGGCAAGCATACCCTCGTATCCAACTGGCTACTTCTCAGACGAGTCGTATCTATCGGACGCTGGACCGGCATATATGAACGTTGAGGACTTCAGCTTACTCTTTCCGAATTCCGTTGCGGATGCGTCTACGTCTCCATCTCAGCCGACAAGCAGTTTCATGCCCAGTGCCGATCTTAGTTTCCTATTTAATACAGATACGGAAGTTAATATGGACGTCGTCATGCCTGGGTTGAGCTTATTCGATCCTACCGGGTTGACTTCGGGCGTCGGCGGATCAAGTTCGTTACAAGACTCGCCAACTGAACTTGGATCGGATAACCCGACTGGAACTGGTATGGACGTGTATGCAGACGCGATCGCGAGCAATGTAGATCTGGGGGGCTTGGCGAACGCAAGTACGAGCGGTCGTACCCGTGACGATACCGTTCTTGATCCCCAGTCAGGAATGGGTGTGCACACCCCCAGTGTTGCGAATGGCGCAGAGGTCATGGATGATCGCACGCGCGCTTTATATGATATGCTCGCTGCTCTGAACTATCAGCAACAGTTCTAATTATCTAATCGGTGATGGTCCATATGCATGTTTATTGGCTAATCCTAATGTTCGCTGGTCGAATTGCATTGCTATTTATCGCTCAATCAATGTACTTTGAATACATTCTACAATGCAATTTAGTATTGGTTATTTAATCAACCTCTTTGGGCTGAATGATCATGGGCGTTGTGTCGTTGAATGGAGGAATTTGGATCATTCACACAGCCTCTTCGTGGCAAACATACTACCTTGGCCTTGGAAACGCACTAGTACTCTTTGGGTTATTGCAAAACATGGGAGCAAAGTTGAAAAGGTACAAAGGCTTGGATATATCCACAACACAGAGATCGTATATTGAGCGTGGCGTGCATTGCGCTGATTATTCCCGTACCGTAAGCGCCGAAGCGGACGTGCGCGGAAAATTAGCTTCTCCTTCACCATCTCATCTCATCCGAAGTTTAAATCCAAGAGAGCGTGACAATATTTCTCATACTGCGAGAGCATTCAAAGTCGTGGTGGACAGGTTCAACAAGGCCTATAGCAGCATTGAGCCGGCACTGATGACTTCTGTATGGAGAGTCTCAGCGAGCGAAGGGCATTGGAGAGCGCTTGCAGGACGGACGCGCGGTACTTGTCAAAACTCTGCGGATACTGCAGGAGAGTGACGATGCCGATGCGCGAGTAGATGTGGCTCGCAGTGAGGTGATGGAGGCTGACTTGGAACATGCGAATTATGGTAACTCCCGTTCAAACGAACTGGTAGGTTTCATACTGAAAAAGGCAGAGAATGAAGAGAAGTAGCAGAAGAAGAAGAGGGCGGAGCTGGAAGGGATCGTGAGGGAGTTCAGAAATGCTCGGGAGAGCTTCCGTCGAGCCAGGTCGACATCTCCAGCATATACAGAGATAGGCACATGTTCCGCCTCAAGTTCGAAGCTGATAATTTACTATATGACGTCCGGGCGGAAGATTTGAGAGTTCAGCCTAACATCTACCAAGTACGATTCTGGACGGATGATTTGAAACATATCAGCAGAGACATGCAGGACGTACAACTGCAAAGAGAGGACTCTCGGAAGATCAGAGAGGCGAATCGAGATTGCGGAAGGCGAGAAGCGATATGGCCGCTCTGAGGCCAAAAGTCCTGGCTGAGGCTTGGGAACCGGAGGAGAGGAGATACTAGTCAGAACAGCGGAAGATTGGTTTAGGGGAATATTCGGTATCCCAAGCATCGGAGTGATAACTCGGAAAAAAATTACGTAGAAAAGGGAATATAGGCCGAGCCTCACAAGCCATCTGCTACGATCCAGAATGGCGGCTCGACTACTCTACAAGACTTGGAACATAGTTCTGGGCATATGCCATCAAATCATCGCCACTGTACTGGTGTCTTCGCGTGAGCATCTAAGTTGCGGCATTACAGGTCAATGAGTGAATGAACATGAGCAAGCCATCTGAGTTCGGGTCGGTGGGATCCTGCCGCGAGACTCCGAATTTGTCGATCATACAACGATCCTGTAGATCACTGCCGATCAGTATTTCCTTATTACCTTCCGGTTCGTATAAAATAAAACAAAGGATTCTTGGAATAATGTTCTGCTAAGTGTACTTAGACGAGAACAGAGAGTGCCTAAATTTTAGTCAGATGAAATTCGACAGCACTAGAGGATTAAACACCAAACTGAACGGATCAAAAAACGACCATTAGTACTATATACGTCTATGTCTAACTAGTACTATCTCAAAGGTATCAAGCTGTACAGAGTGAAACCTTTCACCGCCCCGGGATCCTATATGCCTCTTTCTCATCCCTACTCCATTCAAAGATCGGGAACGGATGCGCTTCTGTATTAAGGACGAACTTATCCATTGGGATCGGGTCTTTGTCGGGCGGGAGGAACATCAGGTAGAGGTACTTCCAAGTTTCTGCTAATGCGTAGCTGTACGGACAATTCGTGAGGGTGAAGTAAATAAATAGTGACAGAGAGGACGTACCTAGGCATCTCATCGAGAGGGACGAACACCTCCGGCATACGCCAATCCATAATACTAACACTTGCGTACCCTTGCGGCATGCGACAGTTTGCCTCGATGGCGAGGAAGATCTGCCATGCCCGGTCTCGCCAGACCTCGTCGCCCGTTGTACGCCACATGACGTACAAACTTTCAATTGTCTAGAATTTACGTGCGTGAGAACGAGCCAGGGAAGGGGTAGAGAAAGATGAAGGTAAAGAGAGTGAACGTCGCGCACCTCAGGTCTCAGCAGGAACTTGTGTTGCAACGGGAAGTACTCCTTCCTCTCATCGCTTGCATTGGGCATCGGCTCTGTCACACCTCCCTCGCCATTCTTCCTAGGTACTCCAGGAGGTGATCCCTTACCCCCAACCTTCCTCCACCTCTCAAGCGCATCGAACCATTTTTCGTCCGTCCTTAATTTCACCATACCGTCACCGTCATCGTAGTCTCCAGTTCGATACGGGATCCATTCCCCACCGGGTCTTAGCCTCCCGTGATCCATCCTCTCGAACAACACTTCCTCGGGCGCCAGTCCGTGAGAATCGTCAGCGTACATGAGCCAACAGCTGTACGCGAGCCCGTCTGCAGCCCATTTGTGGAGCGCGCGTTCTGCTGGAGGGAGCTCCTCGCCTAGAGAGTGAACTCCGAGAGCGAGGAGACCCGGGAGGAAGCAGGATAAGTGCTCGAACTTACGAGAGGGTTCGATTTGCATGACGGAAGGATCAGATGGTGAGGTAGAAACAAAGACGTCCGTCACATAGAGAATATGACGATTGGGTGAAAGGTAGAGTAGGTTTTTGATCATGCCGGTCATGGACGAGATGTCTGTAATAGGATATAATTACAATAGCAGAAATATTGGATTGACGAAAGACACGAACACATGTCGCGTAACCGCGTTTCGGTCTTGTTTGATAGAAGGTACTGTTTCAAAAGATATTCATACGCACTGTCAGCCAACGCTCCGATGGTGAGATGACCTTCGCGACAATTTCAACTCGAAATGACCACAAGAGAGTAAGCAGGGATCTCACTGTCAGCCATTTCTCCTGTAGTGATATTCCACTCAGTATACCACATCCCATCCGGCAGTTGATTTCTTTCGAACCAGTCCCAGGTCTTATCCGACTAGGAAGAGCTGTTGGCACTCGATTTACAATCTAAGGAGATCAATACATACCAAAGTATAATACTTCCGATTTCCAGTCAAATACGCGAGATACTTGTATTCCATCTGACACGATGCAATTTCGGCCAAAACAACATTTTGATCCCTAGGACCAAGGTCTATCTCTCCACTTCGGTGTTTATCAGCAAACATGTTCTCTTTCAATATGATAGTGGAAGCAAGACCTACGTGTCCGGGTTGATCATGAATGCCGGCATACCAGTGTCGGTGTTATAAGCAGGGAGCAGCTTTTGGCCAAGCTCGTCGGCCTTGTTCAGGAGCACCCGACGACCCGAAAGTGCATATGCAGAAAGAAGGCCACCTAGGTAGCGGATAACTGTCTCAAAGAACATAACATCATATCTCTACAACAAACGAATCAGGTCTATGATCTCGAAGAATATTTTAGCACCACGTACGCGGTGTTTACGAAAGTCCACTGCGGAGATGTAGTTGACCGCGCGCTCGAACTGGGGCTTCATATTCATGAGCCAGAGCGTATCGAGTGAATCAAACATAGAAACGCCCCATCCATTAAAACTATATCAGAACCCTCAATAACCAGACTCCAGCACCGAACTATAAATAGAACGTACTTCTGGGTACTCGCATTCCTCAGTGGTCTCAACTCGTCTGCGGGTATCGCCCACCGCTCATACGCAGAATATGCATGTCCGAACGCCTCCTTTACCGCTTCTGCTCTCCTTTCTCTTGGCCAATGGCTGTAATCTGGTTTCTCTGGAGGAAATAACCGCCACCTGGTGCGTAAAGCTGACGAAGATGGCCAGAGGAGATACAACGCAAAGCAGAGGAGAGAAGCGGCAAGAATGAGGGTCGTACGCGAGCGAGTGTATACATGACGCATTAAGAATCGGTGAATTGGCCCTGAGTCAAGCAGACTCTGGTTGCGAGTGTGATGCTTTTGGCGCGAGTAAGTGGGGAGCATCTTGTCTCTGACCGGGCTATGTGTTATGTGGCGAAAGCAGGAAGCGAAGGAATGGCTGGCAACGGTCTAGTCGAGTAACAGCTCTATTTTACGGCTCTACGACTGAGATGACGGCGGACATGAGCAAAGTGCACCCGATAGCTGAGTATGCAAAGTCAAGAAGAACCGAAAGATACGACCCCCTAATTTCGATGAGCAAACTGACTTGGCTTCAAAGCTAAGACAATGTTGATCGTAGGCTGCTGAATGCTTGTCGCGAAAGAAGATGATAGTTGAAGACAAGAAAGAGTGCCAGCAGTTTCATTTTCTAATTTTGATTCTGTCTCCACCTGCACCGCAGCCAGTGATCTCTCTCTCCCCTCGCTTCTGTGGTGACCGCAGCACCAAGGCCTGCGTCATGTTCTCACGATCACACCCATCATGACGTTTTCTCGCCCGTTTCCTCCACCCACCATCTTCAAGTCTATCCAAACCACTTGTTAGTACCGAAAGGGCTTCAAACACTGAACTTCACTGATGGTTTTGTGTTGTTCAAGCTGTCCGCGCAACTACTGTACAATATTTACTCAGTAGCTGAGTCTTGGCCGTTAACTGCCAGTCAAAGACCCGATGACGTTGGATTGAGCTGAATCGTTGATTCTTTTCTTTCTTGTCTTGTTCTTCCCAGATCACTGAACAGGGATCTCCAACTTTCTGTCGCTCGCAAGCGATGCTCGCCGGTGTACAGTCTCAGATCGATAAAGTTGGCTTCTTGGTCCTTCTCCTATCAGGTCATTTGTGCTTTCTGTTACATGGGATTGCAACCATCATCTACAGATGATAAGCATTTTGGACTTGGACGGTACACCTGGCTCTCAAGGTATACCTTACGTCCTAGCTTTCCAACAGCGTTACTCTTTTTCTTCGAGGATCCCCAGAGTTGCAACGCGATTGGCGTCTCCATTAAACTGCGGAGATTCCTTTGCGATATGATTATTCGTACCTTTTACACAGTCGCACCCAATGTGGTACGCCGTAGTAAATCAGATAATGTCAATAAGACTGACACAGTGACATGTTTCTCATTGCTCCGTCCGATGATCTGAATGCATCTACTCTGCCGCATCAAAGATGTCGAAGAAGCATATGCTCAGAACTCTACCGGAATTTCGGCCGGAGTCATATATTTTGCTGCTGCATATCTCGGCTTGGATTTGGCGGAAGTTTCAGGTACGAGAGCTCCCTATGGAACGGTGATGGCGAGCTCGTCGACGAGTTGACCCTATTGTCTGGATTGTCTGGGAATGAAGGCGACTCTGCCAGACCGATATCCAAACCCGGAGTTGCCCGAGAAATAAAAGCACATGCCTAGTACGTAGATTATAAACCTTATGTTACTAATCTCGAATAGCCCTCGCTGTTCTTCGGTGTTATTCTATTCTGCGCGACTGACGACCCTGCATCGGCCTTCAACGCGAGTTCCCGAGTCCGTCCTCATTGCTAACACCATCGGCGGCCGCCAACCCTCCATTGTCGCGTTAGACGTCGGTACCCCGCCGACGTTCTTCTCCAACTTTGTGGGGGACTTCAATGAACACTGTCGATGGTACATGCATACCTCGTCTCCTCATCTGACGCTCTCTGAAACGACTGAAATCATTGAAAAATGGTTTCAGGTCCAGGTGCGTTTCTGGAATGTATGACTAGATATATTTGACATTCTGGACGCGTTGAACGAGGGTAATAAATACGAACACATTTGTTGGCTGACATCAACACGCTTGGCGTGGTACCGTGACCCAAGGTCGAAAACGGGGGAATGAGCTTGAGCAGACTCTCGGAGCTCACGCGCCCGGGAGTGCTTGTGCCTGCCTCTGTAGAACATATAAATTGTCATGCTTCGCCCCCTTTTTGCTCTCCGCTGCAAGTCCGACTCGCATCCTTCTATTTGACAGTTAATCTCTCCTTGCCTCTTTTAAACTCGCCTTCCATAAAGCGTAGAGTAGAGCCCACACCCCACCCCCACTACACCTATTTGGATAGAATCTTCGCTCTTCTTTGACTGGTCTTCCGTTGCTAATCCGTCAACATGGAGAAGGCCGAGCTGAGGGAGAGTGTAGATCAAGACCGCCAAAATCGTGACCGCCAAAGTCGCGATCTCCATCGCGGATTGGGTCGCACTCTTTTCTACGTCAAGGGCCTGCCTGTCAGTGCCTTCTCGATCGTCCTAGCAGGAATAGCGTCTGTAGGTGGTTTCATCTTTGGTTACGATACTGGTCAAATCTCTGGTGAGTTGTTCTCCCTGTTCCGCGCTACGTTGGTATTGACCCCTCCCTCTGTCTTGTAGATATGCTCATCATGGACGACTTTTTGACCCGATTTGGAGACTGTGATCCTATAACTGGGGTCTGCCATTTCAGCAATGTCCGGAGTGGTCTTATCGTCGGCTTGCTCAGTATCGGTACACTGTTCGGTGCAATTGGCGGCGCTACGTAAGTTCATCATCTGCTGGTATCTTATTATATATTGGCATACGTATTCATGCATATCTCTCTCTTGATAGAGTGGCAGATGTCTTCGGCCGTAGAAATGCGATGTCTTTGGAATGCCTGATATTCACTGTTGGTATAGTCATCCAACTGGCTTCTATCGACGCATGGTATCAGGTTGCTATTGGCCGTCTCATAGCTGGTGTTGGAGTCGGCGGCTTGTCCGCTGCTGTACCTATGTACCAAGGTCAGTGACTCTTTGCATATCGTTTATAACCGCGGAGGAACACTGTCACTAATTGCATTACAACATTTACTTTCGGGAAAACTATGCAGCTGAGACTGCTCCTGCACAAATTCGTGGTTCACTTACCGCAACATACCAGTTGTTCATTACGTTCGGTCTCTTGGTAGCGTACTGTATCTGTATCGGGACGCGCACTATTGACGGCCCCGCATCGTGGAGGACAGTCGTGGGCATTGGTCTCGTATTCTCCACCTTCCTGGGCGTAACGATCCAATTCATGCCCGAATCGCCTCGTTGGTGCACACGAAACGGGAAGGTAGAGCAGGCGCGCGCTGCAATTGCAAAAGTCCGCGCCTTACCCTTGGACGACTCGATCGTCACAACGGAAATGGACGAAATCTTGGACAGTATCGAGGTTGAGCTGGGTGTGAGCAGGGAGAGGTTCATTGCCGGAGATGCGCCTACAATGAGAGAAGTGATAGCTGCGCAGGGCGGCGGTGGTTCGACTTATCGTGAGGTCCTTAAACAGTGGTTCAGTCTTTTCAAGGGCTACAAACGCGGTTCCTCGCGTATTGGCTACCGAACGATGTTAGGGATATCTCTGCAGGCTTTACAGCAACTTACTGGCGCGAATTACTTGTGCGTCGTCTTTTACTTACTTTTGGGTCTAAAGTTTGATTTCTATCTCCGCAGCTTCTACTACGGCGCGACAGTCTTCCAATCCGTCGGTATCGATGATTCGTTTGTGACGCAGATTATCCTGGGCGTAGTTAACTTTGTGTGCACGTTCCCCTCACTTTGGATCCTGGAGCGGTTCGGACGGAGAAATCCGCTCATTTGCGGTGGTATCTGGCAGAGTGTCTGGCTATTCTGCTTCGCTGCTGCCGGAACAGCGAAGGATCCGACGGAAGACGAGGGTATTGGCAAATTCATGATTGTCTCTACCTGCTTCTTCATTGCTGGGTTCGCTATGACTTGGGGACGTGAGTGGTTCTCTCTCCTTTCATCTCCTATCAGTTATTTACCGACACCTGGGCATTTAGCGGCAATTTGGATTCTTATGGGCGAAACCTTCCCGACGTACACTCGTGCTCGACAAGGTGCTCTCGGTACCGCATCCAATTGGCTATGGGTGAGTTTACTCTTTATTCCATTCCTGAGTGTGTTTCACTTTTCATTATTTCTGAACGCCTGTTGGTTGTTTGAACAGAACTTCCTTATTGCTTTCTTCACGCCCTTCATCACCTCCGCGATCGACTTCAGTTACGGATTCGTCTTTGCATCGGGTAACTTCCTTGGCATGTTGGTTGTCTTCTTCTTCCTGTACGAGTCGTCCGGCCTGACGTTGGAAAATGTCGATTTGGTGCGTTGAAATCCTTGCACGTGCCGATCTATTCACATCATATTTAACGTGTGGCTCTGTCCTTCAGATGTATCGTGACCCGCATGCACTGCCGTGGAAGTCACGGTCGTGGTACCCAGCAGGCTACAATTCCCGCGCAGAGGTGGAAGCGGAGACACGGAAAGTTTTGGAGGAGAAGAAACAAGCGGAGACACAAAGAATTTTGGAGGAGCATGGACGTACGGTCCCAGTGAAGCGAGACACTTCCTATGCTCCCGGTACTGACAGTACCCCTGGGCACAATGGTTCCATGGCCGCATGACGGCATCTTCCGTGATGAAAGGAAAATGCAGAACGATAACGATGTAGGTGTAGGTTGATAGGATGGACGACTATAACGACAGCCACTACTTACCCACGAAGACCCTCACTCACGATTCTTTAATTATTGGCTTCATCATTCACGTTGTTTGTTCCGTAATTCTTCGCAGGAGGGATTCTGAGATGGGACGAGAAGAGATTCGAGATATCTTCACTTCCTAGCTGGTATTATTATTAGCACAGCTCCGATTCGGGTTGTATTGTTGTAGATGTAATTCATTCACTATATCATATACTTCGCGACGGAGTTCATCAATATAACGGGCATTCCACTTATTTACTCGAATGTGCCGCGAGGCACTGTAAGAAAGTTCCGCGGACGGGCAGGGGCTTGGACTTTCGGCCGGACGAGACACTTGTCGCATGCGGTTGCAAAATATGACACCGGATCAAGGCGTAACTTCAGAGAGGCATGAGTCGACTCGGCAGGAACCATAAGCATTCTGAAGAACATCGCAAGTTCCGTAACAAGAAATGATAATCTAGAATTCCGGTCGGGAAACATGGGTGGAAGCGGTGAGGTTCTGAGGTGAGTACGGTACGGGTAGGTATGGGCTGAACAATAGTAATCGGCTGCGCGGGGAAATGTAGGATTGATGAGATCGACTTTGTGCCTGGTTTTACAGACTGAGCAATAGTAATTCCGAACTCTGAGTCGCGTAGATGACCACTGAAACGGACAACATGGATGAGGAACGAAAGTGATGTCCAGATCCGCTTACCTCGGCAAGTCGGCCCGAGCTGGAAAACGACCACATGGTTAGTATCGAGCCTTATAAAGTAGGGATTAGTCATTGGGCAAAGTGTGTTCACTTCGCGGTCACGGCTTCGGACTGATGGTAACGGTGATAATGCACCGGCGGCAGAATAATGAGGAACTCGGGGGCACATCTTGTCTTCCGACTCCGAGGAACATAAGTGGGACATATTGCTTGCGACGTCGGCAGCCGTCACAGTCCCGATGCGCGCAGAGAGATACTCGTGCTGGCTTTCGAGGACTTGGTCGCGCTGAGGATCAAGTTAAAGCATGGTTCGAACCTCTCTCAGCTGACACTCTCTCCGAAACGATGAACAGATAGAAGTGAACCAATCGCGGATGTTGACCGGTGTTTGTCTCAGAGACTGATAGATACACAATATGGGTGGGTGGGGCGAGAGTTGCGGGCACTTTGATGGCTGACATCATTGCATACGGCCTTGCATCGGGTTGCATAAGTACCGCGCTCGTCATTCGGCTCAACGGATTTCATTCCAGACCCAGATGAGAATGTCTATCCGGCCGGCTCGCAGAAACATAAAAATAGAATAAAACATATAAAATACACAATCCCCTCGCTTCTTCGAGATCTCCACTCATACCTCCGCGAAACCCCCGTTTCACATATCCTGCTATCTCACTCTATCCGCTTCGCTTTTCTTTTAATCTTACTCTTCCCCCGCACCCCGTCTCCACCTCCACGCCTTTTTTGCCTCACTTACCTGATCCATATTGTCTTCTGCTTTGCCAACTTCTGAGCTGTTACAAGCAATATGAAGGCGCGTTATGGAGAGGATAGTAATGGGAAGCGTATGAAGGGGTATAGTGGTTTTACCATCAAGGGTTTGCCTATCAGTATCTTCTCCATCTTCCTGGCACTTCTCGCCTCGATGGGAGGCTTCATCTTTGGTTACGATACCGGACAGATCTCAGGTGAGTTCGTCTTTCTCTGCCATACTACCCAGTGTTCTGAAGTTTTGTCTCTCATTGCGCAGATATTCTACTTATGGACGACTTCTTGAATCGATTTGGCGCTTGTGATTCTAATGGATCGTGTCATTTCACCAACGTTAGAAGCGGCCTTATCGTTGGCCTGCTCAGTATCGGAACTCTCTTCGGCGCTCTGCTTGGTGCTCCGTAGGTCTATTCTCCACTTTGATATTGTCATCATCATTCTTACTGACAAATATATATCGTCACGCGCGCCTGTCTATTTTTGGCACACACACAGGACCGCGGACTACTTTGGTCGCCGGAACGCAATGTCCCTTGAATGCGGAGTTTTCATCATCGGAGTGATTATCCAAATCACATCCTTCAATGCGTGGTATCAATTCGCCATCGGTCGTCTCGTCGCCGGTTTTGGTGTCGGCGCGCTTTCCGCTGCTGTGCCAATGTACCAAGGTCAGATTCTCCACTTCCAACAGCTCTATTTGAAGCTGATAATGAAATACAGCTGAGACTGCTCCAGCTCAAATTCGTGGTACACTCACAGGAACGTACCAGTTGTTCATCACCTTTGGTATTCTCGTCGCGTATTGTATCGCTATTGGTACCCGTGAGATGGGCGATAGCGGGTCATGGAGGACAGTCGTAGGTATCGGTATTTTGTTCGCACTTTTCCTCGGCACGACTATCCAGGCCATGCCAGAGTCGCCGCGTTGGTCCGCTCGGCATGGAAATACAGAGGCTGCGCGCAAGGCGATCGCTAAAGTGCGCGCGCTGCCTGAGGATCATCCGATTGTCACCAGCGAACTGGAAGAGATCTTGGACAGTATCGAGATCGAAGAGGGAGTGGACAAAGAGAGGCTCGTTACTGGGGATATTCCTGCGAAGAGGGAACTGTTGGCGCAGAAGGGCGATGATCCAAGTAAGCATTGGATCAGAGAGTGGTTGAACTGCTTCAAGGGATTCAGATCTGGCACTTCGCGCATTGGATACCGAACGCTTCTGGGCATGTCCTTACAGAGCTTACAGCAATTGACAGGTGCAAATTACTTGTGAGTCCGACATTTTCCACATTGTCCGGAATATGTACTGACAAACGCTTGTTTTGCAGTTTCTATTATGGTGCAACTATTTTCGTGTCAGTCGGTATCTCGGATTCGTACGTCACCCAAATCATCCTGGGCGCAGTCAACTTTGTGTGTACGTTCCTCGGGCTCTACGTCATGGAGCGCTTCGGGCGTCGGGTTCCTCTCATCATCGGAGGTATATGGCAGAGTTTCTGGCTGTTCGTCTTCGCTGCTGCCGGAACGGCGAAGGACCCGAGGACAGACGAGGGTATTGGGAAGCTGATGATCGTTTCCGCATGCTTGTTCATTCTGGGTTATGCGAGTACTTGGGCTCGTGAGTGTTTTTTCTTCCTTGCCGGGTGAGGGACCGTTTACTGATAATGTGATGTTTGTAGCTGGTATTTGGATTCTGATTGGTGAGACTTTCCCAACGCACTCGCGTGCGAAGCAAGGAGCTATTTCAACTGCGTCGAACTGGCTTTGGGTGTGTTCCTTATTTCTTCGGTATATTTACCTTCAGCTCTGATCCTTTCGAATAGAACTTCCTTTTGGCATTCTTCACACCTTTCATCACCTCTGCCATTCAGTTCCGTTACGGGTTCGTTTTCGCATCTTGCAACCTCCTCGGAGCCGTGGTCGTATATTTCTTCTTGTACGAGTCGGCTGGCATGTCGCTGGAGAACGTCGATTTGGTACGCAACGAAGTCCCTTTCTGATCTTGCCTTGTACCAGTACTCATTGTTGTTCGACTCGAAAGATGTATCGCGATGCCTCCGCGAAGCCCTGGCGTTCTAGCCAATGGTATCCGCCCGGCTACACATCCCGCGCTGAAATAGAAGCTGAGGTGCAGAAGCCGAAGAGGGCTCCCTATGTTGGCGAGAAAGACGTTGAGAAACAGACGCCGGGTGCTGGTCCGAGTAACGGATATGCGAACGGAACGGCGGCGCTTGGCGCTGAAGAGTCGAGAATGGAGGACGTTGACATTAAGAGAGGTGATCCGGTTGCTGATTAGCCTTCGAGTCCGTGATGTCCTCGACCGAGGAAGGGGGAAGTTTTTCTACGTGACTAGGTGAAGGGTATTTGCGCGTTTGACTGGTTGACTGAGTGTATACTTTTGGGTTGGGGGGAGGAGAGAACTATGCGCATGTAGTTTTTACTGACTATTCTGATAGAATTACATAGCATGGTAGATCTTACATACAGCATTTTTTTCCTTTATTGTATCAGTAGCTGGCGCTAGTACATGCTATTTCGCGATTTGACATTAATACAACCAGAAGTCCTCATTCCGATTACATAGTGTTGTTCTTGACTCGTTTTCTCTGTGGATGCATGGGTAAATTTGGTTTGTTCGGTGCTATGCTGTGGTAGCGAAGCATATGCGTACTCATCGGTTTCTTCAATCGAGATGACTAGTTGTTTGATTGCTATGGTCCTTTGATCAAACTAAACGTGAGTCGAGGAAGCGTAACCTGAGTCAGAGAAGTAATCACAGCTTGTTTCGAGTCATCGACATCTCATCACAGAACTGATATCTTATACTGGTAGGCCATATAACTATTCTAGCTGATTTGATCAAAGGGATCAAGTGAGGTAAGCGCCAAAATGGTACTTGTAGCCTGATATGGCAAGAGCAGGCGTACTGGCTGCGCTGCGTCGATGGCCTTGTATTCGCAATTTTTGTTCGTGGCCATGGCCGACGAAGCCTCGTAAACTGGATATAACTGCCTCCGTCCCTGCCTCTGGATACCTCATCTGAGCTTTGTTTCTCAATCTTTACTTCGGAGACTTTTATTCTCAATTTTCACCGGATTTGTTTTTCGTTTGTTCATCTGCCTTGACCTTGGCTTTTTCATTCCCTCTCTAGATCTCGTTCATTTCAAGCCACCCGATTCTTTGTTCAGCAAGACAAAGACACAGACGAAGACGAAGAAGGACGGAAGCAAAATGAGCGCGTACGATGATATGCCCGGTCTAGTCTACGTCGGCTCGCCTCCAGCACTCGCACGGGGCATGAGTGTCCACCCGAGTGCGGGCGGCACACCATGGCACGGTCCCACAGCATCTATGGCTCCTACGCCCGCGCCTGTTGTAGCAGGCGGGTTCGGTGCAGGTGCACCGATGGCGGGCCAGCAAAAACATAACCGCCATCAGCACCATCAGCACCACCGTAAATCGATGCGAAGAGCGCACTCGACGCCCGCGCGGACGCACCTCGAGTTCCCGCCCTCCCCGACGTTCCATCCTCAACCTCAACCTCCCGGACATCTGACGATCAACTCTATGCTCGCACCGCCCGAAGCGCAGGCGCGCGCTCAGTATCCCTCGCCGGGTGGAGGGTTCGACCCGTTCTCGATTCCGGCTTCTGCGTACGATGCGGCTGCTGCACAAGGCGGGGGCGCCATGCCGGGTTTCTCCCCTCATTACCCGTGGCCGATGGCTATGGGCGTAGGGTCCCCACCGCCCCCGCCTTTAGCTATGCCCTCGCCGTACCACACGACCACACCACACGCGCACCAGCAAGATCCATTAGCCGACGAGGAGTATGACGACGACTCGCCTTCGCCTGGTGGATTCGGCGGAGGGGGAGGAGGGGGAGGAGGTGTGAGAGGAGGAGGGCTCGGCGCAGGAGGCACCTGGGATTCATGGGACTTCGGCTTCCGCACTCCCGGATCGGGGTCGAGCGCAGGTACGGGGCCCTCGCCGAGTGCATCTGTCATCAATGGCTTTGCAGCTGGGCCGCGATCGAGCTACAAGAGGCCGGAGGACTGGAGAGAGGGGTTCAGCATGTCGAGACCGAACCCGCTCACGCGCGTCTTCTCGTTCGGTCTAGGCGGTGAGTTCTCTCTTTCTCTCTCTTTCGTTGTTCGTTGCATTCGTTCTTTTTAAAACGCGGCTTTCATTTCATTTCCATTTTCACTGCATTCTACGATACTCAATTTTGTTGGTTTCATTCTCTATCTATCTATTACATGGCCAGGCTTCTCCGGCAAACCGACTCTGAACAGGCTTCTCGACGCGAAGCAAGCGCTGTGCTCCTGGGACGTGCGAAGACCCCCAGAAGCGTTCCACGTCCTCCCATCAGGCAAGCAACTCGACTACCTCCAGCTAAACGAGGGCGCGATGAACCCAGAGCCCGTGCGCATGAAAATCACGCACCCGAAATTACCCTGGACGATACACGTCGACGCGCGCTCCTCCGCGGGGGGTCAGACGTGCATCGTCACCATCGGGCACCTACTCAGCACGATTTACGGGGAGCTGATGCGGCCTGTGTATTCGCGAGATTTCTGGAACGATATTTTGAGCGAGGAGGATAGGAAGAGGATCCATGATGCGTGGGCTGCGCGGTGTAACGGCGATCATGTGGTCGCGCAGCAGGGGATTAAGAGGGTGGATTTCTTGTTGGATAGGTATGTCTTTGAGGGGCTGAGACGCGTGGGTGATGGGTGGGAGATGAAGTTGAAGTCGGGGAGAAAGCTGTTATGATGAAAGTGTCGGACCAATGAAATGAGGTGAAGTGGATTATGGATCTGTTTTTCTAGTCTGTTTATTCTTTCCTGTTGTACCACATTCTCGTACTGCTCGCTCGCAACCATGTATGTCCGATCGTGTACTCCTGCAATGTACTTCGCAATGTTTTCATAATGGATTAAACATATACAGTCGAAATTGTCATAATGCACCGGTTTGGGGCTTCTCCTGACGGAAATTATTATGCAAAAATCTCTGATTGAATAATGCATAGGATTTTGGTTACGATTGATGATTATGCATTATGATATGCCAAACTCAACACAAAATGAAATATGGAATACCATCTATGGCTTGGCTTGTTTCTCCGGCGCTCAATTTTCGTATTTTCCAGCAAATTTCGAGTTCAAATAATCTTTTGTACTATTTCAAAGATGACCGATGGACTACGTAGGCACATCCATCCATGTCTGTGCTATTTTATATTATCCTACTTGTCTTTTATCCTTGAAATAGATTCAGATCTAGAGGGATGGGGGACGGTTAGGACGAAATGAAATTAGTTATCTAAAGATAGTATCTAGTTCTCACGCTTCATAATCAATATATAATGCATTGAAAAATGCCTTTACCAATGTCATGCATTATGACAATTTCAACTGTATACAGCATACAGTATACCTTTTGACTTACTTCTGGGCTGGAATTGTGATCCTAGCATTTTCTGCTGCAAATCTGCAATCAGCGTCTGTTCTTCATTTCCCAATGTCTGACTGATCATGCCATAGATAGCTCGCCTCTGCTAAATGAGATTCATGGGTCTTCTGTCCATCTTCGACTTGATCTGAGCGTGGACCAGAAGGATCTGCTTCAGATCCTGCCCATGAGGTGACGAGGATCAGCTTGTCTGAGACTTTAGAGTAGACATGTAACTGAAATTATATTCGCATAATCGTTTCGTTATATTACGGTTGGCTTTAGAATTACTGTAAGACCATGTTCGTCTTTGTCATGCAAAAATTATGTAATTAAATGCAAAATGCCATTTAGAGTCTTGGGGACTCAACATTACATCATGTAATGTTGAATGGTTGCACGGTGAAAAGCAAACAACTGAGCAAACTGTCCAACAGGACAAAGACAGTGTACGTACCGTCTTTCGCAAAGCGGCGTCTCGCCACCCGTAACGTATAAGATTGCCAAGGGAAAAAGGCTTTCTTACCCTTCTTGCCTGACATCTCGTGAACGACCTCATTACTGGAACATGTTTTACAGTGCGGGAAATGCTTCGGCTAGCTCAGGGCGTACGGAACGTGCCTCCAAGCGCCGGGGAGGACACCATAATCGCAACAGCGCTCAAGGTGCTACCGGCAACGAGTCAGTCCTTCCGGGTCGTTCTAAGGCACACACTCCCAATGCTCCTTCCGAGCGTGTCGAGCTCAGCCATACTTCTGCGGGTCGTATTCCCGACAAACGCAAGGAAGAGGAGCTTTTGAATGAGACGAAATCGATTGCCGATGAGCTGTACATGGAATACATCGTTCCACTTACTAAGTATCACTGCTTCGTCCGACTTCGGGCAGAAGTTATTGGATGTCTCAAAGCCCAGCAGGACGCCGAAAGTTCCTCGCGTTATGTAGAGGAGGTGAAGGAATCAGTGAAGGCGGCTCAGAGAGAAGCAAAAGGCGGTAAAAGCACTGGCATGGGAACAACCGAGGCAGGACAAGTTGGGGCCACATTCGAAGATCTGAAGAAAGCGCAACATCATAAGACCGAGGCGGATCTTGCACAGAATGCCGCCTTCAAGAGTCTTCACAAAGCACACCTCGAAGTCGTCAAGCACAACGAAAACGGCTTCGGCGCTGGCGGAAAGAGTCAAGACAAGGCGGATCTTGCTATAGAGGAGTTTTCCAGAACTGTATTCCTCGCCGTGACCAAATCTCCTATATTCTATTCGATTGAGGTTCTCTCGATCCTAAATCACGCCGTTGGAGCCTTGGACAAACTTCGCGACACATACAGCCGCAAAGACATATTGAGACTCAAGAGCGAAATTGAGCACCTTATAAAGAAGCACCGCCAATTACAACGACAAGAACAGTCAAACAAACAAGGCATACGTGATTTAGAGCAACATCATTTAGAAGTTGAAAAGTTACATGAAACAGCAAAAAAGATTCGAGATCAGGAACTTAAAGATTCTAGCAAGCGAATTGAAAGATATAACCTCAAAGATGTATTGGACAGTCGAATGGCGGACTTGAAAGTTCTCGAGAAAAGTTTACCGGAAGATAAAATAGAATAGATCTGCTCGTTTATCCGAGGAAACCGAATATATCATGATGTGTACAGACTCGGTGGTTATCAGTAGCACTATGCTATAATGTACTGTAGATTGCCAATTTGTGTACATTTCAATTGTTTCAACTTACAACTTACGTATCATCGACATCGAATCTGGTTTGTGTTCATACTGTATCTCTTTGACAGAAGAACGATGCTAGTCAATCTTATGAACTTCTCTCAAAGTAATCAGCAGCCCTGGAACTCTGTCAGCGTGCATCCTAAGCAATGGCGATAGACATATGGAGCTCCGAAGAGAGCACCAAGGAACACACCAATGCTGAGAAAATCCACAATAAAACCGCCTCTCACTCGCCGAAAAAGTACGTCCCATTCAGCCATTGACCCAGTCCCCAAAGCGCTCTCTGAAATCGCTCATAAATAACATACCTATCCAAACTTCAGTAGCATATTTGTATGGCAGTCATGTCATTGATTGTGCCCGAAAATTGTCCAGTGTCACAGCCGAAATTGGTAGATCGTCGCATCGACGGAGCGGCGTCAAGGTTCGAAGTGCATTGAACGTTCCAGCTTTAGAATAAATACGTGCATTGTAAGCAAATGGCTCACAGCCCACTCGCAGCCAGAGTCGTCACATCAAGCGCTGATTGCAAGCAAACTTGCTGAGAATGAGTTCCAGAGACACAGCTTCTCCAGAAGAGCAATAATCACAAGTCAAAATGAACCAAATGTTGCTCGCTCCGAGATGAGGAGATAAAATTAGTTCCTGTCCTTGCGTTTTGGCATCACACTCACCATTGCACACTTGAGAACGTCCTTTGACTTACCTATGTAGGCGGCGACGATCAGGATACTAGTAATCACAAACAGTAATTCAATGAACAAACAACATCAATTATCAAACACTACAGAAGTCCAGGAACGGAAGAATACACATCAACTCTCGCAATACCCAAGATTCAAATACATCCTTTCTCTTTGAAACATCAACAATTTGCATGCAGCGCGACGAAAAAAGAAACATACCATATGTATATGTTCGTCTACGCATGGCGCTTAATCGTACGCAACACCCACTCATCAGGACTTCTATACAACTCCAATCCCGCAAACATCACTTCCTTACACAACAGATCAATCACAAGCAGGTTTGTAGACCCATTCATTGCTCCCTTCAGGACCTCTTCCTCGAGTATCTGGACGCGTGACATCGGAGGAGCGTGCGGCGGCTGAACAGGAAGAGAACGACCGGTGCGTTTTAACATAGCCTTAACAATTGCCTCCTTCTTACTCGAACTAGCACGCGTCCAGAAGACATGCGGGACCTTATCAGGCTGACGCATCAACTCCGCGATGCTCCGAAGGAAACTCGACACTGTGAAGTCCTCGCCTGTCGCAAGCGATACATCGAATCTCCAGTCTGCGTGTGGGTCGAGTATGATTCGCACACTTGAAAGCGGCGGCGTGAATGCCGAGGTAGACAGCTCTTCAGCAGTAAGGTCTCGTCTCTTGTACAGAGGCGGAAGTGACCGTGACAGGTCCCAGTAAAGCTTAGGAGTACGCCTGCCGGGCCAGAAAAAGAGCACCTTATGAACGAACGGGTCGGTCGCTGTGCTGTTAGCTCTCGAGGGAATAGTAGATGTGGAAACACCTGTGTTCAGCTAATTCAGTGCCAGGGAATCTATATGGTTAGTTACGTATGGCGTACGAGAGCTTGAATATAAAGAACTTGATGATCCAAGTCCCCGCGTACGTCTAGAAGAGCGTCCACTACGACTCTGAGAGCCATAATAGGTAGACGAATAACGGCTCTCCGGCCTTCTAGATGAATGCGTTCTCGCAGAGGAATCGATCGACGGCGGCACTTCGAAGCTTCGTCTATAAGCGGACATCCATTCATCCACAACGTCAGAAGGCTCTGGTTCCGGGAAGGGCCCAGAAGTGTTTATATCAAAGTCCTGGAACGTCCGGATAAACCGTTCCGGACTTTCCCCATCGCTGTCATATGAGTCAGAGTAGTCTTCTGTATCGTCAGTATAGGTAGGCCACAGCGCGGGAGGACACCATTGAGGTATGTAATAGCCTACATAGCCGGGAAACGATCCCGATGACGGATACGGACGTGGAGGGATAAACGGGGTTTCATCCGCATAAGTGCGATACGAAGGGGGCGGAGAGATCGAAGACGGACGAGGCGGAATGACCGGAGGTTGATACGCATAGCTAGAATAGAAAGACGGGGGTGACGTGATCACTGCAGTATTACCTTCAGACACGGAGGCATAGCTGCCATAGGGTGGCATCGAT
Source organism: Phlebopus portentosus (assembly GCA_037892935.1). Lineage (NCBI taxonomy): Eukaryota > Fungi > Basidiomycota > Agaricomycetes > Boletales > Boletinellaceae > Phlebopus > Phlebopus portentosus. The sequence continues at coordinate 157,887 of JAYXKI010000020.1, forward strand.
GAAGCCGAAGGCGGGCGAGGGGGGATCACCGGAGCAAAATTCCTCGACACATGCGAGCGTGAATGAGAGTGACGAGATGGTATCGATGAAACCGAAGGCGGACAAGGAAGAATCACTGCAGTGGGATTCCTCAACACATGTGAACTTGCATAGCTACGAGAGGAAGGTATTGACGAGGCCGAGGGCGGACGAGGAGGGATCACCGGTGAATCATTCCTCGACACATGCGAGCCTGTGTAGCTGCGATGGAACGACGTGCGCGGAGCAACTACAACGGCTCCGTTGCTTGGGGCATGCGAACCGCTACGACTAACGTTCGATGGAGACAGAAATGACGACGCCAAGGACGGGGCTGGTGCACGCGGAACAACAACAGTCCTATCGCTTCTGGAGCTGCTGATGCTGTTACTGCTACTGAAGCTGCTGCTGGACGTAACGCTGCTTCTGCTGCTGAAGACGCTTCCGCCACCGCTCCTGAGACTGCGCCTTGTAGTGCTGCTCATACCACTGTTGACGCTAGGAGCATACGAACTTGCACGAGTGCGGTGCGATGACGCCGACGACAGCACTGAAGACATGCGATCCATATTAGTGCTGAGTTAGAATCGCAAGCAAGAGCGGAGCGTTATTGACTTCCAGGCTACTCCGAATGCCGCCGCAGCATCCGTTCGTTCTTGCTCATATTTATATCTGATATCGCCCGCAAGTATCCCTTCGCGGTAGGCCCCAAGCATGGAAGTCGCAGCACTCGCGCTGAGTCTCAGCTTCATGATGGTCGTCATGGCAAGTCGTTGGACTCTGACACCATTGCACTCCCTCATAGAGTTAGGGAACTGGGCCAGATTGCATACTGGTACGAATGGGTCCATTCGCATCTGCAAGGACCCGTACATCGTGCCTAATCAGGAAGATTCATAGAGCAACGGGCCGAACCCAGACAACGATACGCGGCTCCGTTCACTGCGCGACGCTATTGTCAGTGGGCGATGGCCGTTGCAAAAGCGGTCCTGCTTCTGCAATGCACTGCTATTGTTGCCGGAACTTCATGGCATGTCTAAGGATGCTAAGGCCCGAAGGACTTTGTAAAAGAAGGAGAGGCATCCTGTGCAGCGGAGGCTAGTACAGGGGGCCCGTTTAATTGCGTCTACGAGAAATGCGATACGACTGACGGGACTGTTTGGACGCGAAGCTGACGAGTATACTGTTTGGTTGGCCAGGAAGAATTTGCCGTTGGAATGAAGCGTCGAGTAAACCTTATCAAGAAAGTGAGCCCGACCGAAGCAATAATAACTGAATACCGAATTTTCACCTAGAAATCCATAATTCGTTCACATCGTCCTTCTGTAACACAGTCCCGTATTCTCCTTCGCAATTACGATAGAATTTGGCGATGTCACGTTGCACCTAGCAATAGTGCCTCCGGAGTTCCACATCATATATCCATAGACTCCGCACCATCATTTCGGTCTCTTATCATTAATATTGGAAGTGAGCATGTTCAAGGAGGGAGTGCCGGATGGTGGTCAAGCGTTGAAATTGACAGTGGTTAGCTTATCTCACCTTATAGTTTTGCCATTTTGGTGTCTTGGATCACTGGCGATCCTCGTATCATGTTCCCGCGTCATCACGATCGATTGTCCATCGCTTTTAGACACGACGACGACGACGTTTTCCAGGTTTTGAAATTTTGCTTGTTATTCCGGAGATCAGCGTGTTTGCAGGAAAGTAGGATACCTCACCCCCCCCGTCCGGACCCTTTTGTTGGTCAGGAGACACATAGCATGAAGAAAGATAATTCGGTAACGAATGAATAGCACTATCGTCCGTAGAATATGCAAAGGTCCTGTGTCTAGATATATTCACCAGAGTTTTCCTGTTACATACGGACTAATTTTGTAAATGTTTTGCCATATGAAAGCGCCAAACCTGACCCGGAATCTGTGTTTGGTCGGTGTTAAGAGGCGGAGTGCATACCAATGCACGCTGGCCTGTGAGTTTTAGGACGCCATGGAATAACAGGTTGTGTCTTTCTCGGCTTAAAACGCATCTGTTGATGCCGATGAACATCGCTGATTCCTTCCCGAGGCCGTTCCAGGCATGATGGAGCTGATGAAGAAGCTCTCCGTGCAATATTGTTGTGAGCGTTCTTTGCTAAGTTCGAGTGTGGGTCGAGTGTGGGTCGAGTGTGGATCGAGTACCCATCACTCCAATGACATCGTCCGGCGAGTAGTGTGCCTCAGCAATGGTTTCAGTAACAATAATAGAGTCACATATCGAGAGGTAGCTTGTGAGTGTGTAGATGAATTCGCGCAAAGAGTGATGATGGGGCCGTGCCTGCTCAAGTAAGTACGGTAAGTTATTAGCCATATTACATAATTATGACTAAACAAGTAACCATTCAGCTCCGGGTCGCTTGAAGACTCTGTCCATCGATTCCATCGATAAAGAACAACGATAATGAAGCTTCTTGCGATTATTTTCTCCTTTTCGAAGAGGGGCCGCCGACTCCATCGGTCTAGGAAAATGGCTTCTCTAGGACAGAAACTCTCAATATGGTATCAACGGCCGACTGAACTCTGGCTCAGAATCTTCACTTTCTTGACAGAGTAGATCTCATGTCATTCTCGCGCGCGTCTCACACCATGCGCTCGATCTCAATAGCTAGTCTTTTCCACTCAATTCGTCTCCGAGTTGGATATCATATAATTGATCAGATCACCGAAACGAACGAGAAGAAGCATCTAGCATTAGCGAAGAAATCGATCTCGACGCTTCAGCGATTCACGGACCCGAAACTGTCTCCTACCCGTCAAATAATCTGGTACAAAGCTTTCGTATCGTGTCCGGCTTCAAATTTTGTTGCTTGCGATGGAAAGATTGAAGAATCTTCGTAATCTTTCTTGGACCGATGGGGTTTTCCCCGGAGACGTTGCCGCTGCTTCTTGCACATCATCGGATACTTTACGGATTTCATGGTTCGTGGTATCACCGAAATCCTTGATGCTGCACTCATCTCTGCCAGTTTCGTGGTTCATCCACTGCTTCAGCTATCCGCACTTGAAGCAAGACTTCGGGACATCGAACTCATGGACGACTGCGCGACTCCTTGTGTGAGCAATCGTAGCCTGCGTATCCTTTTTCACAAATCAAATGGTTTGCACCATGCAAAGCTTCTCACTCAACATAATCAGAAATCCATCGGAACGCTCGCTATTTACGGTCCATACCGGAGTCCATGCAATCCGCAACTTCATGGACTCTTTAATGGACCTGATCATCTCGTCAACCTGGTCATTACCGGTCCTGCCAATTTGCCTGGCCTCTATGAGCTTCTTCGACAATCTCCAGCAGTGGAATCATTGGCCCTCCTCGGTACAGGTTCCTTATCATCTTTACCGCTCGACGTGGATGTCTTATCGTATTCTCACGGATTTCAAAATCTACATCGATATTGCCGCGCAACGCCATCCGACTTCGACCATTTCAGAGCCGTTGATCAGTTTTATACGCATTCATCAAAGGCTTCGTTGCTTTGATATGTCATTCTGTGGAGCATTACAATTCGTCTCTACGGCAGCAGCAGAAGACAGTACTTGGTTCATGGAACTTCTTAAAGTGATATGCACTTGTAGCACCTCCAGGCGTTGGGTATAACCTTTCCCGAACTTCAAGCAAGCGGAGTCTCGCAAGCATTCGATATGCTGAGTGAGCACGCACGTTCATTAGAAACTTGCACTGCTGTCCGAATAGAAGGGATGCAGAATTCACCAATCGAAGTTGTTACGGCGAAACTTCGAAGCTGCAAGTTTCTTCTGCTCTCCGATATAATTCATTGTAATTGTCTCTGCATCAATGCGTGGCCGCCGCTTTTGACAGTAGAAGATCTTGTCTGTCGTCATGGTTTAACAAAGCTGGAACAATTCATCGGGCAGCCGTGGGACGCGGATCGAGTCCGATGGAAGACGGAAATGGACCTCCGCAGTCCAGATGCGCACTGGCTTATGAGGTACCGAACGATACGTCAGTTTAACTTTGCTCTTCCTGAGCTCGTACCTCTTGGTGTCGGTCCCCAGTAACTACTGTTCTGCTCGAGTCGGATAGTCGGAGCCCAAACCATGTTCTATGAAAGACGAAAGAAGACTTTTGTAGCCTGGATGCGCATCAAATCACTAGTTCGTTCAATAGTGATTTTCAGATCATGATTTTCCTCCGCCTGAAGCCTCTTCTCACCAGCGGACTATTCATATAGAATCGTGCTGTCACATTCTGTTTCGAGGGCCGGATCTTTTCAATACCAGCAAACGAGTCTACGACACCTTTCCACATCGGTCTTCACTGTCTTCCATGTACCATAGAACGATATATCAACCATAAAATACTCTTTGCAGTCCATTCCGTTACAGGCCAGAAAACGCTACCCAGAGTAAGCCTCTTTAAAATGCACAATGCACTACTTTGCTTTCTTCCGAGAGGAAAGGAAGCACTGAAGCAAAAATGTCCAGCAAAGCGTGCCTAGCATCTTTCGCAATTGTCAAGTCACCCATAACGCAAACGACTGCATAGAAAAAAACAGGGCTTATCCACCCTTCCCCCTTGGCATCTTGTGAGCGCTTTCACTCCTGGTTGGAACATGGCCAGTGCTGGAAATCCTCCACCAAATTCAAAGCGCACTGAGCGCGGCGTGCGGCGTCGGCCATCCCGTGTAAACTTCACCCAAGAAAACAAGGGTTCCAATGATGCTAACAGCGGCAGGGGAGCCCTTCCAAGTCGTCCGAAGGTAGCAGTACAATCTATTTCTCCTTCCGACCACGCCTCGAACAGCCATACTGCATCCAGTCCTGTGCCCGAAAAGCCCGACGACGAACTTCTTAAGAGGGCGAAAGGGGTTGTTGATGAGTTATATCAGCAATACATAACTCTAGACACCAAATATCGCTGCTTCGAGTACTATCGGGAAAAAGTGGTCTTTTATCTCGCAGAAGAACAGAAACACGTATATGTCTCCCGTCATATAAAAGATCTGAATAGATCAAGGGGAAGAGGGGTAACCCAAGCAGAAGATGAGGCCATAACCAGAAGAATAAGGAAAGCTCAGGCGGAAATTCAGAAGGTGGACCTAGAAGTAAATGACGCAATCGAAGACCTTCGACGGGCACATCATGAACTCGTCAAGCAGAAAGAGAAGGGCTTCGGCGTTGCTGAGAGTAGTAACGACAAGGCAAACGCTACTGCTCAGGCATTTTCCGAGAACATACTCAAGGTCGTGTCTATATGCCCTATAGACAAGACGATAGATGTTCTCTCATACTTGAACAAAGCCGTCGGATTATTGCGTAGTTTACGCAATACATACAATGGGGGAAAAGTATTGATGCTCGAAGAGGAATTTGAAAAACTCCTAAAGGAGCATAAACGAGTACAGCAGCAACAGCAGACGGCCAACGGACAAGCCTCCACCGCGACTACCAAAAGCACAGCAGACCCAGATACACATCATTCAAATGTCGTGAAGTTATATCAAAGGGCGGAGAATATGAGACATCAGGAAAATGCGAATTCTCAGTTGCGAATCCACAGGTATAATCTCACCACCAAATTGGATCGTCAAATGGAGAAAACTGAGCGTCTCAGGAGGAAACTTGAAGCACCAGCGGATGCAGGGGTAGAGTTTATTTACGTGATTCCAGACATACAGTGATGGCGAGGATACTTACTTCGCAATTCCTAGTGGTAGTGCTGTTCCATGATATACGACGTCACCGGTTTGTGTACGTTTTCACCAGAAAAACAAAATTATCAGATGAAATCCAATATTAATCTTGCCGCATGCAGTACCGATCGTGTACATTTCGTACCTGAACAATCTCAGAGGCTTGTTACTACATACTAGTGTCCCGCGAAGAATGTCAGAATCAAAAGAGAATCTTGAAGATGGATGTCACATTCGTGTATACATGCATGCGTCCGCCTGTTCTATACCATAGAGCTAACAGCTTCCAAGTCACATTACTTACATAAAGCAGTACGCACCGATCACTTACGATGATTGAAGAAACCCAAGAGAGAGAAAAAGGGTAAGATCTGGAGGCAGAGAAGACATGAGAAGGGAAGTAAAGGTTCGGGGAAGGGGGGAGCAAGACTAAATAAAACAGACATCGGGAGCTCCAGAAGAAAAACATAGTAAGGAAGAAGGGCATATCTGGTATAGTACAACCCAGTTCCGCAGAAAGCAGGGGTAAAAACACAATTCTGGATCGAGAAACAACAATAGTAGGAAGGACATCGATAAAAATCGGGGATCACATACGAACAGACTGTTGAGACATATTGGTACGTTCTGCATAAAAAAAGAAGGACAGAGGGAGGGAAAAGAAAGATATGCATAGTTCGTATTTTCTTGACGTGATCTTGGTGTTTACTGTCTATATTTTGAGATTTGTCTTGTTCTCATATCATCAGCAACAAAGAAAATTCGAAGTCAGTACCCTCCTTACGTATACGAAGCAAAGAAAAGAACTCACCGGTTCCATGTACATTCATTTCATACCATGTTGATTTTTACTTACTTCTTTCCTTCGTCCGCTGATACGGCGATCCGCCCATCCCGACACCAGGAAGTGACGAACTGGAGGGGTAGCGTTCAAGGACATACGCGACATCTCCACGGCCGCCATTACCGGAAGCTGAAACAGGCTCGCCGGGACTTCCATGCACATGCATGGGATGCCTGCTTATGTACCCCTGTACGAACCCACCACCAACGCTGCTAGGATGACTAGCTCCATGGAACGGGCTCGGAACCGAACCTGGAGAAGGAGACGACCCACCATACGGGTATTGCAAGGGCGTGTGGGCTACATTGTCCGAGAGAGGAGGAGAGAACACAGATGTGCCTTGACTCTGGCTTTCACTCTGAGATGGACCTGGAGTGTGAGGTGAGAAGAGACCCTGTTGCTGCTGTGAATTCTGTTCCTGAGAAGCGAGAGGACCTTCAGTCGGACTGGGCGTGGACGTCGAGTTCGGGCCAGGTCCAAACGCAATGCCGTCCATCTCTCCGCCCGCACTTATACCCGGAGCATACCTATCTTCCATTGAAGGTCCATCACTCATACCCTGCCCGACTAGATCATATCCATACCAAGCGCCGCTCTCCATGTCCGAGTACGGAGGATAGGCGTATGTAGGGGACGAAAACGCACTCGCACTCGTTTCGTCTGCCGCGAAACCCGCGGGTTCATACACACCAGCACCAGGGCTCGCACTCATTCCAGAACTAGGAGCGGGACCGAGGCGCGGGCTGAACGGCGACGCCGTCCCCGCCCATCCAGTAAGAGACGAGTACGACGACAGGTGGGGGAGCGAGACTTGAGTCGACCCCGCACCCGTACTTGCACCTGCGTCCGAGCTTGGAGCAGTGCCACCCCCAGCAGAAACCGACGCAGACGAAGGCGGGAAGAGCGACGTCACCGTCGTCGAGCTCGAACTCGAAGCTGAAGCTGCTGTCCCAGCAGAACTAGCCGTATGCTGCGAGGCGACGTCGACGTCCATATCCATGTTCGCGCTAACGTTGACGTCCATCCTTAAGCTCACACCACCCGGACTTCCGTGTTCCCGACTCTGCGCGTGTGTGCCTGCGTGCGAGTAGAACGACGGTGAGGAAACAGGAGACATAAAGGCTGCTTCCGACTGCGCGTGAGTTTGCATCGGGAGCATCATCGGTGAAACCGTACTTTGCGCCTGCGCCTGTCCATGTCCGTGCATCTGCGCGTGATGCAAGACTTGCTGATGAAACGACTGCGCGCGAGCATGCGCATACGGATGCGGACGGTGCAAAGGCGGTGAGAACTGTCCTGGTGCAGAAAATGGCCCGGATGACGGGGAGCCATGTCCAGCATACGTCGGAGATGATGTAGCTGCAGACAGCGGAGATGACAATTCAGGCGACAGCGGGGGAGGCGAAGATTGCTGCTGGATATCGTGAAGCGAAGAAAAATAATAAAAAACAGAGAATGTTAGCTCATTCCTGTATGCAAGAAAAAAGACAAGAAATAACGAATGATACGGACCTCTTCCAAACCACGTTCAAACGCAGGATACACAGGCCCAAACCCATAATGAGCCGCACCTGGACCAGCAACGGGACTAGCAACGGGACTAGAATCGTGGAACCTCACACCAAATTGCCTTGCACTGGCAGGGTTCACAGAAGCAGCGCCCGACAAACCCGCAACAGTCACAGTATTCCTGCGCGCAGTGCGTACGGGACCGCCGGCTCTGCTCGCAACATTGGCGCCTCGAGAAGGGAGAGGAAGACGATTCTGCGCGGCTGGTATTGCGCTCGAGATAGGCGCTCGAGCTGGAGCTTGCGTTTGAGCTTGAGTTTGAGTTTGAATATGCACAGGTACTTGTGCCCTTGCTTGGGTCTGAACTTGCGAAAACGAATGCGATCGAGTATGCTGATGCGGGGCCGCAATCTCAATCCCCGCCCCAGCTACCGAGGCCGGAGCTGAGCCCGAAAAAGATCCAGATCCGGATCCTCCAGAGGCGGAAGCAGATCCAGAAAGCGAAACTAATGACCCTCTGCGTTGCTGACTCGCTGGACCAGCGAAGAACGCTCTTCCAAATTCGAACTCGCTCGCTAGATCCTGTCCTTGTGTTTGGCTCGAACCGGTACCCGTACTTATTGATTCCTGGCTTTCATTAAAAGTAACTGTCGAAGTCTGAGAAGCCGGAGTAGCAATGGAGTCGGCGACGGGGCCAGAAGGGAGGAGAGGGACGGGCAACGGCGAAGGAACAGCACTTCGCGAACCGCGCTCCCCAGCCGACTCTTGAGAAGCCTCCACGGACACAGACCGACGCGCAATATCGGTCAACGGGACAGCAGCAAAGCGCACGTCAGATCCCGAGCCTGAGCCTGAGCCTGAGCCCGAGCCTCTCCCTCTTCCTCTTTCATGATTCCGTTCTGTCCTCTCCCGGGTTTGATCGTGCTCCGAAGTAGACGCTGCGGTGGCAAGATTCTGCGCTTCTTTGTTTTTGTTCGCGTCGCTGCTGTTGCTGCCGTCTTGATCTTCTTGATCTTTGTCTTCTCGGATTCGAGAAGTTGGACGTGCAGGACTAAGTACTCGACTCTCGTGTGCTGCCTCCACAGAAGCTACTGAGCCTTGCACTCGGACTTGCGTTGCAGCAGCATCCTGTTCACCAGCGGAACCCGAAGCATCTTTCTTCCCCTCTTGGTTCTGACTCTGCTCTATATCTTTCGCACGAGCTTCGTCGCCCGCTTTCACAACCTCAGATCTCGGACTTCCTTCCGTATTCGTAGAACTCTGCAGAGCCAACGCAGCACTCCTACTCGTACTCGGGTCCCTATCCTTATTCGCGTTTGCATTGTCCTCTTCCTCAATCTCCAAACCTGTAATCGCCCAGGACGGAAGTGCCAGAGTGCTCGTACTCGTACTCGTCCTTGTAGCAGCTCCGGAATTCCTGGTTCTGCCTCTTCTCGTAGCAGTTGGACTTGACTTAAGACTCGGACTGGCTTGACCGGGGCCAGGACCAGGACTCGCGTCAGGATTCGTATCGGCGCTCGTACTCGTACTCGTCCCAACGCCAGTCTTCTCTTTTCCTTTCCCTCCTCCCCCCTCCCTTTCTCTGTCCTTCTCCCGTTCTTTATCTCGATCTCGGTCTTTCCTCCTCCTGCTCCCTTCCCCTCCACCTCCTCCGTCTTTCCCAGACCCACCACCTCGATACTTCCCAGTGGCGATAGCGCCTCCCCAATCGTCTCCTCCCCCACCTCCGCCCATAGTAGCAGAAGCACTCCAGGGTACGCTCCCCATCGTACTGCCTCCTCCCCCACCACCTCCGGTCCAAAATGCACTTCCACTTCCCGGGCCGCTGGCATTCTCAGGACGGAACCGCCAATCGGGGTACTTCGCACGATGTTCCGCTTGCGCTGCACGCGCCCGGCTTTCCCACACCGCACGCTCCGCAGCGGGGAGTGCTCTCCAGAGCTGGCCTGCGAGTTTACTGAGGGAGGTCGAGGGAGTCGTCGGTCCTCCCCCTCCTAAACCGCTCAGGTCCGAGCTAGCTCTGCCTCCGCGTTTGCCACTGGTGGGCAAGGAAGGCGAGGAGCTCGGCTCGATTGTGATGACGCTCCCAGGCCCGAGCGCGCTCACTCCGCCCGTCGTCACGCCTGCGTTCCCACCGGCGGGAACACCGGAAGACTGCGTATCCAGACGCTGGTTCCGCACGAAGGACGCGCGGAAGAGGATGAACGCATTCGGCGGGCGGGGGATATATGACGGCGGACGCGGGGGTTTCGCTCTTCCCCCTCCACCTTGAGCTTGGACCCCAAAACGGAATGGGCCGGATGAAGGCTCGCGCTGTTCGTCGAGTGCAAGAGACAGGGACGGAGACGTCGTCGACGTGGTCGTCGAGTCCGGGCCGAACGAGGGTGACGGGGCCGTAGGCGGAGAGGGCGAGCCTACGTCTGCATTAGACGGGCTTGGCGGTTCGATGCCGACGCCTACGCCTGCATTTGCGCCTATCCCGTCTGCACCCACTCGGGCACCCATGCCAGATCCGAAGCCCGCTCCCGTCGGGCTGTGCGCATGGAACTGCCGGTGCGCGTGCAAACCAGGTGGGTACGAAGGGAGGCCTGGTGATGCGTTTAAAGGCGCGTCAAACGCGTGTCCTGCTTGAATAGGACCCGGAGACGCGGACGGGGATGATACGCTGAATGTGGAGGGCGTGATGGTCGATGCGAACGTGTATTGCATGCCTCCACCTCCGATCTGCGCGTTCGGGTCGCTTCCAGCTCCTGTCGTCACCGTGTTCTCTTCTCTATCTACATCAGTATCGTTCTGCGCGTCTTCATGCTCTGCAAAAGTAGCAGGAGGCGCCTCAACGAGCGGCGGGAGGTCATCTGTATCGCGTGGCGCAGTTCAAGTTGCAACGTCGCGAGAGAAGCACACGCGCATACATCGTGTCCGAATCACACATCAAAAAGCCACAGAAATTTGTGCAATCAGAGACAAAACAGATTATACAAAATACCTGAGACTGACCGTCATCGTCTTCATCAAGAGTGTCTGCTGGAGTGAAGATGGAGACGGATTTGGGCGGCATGAGGCCTGGAGGAGAGTGGGGACAGGGGTAGGCTAGTGCGTAGTGGTGGTCAGCAGTAGTGTACAAGGGAAAGCTGATAGAATTGAATGAGTTGAGGAGGATGGGGGCGGGCATAGGCATTGAGCGGGAACGAGGAGAAGAGGACCTGTAGACTCGAAGTCGCCGTCTCAGTCGTATCTACTCTGCTCGTCGTCGTCGTCGGCTTCGTTTGCTTCGTCGTCGTCGCTGAACTCTTCTTCTTCTTCGTCGTCGTCGTCGTCGCTTATATCACTTGTGCTGCACTTCTTGTCGTTGTTGCGCTGGATATACAACGGGGCGAGAAGAAAAGTTACAACAAGGGGCGCCAGAAAGGGATAATATGATAATAAATACACACAGTCGGGGGTAGAGTGTATCTTCCTTTTATGGCAATTCAGTCCCGGATTTCCGGAGTCTTCTCTCCCGTATGCGTGACATATCTTCTTATTGTTGCAACTGTGACATTTAGTGACACTACGTTCGAGGTTGAAAGGAACGTCCTTACAAGTCTATATTATCCTTTACTCTAACAAGACCCGCCTTTTGCTCTCCATAACTCATCGATCTTCATTTTAGCTGATGATTGTCTTCTCCTCGCCTTACGCGGCTATTCTCTAGCCTACCAGGTCTTCTCGTCGCCGTGCTCACCTTATGACGCGCGAGTCCCTTTGTGAAGGCGATGCCGACTCGAACTGCCTTATGGCTTTATTTGGGCTCGGAGCTTGAAAGCCCACCGATTCGCCCACACTTGGACCAGTTCACCCGCTTCGGACCGGAGGCTTTTCCCCACTCAGCTCATCCCTTCACTCATGAGCGAATATGAATGACTGAAGTTCATCCGCTCGGAACATCCTATCCAATCTAGCCTGACGACCGGAAGTCAAGCACTCTTCTTCTCCGTATCCAGCTCCACCTTGCTCTCGTGACGATGGATCCAACACGATACCCGCGTCGATAAATGGCGATAAAATGAAAATGCTATGCAAAGACGTTCACAACTGACCCGGGATTCGTAAAGCGCCTGTCTTGTTTTCTCCTCCTTATCCATCTTCATCATCTTGATTTTTTTTTCCTACGGAACTTCCTCTTTCGTTAATTTGCCCCCCTATCGAACAGGCTACCCGACAACAGTGAACTCCGCTCTCGCGGGTGAAGGAATCGCGGACCGAGTACTTCAATCTTTCAATATTAGTTCCGATTCACGGTTCTAGTGGTCCGGTGCAAGTACTACTGCTGGAAATGAATATCCATGTACCAAAGATAAACGCATGCTGCAGCAAAAACTCCACAAGACCACCACTCAGAATCGATCTGAATACTAGTAACGCCGGCCCGGTAGGCTGTGCAACTTTTTCTCTTGTTTGCAATCCATTGTACTTCTCTCTATCTTTTTATCATCACCATCTATTCAATCGAACTAGCTCTTCTCGTTTCTTCGACTCGGAGTATACAGATTCGTAAAGCAGTATGACCAGCGTGAGTATCAATCATGTACACGCCATTACATAATTCGCTCGAGCTTCAGCCATAGCTGTTGAAAACTACACTTTTTATTCCTATGGGCACAGGAGCTCGGCTTTTATGACCTGAGACTGATGATTGTGCATCACGGGCGTCAACGTAATGCACAAGACATACGTTTCGGTAACTCGATCTATTCCAATTTCTAGTCGGGAAAGCACGTATAGTCTTTTCTCTCTACTTGTTGAAATAATTCCTCGTGCCCGATCTACCAAACCTGAGGCTATAAAAAAGGAGATTTTCTCGATCTTGTCAAGCTCATACTCGGTTCCGTCTTGCGATAAATACTCCCTATTGTAGCCGCGAAGATAAGAAGGATAAACAGATGTACTAATAAGTAAGGCACAGAAGGGAGAAAAGGAACTCGATATTCGATTTATGCACGTAGTCCGATCTTTCCGCTCAACGTTGCACGTGTTCTTCTCCAGGAGGCGTACACACAGTTTTATTCCTATAATTACATTGCATATAATGATGCCTGCAGAGATGGGGAGATTACTGTAAATTGCTCATTGATGCCACTGATACTTTTGTAAGTCGAGACTCAATGTGGAAAATTCTCACTTCTTCGTCGAGCGTTCCCTTTCAGCTTCTTGTTGGTGTCCGTCGGCGACAGGTCCCCAAACTCGAACTTATTTCTGTCACAAGGGACGGACCCGAGGTTGATCTCACACATCATCTTAGACGCTAAACACGGAACAATGAGATGGGATTATCGTATCCTTTCTTGCTAAGTTATGAGTTCCAAATTGCACGCAAGCTAAGCTTAGAATAATAGAATTCCGCGACCTTTCTACCGGTCTCGGACATCGACGATGAAACAAGACGTAGAGGATATAGAAACATCCCGCTCGCCATTACACGTGTCTTTTTCTCGGCCAACCCACCTATTACATGTTAAATTCATAAAACAGAACCAAGTTCGCTCGCGATAAGCCGCCACACATCACATCGCATCGCATCTATACATTTAGCGAAAAAAAAGCTAGACCAATCGATTTTCGCAATCCGCGGTTCTTCCGAAGCGAAAGAAAAGAAGCACACCGGCTCCGCCCAAGTTCGGTAGGCTGAAAGAGTCTGACAGTGGAGAAATTTACCCGCTCGCTGTTACACGTGTTGTTCCCCGGGTCGGCCAGGACCAATCGCACAGTCGCACCCTCGGTGCGATCCACGCTGTTTTAGGAGAAGATCTCTGATGAGAAGTGAGAAGTGAGAACAGAAGGGCCTTATTTGGAATATGTCTGAGCGAGTCGTTCGCATCCCCCCCATTTAGCTGATGGTGGCTTACCGTAACGACTAGAGCGTTGAAAAAGAATAATCAGTCAGATCGATGAGGAGGAACATTTCTCTTCGCGAAGTCCTGCCAAACGCATCGAAGTCCAGTACGACTTTCAGCAGTACCCCCAACCATCTTACAATTGTACCATCGAGACGGCGAGGTGCGAAACGCCTGCTGGTTGCGGAAACAATGCCAACTTTATTCCACATCTCCAAAGAGAAAAAGGGCCAGAACCTGCACAAGTCGACAGGTCTATCCAGATAAGCAATAGCGTCCGCCTCGAGACTCCAGGTCCCAATCTACATGCGCACACCAGTCAATCTCCGCGGAAGTCGAAAATCATCTTCCTACGCCCCTGGTCTAAAGTGGCCGAAGAGCCCGCTCGCTGTTACACGAGGCCGAGCTGCCGGCCTTGCTCGGTCGCGAAAACTTCGTCCAGAGTCTATTCATATGTATTTGCGCGATTCGCAGGATGTTTTTATTACCAGCGGAGAGAAAGTTTCCCATAAATCCAGAAGCATACCCCATCTAGGTGTCGTCTTTTCCGAAGAAGGCCTCGACTATCCCTGGGCCTTTGAGAGAAACTTGGAACTGAGGTCCCCGAGTTTCATAACGAAATAGTTTAATCACAGATATCTCTTTCTCAAGGTGTACTGACCAACCAAAGATTCACGACGGAACAATCTTGGCGGCGCATGGTTCACAAGATCTGCGTCAGCTATTCGTGGACAAAGGACTATTAATGAGAGAAAGTCGAGACATATTTAGTAAAAAGGGACAACGTCGGACAATGATCATCGAGAACCGTCGACTCGGAAACGGAGCTGACACCCTCATCGACCGAGTCGCGCACTTTTTACCGGTCTTAGTAGCCTCAAGGGAAAGTTTATGAGTGACTTTCCCATCTATCTGATCTGCAGTAAATTTCGATTTCAGTACTCAAACGCCACTGAGGAGAGTCCCGATGACAGGGAATACACGCACCCTGGAATCAGCTAAACACCCGCCCTAATTGTCTTTCAACTCCAGCAAGTACTTCTTTAGAATGAATTAGAACCTGATTTTGAAAGAAAGGACCAGGTTAGACCGAATGTCGACTTGGAAAAAAATCGCGAGTTCGCGAAGCAAAACCACACTGCCAGGATTCAATAACAAGTGGCATTGCCAATTTTCATATAAGCTTCTCTCCTTGTTTAGTATTGCGCGGCGCGAAAAGATGCGCAGAAGAAGTGGCCCATCAAATAAGGAAGAATGTAGAATCGAACCGATCTTTAACTGCGAAATACAGATCGCAAAAAGATTACTTGAGATGAGTTGGAACGGATCTTGCTTGAGACTCGGAAAGGGTTGTATTGCTCACCGTCCGTCGATGAACCAATAGTATCCGTCGAAACCGTTGCATGAAGTATGAAGTCAATATATGTCCCGATCATCGGGAAATCTGCCGTTTTCAGCGACAATACAGCTAGCAGCAGCGTCCAGCATCGAAAGTGCCGAGGAGTGCTCAAGACGCGAGAATATGCTAAATGTGGCGATTGGTATGCTGCTTGCGGTCCATTGGTTAAACAAAAATGGCGAGAAACTGAATTTGAACCAGAACGGAATGGAAGAAAGAAAGCGAAATCTCACCTGAATCCATTGGATGGTAAAGTAATTCTCCGTATAGCGCAAAGAAAATCTTTTCAGCCCATCCTAGCACGTAGATCCCCGTAGTCGAGTAATGGAGTCGGTAGACTTATGATTTAACAAAGGACCCAGCACTAAATAAAACCAGATCTAGTTCAGTTCGGTTCAAATGGAAGATGTAGTCTTTAGATCTTGACTACTCGGTATGCGTAAGACTTGCAGACCTGGATTATCGCAGAAATAAACATACTCGATGGTGGTATGACAGAGAACCAACATGATCATGTCTTCTGTTTGCCGCGCGCGCTTCTGGCGTTTGCTTAGTCATCGATCATCGAATTGACCAAACAACACGTAAACAGTCCGTTCGAAACCTCGACCGCGTCTGAGGGTCACTTTAGCTTCCTCCCCAGTATCTCTACCTAATGGATTGACTGTTACTATCTATCTCTAATCGGCGAAGAAACCGAATCCTCACCGGTGTCTAGCGCAGTTTTTCTGATTCCCAGCCATGTTCGTTTCTGAGAGAACAGAAAGCCAAGTCGGCACCAGTTCGTACGTACAGTACGTGCGGCAAGTATTCTTTACGTGATTTTGTTTTCTCTGTCGCATATTCAACTGTGTTTATCCTCTGCATACCACTCCTATGATGCGGAGAAAAGGTAAGTCCCCAATCAATCCATTCCAGAGAAGGCGTCTCAGAGCTCCTCAGCTTCCTGTTTTCGGCAGTTACAAACCCTTTTCAGCGCTTCCCGCCGAATGGAAATTTCTACTTGACTTCTTTATGAGTGATAGAATCGCGGACCAGAAGACTCCACTCCATTGAGCCCAACCTGCCTATTCGCGGCAACAGTTCTTATTGTCTCCCGATACCGGGACAATAACAGAGACCTCGCCGTGCGAGCCAAATGCTTAATCCTGAATTGGACTTTTCGACACGAAACTGTGGCGATGAGCGAGCTTGCTAACTGTAACTCGCGACTCCTGGAAACTTTGCTTGTCCCAACTCTGTTTTGCGCCTTTAAAACTCTCAGAAGTTGTCTTCAATTGTCCGCCCTGGATCTGTAAACTTCTACGACTGCTTCCTGCGGAGCTGATCTCTCCTTATACCCTATCAGAGGACCTCACTACTTCTAACTATTGTCTAATCAGTGACTACGGACGGCAGAACCTGACAACGCAGTTCAGCCTCATCCTTGGAACGCACGCTCATGCCTTTGTTTCCGTCAGTCCGACAGTGACTGCTGACAACCAAAAACTGGTCTGGCCTCGCGGATCAGCAGCGCCTTTTGTCTCAATATCAGTAGTCGCTATCGAGACTATCTGCCTGAACTGTTAGTCCAAGCCATCTGTGCCTCAGAGGAGGCCCTGTCGTCAGGCTCAGCATTGCGTCTCTTCCCCGGTACCGCACCGCACCACCTCCGTTTCTTACACGAAAAATACGCTTCTCGACTTCTGTTTCCGGCTTTCTTGGGTGAGTGTTTTTTATTTTCACGATCAAGAGTCTTCAGATGCTCACGTAGAGTAGTGTACTGAGTAGGCACGGCATCTTTTATACATAAACCAACATGCAAAATCTCCCTTCAAATTTACAGGGTCACGAGTAAATTTCTTAGCTCGGTAAGCCTATACTCCTTTGCTCACTATTTGTACGCGTTTTCTCGATCCCAGAACGAGACATTAAGGCCAACAGGGTACATTCCTATAGTGATATTCATACACGTCTTGGTCTAAGTATGATTACGGTAACATCATAAGTAATTCATGCATGTATCCTCATTCTTCTATTTGAACGTTTGTCTCGTGTAAGTAATTTGGAAGAACGTATAACAAATATAGCATAATAAAATAAAATAAAATATTGGCCACGTCACTAGATTGTGGGAAATAGTTCACACGTGTACACGTGCGTGAAACCTCCACAGGGGGCAGATCCCTATTTTGTAGCTTAAGAAATTTGATCCAGAATAAGAAAGCAGAATAATATCTTTTGGAACACATTTTTAATTATACGAAATTTGAAGTATTTGAAATGTGGGAATAGGATTCTAAAGATTATTTTTTGATTCTCATTTTTCAAACATCAAGAATTAGAAGTTTCTGAGGATTACTTTTTTTCAAATTTTTGTGCCTTGCATAATCTATCGAGTTTTACAAATTTATGTGGCTTAAGAACATATATTAATATTTTATACAACTAATAACATTTTGTAGGATATAATATTAAAAATAGCGGAAGTTCAGGAATATATTCAAAAATTTAAGAAAAGGGAGAAGTCTAAATTTGTAATTCTCTTTATTGTTTTCAAGCAGAAGAAATTCTTACAAAAATTTTAAATATAGGAAGGACCTTCAAAATTTTGAATTCAGCAGCTGTAACGTGTAGTGCTAGTCACACTACTGGTGCGAAGCTGTCACGTAACTGCAACGTGACCGCTACGTAACTGCCACATGACTGCTACGTAATCGTCACGCGACTGATACTGGTGACTGGCATGGCAACTGGCAACAGGTTTTTTATTTCGGCGGTGAAGCTCCTGTGCACTGTCTGATAGCTGAGGAGTGTCACAGTTCTTGGGGGCTGTTCGGTAAGATTAAAACGAGTGGGAAAGAGAAGGGTGATCTTTGGGGGGAAAACTAGAGAAGGGCTGATGCGTCGATCTGGGTTCCGGAGCAGTTCCGGAAGGGATGGAGGAGAAATGGGATTGAAGGCTGCTGGATGTATGCGAGGGGGGGGATTGGATTAAGGGAGATAGGCGAAGAGGCAAGGCGGGAGAAGTCGAAGCAAGGGGGGATCGGCGGTGGCGGTGCGAAGGTAATCGATGTCCTCACAGGTAATCCCTCGATGGATTCGAACCCTGAAGGCGGAAGACGATGAGACGAAGCTTAGAGAAGGACTTCCCCTAAGCGCTGACGATTCGAAGGTGATCCTTTCGAGGATCCGACACGATATAACGGGTTACGACGAGTCACGACGGGTTTCGGTGGGTTACGAAGCGAAACGGAGCGATACGACGCGGAACGAAGCGATACGCAAGGGACTCAAGTGAGACCTCGCGTAGGGGCGTAGGGAGGAGAGATGAGGGTCTCCGACTTCAACACGGGTCGAACTGATCACACTGGGCTCGGGTACGACTGCAGAGCAGGAGACTCGAGGCGTATGAGACAGAACTATCGTGTATTTGTGGGAGATAGAGTCGAGGAGAGTACAGGAAGAGTCGAATTGGTCTCGACTGTAGCTAAAGTGGGTTCAAGCCCGAGCTAAACTGTTTTCTGCTAAAACTCTCGGGCTAAAACTGGGCTCCTACTACAAGTTGCTCGCCTATTTATAACTTTGTCCGAACCTGAGCCATCGGAGCGTCAGGGAGCATAACGAAAGGAAATCGGAAGTGAAAATCATAAGGGAACGCACGGGAACAAAGTACGAGGTGAGCATTTCTGGAAGGTGGCGAGATAATGACCATAGAGCATAACACAAAATGTGAGCGCACACGGAATAATGAGCATAAGAATCATAAGGAACAAAACAAAATATGAACGCATATGGGACTCAAAAGGGGAAAAGCCGGAGTGCGTCGCGTCGGGTCGAAACTTGGGAGGTGTCGGGGGCCGATTGCGGATCCTTCAATTTACCTCTCGTGCCTGGGTTTAGTAAGACGAGCTAGCTAAGTCAGCCTTTGTAAGTTTTCGACTGGGTGGCTCGAGCGTCCGAAGGTTCTTCCTACGCAGCGGTCGAGTGCGAGAGGCTACAGTAGTCCGTTCCACTTCGAATCGAATCGATCCGCACTGAGTTCCGCTGTTGCGATGCGGATCACCGCGGAACACGTGTCACGTGCGCGATCCCGGACCTAGCGTGTCGATGCTTCTTACATCTCCCGGTTTCTTGAAATCGTGACTGTCCGCAGTCACTCTCCCAATAGGGTTAGACTCGGCGTCTCTAGATTCTTGACGCGTAAAACGCGGTTCGCGACGCGTTCCATTCATCTATCCTCTCTTCTCTCCGTCATGTCCCAACAACAGCAACAGCAACAGCGACAACAGCAACAACAGCAACAGCAGCAACAACAGCCGCTGTTCGACGAGATCCCTGTCTCAGCGGAGGGCTTCGTGTTCAGCGACACGTGGCTTTACGGTGTCGGAAACCAGGTCCAGGTCATCGAGCGTTTGCACGAGGACGTGGATCAGAGACGGTTCGTGAGGATGACCGTTGCGCAGTCTGTTGAGAGGGCGGAGGAAATGCGTGAGATCCAGGTGCGCTTTCTTTTCTGTCTTCATCTATTCTCTTCGTTCCGTTCCGACTTCCTGAACTTCATAGACCGCGAGAAAGAGACTCGAGGACCTTCGGCCCGAGTGGGTGCCCATCGATTTGATGTGGCCGCCGTATGCCGCGCGTTTCTGGGCGGAAAGCATGGTTGCGCTTGCGGATCGTTGCGCAACCCTCAACATCAACTGCGACCAGCTCGATGCGCTCAAGGCTTCGTACCTCGAGGACGAAAAGCGTTCGAAGCCGGACACCGAAGTCTACGTTCAGCAATGGCGCGCGGGTTTGACCGGTCTAGAAGGGCGATCGGTCGTCACCGCGATCTGCTACGGCCACTGGTTGGCCATTTCGACGAAAGGAAGGACGAGCTGGAGAACACGGTCATGAAGATCGATCTGGACCAGGTGAGTGCTCATTCTCGCTTCTTCTTCAAATCTTGCTAACTGTTGAACTTCTAGCTATGGCGGATGTTTTGGGTCGGTCGTCGTCCTCCCGGCACGGAGATTGACGACGTCTGGACCGAATTCGGGTGGCTCGCTTGGGCGGAGATCCGGGGAATCCTCCTCTCAGCGCCGCTGAAGAGTCACGTCCACGAGGCCCTGCGGTGCTGGACTGCGTATGAGGAGAAGTGCTGCCCGTGCTCGGTCAAAGCCGCAGACGCCCTCGTTGCGCTGCGTTCCGACGCGCATCTCGGCGGATCGGGCCCCTTTTCGTCGGGTATATCCGAATTGACCGAGTCTGCCCTCAGGACGCTGCTGGGTCGTCAAGACTTGAGTCAGGTGGAGCGGGAGTCCGTCATCAGCGAGCTGGAAGATCGTGCGGACCGAGTTTCGTACTTGAGCGAGCTGGAGAAGATGGCAAGCGCGGTCAGGGTTCCGTCGCCGTCTTCGGATCGCGAGAGAGATGAGAGGCCCACGAAGCGGCCTCGGATTGTCGATTATTCGAGCGACGAGGAGTCGGTAGAGGGGAACTGCAACAACAGCAGCAGCAACATTCCTTCTGCTGCCAACGGTTTCTCTTCTGGGGGTCCGGCCGGAGATGACGACTTTGGGGCTTTTGACGAAGCGCCCCTCTTTCTTCCGGACGGTGCTGTCAGCGAGAGCAACAGCAGCAACAGCAATCCTCCGGCTGCGAGCGAGTCTCCGAGTGCAGAACGAATGGAAGAGGATGAGGGAAGCCAAGGCGATTGCGGGGACGGTAGCAGCAGTAGCAGCAGCAGCAATTCGTCTGCTGGTGGCTGGGTCGTGCATGATGAGGGGTGTGAGAGGTGCGCGAGGACAGGCCGGGTCTGTGAGGGTTTCCCTGGGCAGGCCTGTGATTACTGCCGCACGAAGGCCAGGCGGCGATGCGAGCTGGCTACGCACGGGAGGGCTGCGCGTCGCCTGCGGAACGAGCAGGTGGAACGCGAGACGCGCGAAGCTCGTCAGCGCGCAACGGCGCAGGTGCTGAGGATGCCGGTTGCGCCTGTCCTCGAGGTGAGTGACATCGAGGAGTTGGTCGCCGGGACGGACGAGAGCGCCGTCCATTTCCGGATGGCGGCCTTGGAGAGGCGCGCGCGCGTGTTGTTCCGCGCTGCGGATCAGCTGCGCAACCTAGCGGAGGAGATGCTGGCCGAGACCAGTGCGCTAGGAAGGGTGGTAAGGGGTGAGGAGGAAGAGTAAGGAGTAAGAGGAGTGAGGAGAGGGGGTAGAGTGCGTCAAAAACGACGCTTTTCGTCTAGTGTCCCCTCATGGGACGAATAAAACAAAGAAAAAGAAGAAAAAGAAAAAAATAATTTGAACTTTTGTATATATAGTTTTTGTGCGTTTTTGAATGTTATGAATTTTTGTTTGCGGTTTTGACGTTTGGGGTGGGCGTGGGTAAATGAGGCGAGGTCGAAGAATAATGGAAGAATGAGGATTGAGATATGAGAAAATGAGAGATTAGAGAAAACAAGCGGTGATTATTGAGTCGAAAGGACTGAGAGAAAAATAAGCTAGTTGCGCTGTTTTGCGCAGCGCTACGCCGGGTTGCGATTCGCAACTAAGCGCATGAAGGTGAACACGCGGTTGAACGCGTATCTCGGTTTGCGCGAACACTTTTCCGAGGGTTTAAATGCGGTTGAGCGCGAATAATTCGAAGGAAGGAAAAATCGAGAGGAAAATCGGGAGAGGAATGAAATGAAACGAATAATCGAAAGGATCTAATAGAAGAAGAATGTCAGTGGTTTGCATGGAAGGTATCAGAACTGAATGGTGTTTATAAGTTGAGGTTTTGAGATTCCGACTGGGCGTCGGAAACGTCGTCTTCTTCTGGTTCGATTGGGGGGTTGGCGTCGTCCTCGAGTTCGTCATCTGATCAGCGCTGCATAGCCACGATCGTCTAACTGATCCGGTCGCTTCTGGCCGATCAAGAAGCTCTTGACGCGATCCAAGCGAGCATCTTTCGGGTTAGCTCTCTCGGAGCTGGGAAACAAGGTCAACGCGATGTCAGTCATCTTCGGGAAGTCAGAGCTGCCGTTTCCCTTCCGGCGTTTACTGTTCGAGCCCTCGAGGTATCCTACTGATCCGAGAGTTGCTTGCGCATTTCCAGGGCTCGATGGGAGTCGTTTCGCTTGGTTGCGCGCACGTAAGTCTGCGCAATACGTCGTAACTGGGTTTTCGATGTAGAATCCATACGTGTCGTCTATCCACTCTTCGTATCCTTTGTCCGGAGGTGGATCTTCGGGTGCCGGGGGTCGTCGAGAAAGTCCGTCGGTGCATTTGAAGTTTGCCGCCGGGATGTGGCGAATCTCGAAGTCGAATAGAAGTATCCCGGCGATCCAGCGGTTGATCGTAGCGTTAGGTTGTAAGTCCGGGTTGTTAATCATGCCTTTAATGTATGCTGCGTCCATTTCTACGACAAGCTTGCGCACTCCGATGAGATATAGTCGCATGGCGTGTAACGTACGAAATAGTCCGTAAAGTTCGATTTTCGGTTGGGAGTATGTTGCTTGCGTGGCATTCCAGTTTATGGAACCGAAGCGATTAATCCTTCTTCGTCCATCTACGTGTTCTTGACCCAAATACCATCCTACTCCGATAATCGATGAATCCACCGCAAGTACGACTTCGAGTTGCGATTGATAGTCTATTGCGCATAGAGCTGGACACCTAATGACCGCTTCTTTCAACTCGTTCATTGATTCCTGTTCTTCGTCTGTCCAATCGAAAATGTTGTTCTTCCGAGTGAGTCGATTGAGGGGGCGTGCGATCTTGGCGAAGTCCTTAATGAAAATTCGCAGGACTCCCACCGTTCCGAGGAATCCTTTGACTTCGGTTACCGATCGGCACGGCGGCCAGTCCCTGACCTTCTGGACTTTCGATTCGTCTGGCTCTCGTCCGTAATATGTCAGTTTGTGTCCGAGAAATACGATTGACTCAACGCCGATCTCCATTTTCTTTCCTGAGTACGTTCCTCCCACTGCCTTGACTCGCTGCAAAATTCGATTTACGTCGCATATATGCTCGTAAATAAATCGCCTAATCCCTGGATTCTCTGGCAGGGTTTCGTAAGAGCCATCCGGGAGTTCGTAGCGCGTTTTGGGGCCTAATCCGGGCGAATCGTCTGCATACGGATCGGTACAGTGCGGAATCTCGTCTTGTAGGATGAAAGCGACGTCATTGTGCATAATCTGAAGGGAATTCGTGTATCCCATCGGGAGAACCGTCATTCTGAACGTTCCCAAGGGAGTCTGAAATGTCGTGAGATCTCGAGAGCGTTCGTCTAGAACTCGCTGGTCAAAAGCCACATAGAAATCGAGGCTCGAATAACAACTTCGTCCGCCGCAACGCTCCGCAATGGTCTCTATATTCGGCGGAACGGCTGAGTCTCGGACGGAAACGCCATTCATGTCTTGCAGGTCGAGTATAAATCGAAGGGAGACTCCATCTTTCTTGACTAGGCAAAACCATCGTGATCGGTACGAGGAGTTAGACGGTTCAATGGCTCCATTCTTGATTTTCTCGCGAATCAGGTTGATGGTACGCTCGAGAATACCCGGAGGAATAGGTATGTTCTTGTGTACCCACGGTACATGCGGTACCGTCGGGATGCGAATCGGATCGAAGTATTGCGCATCGAAACTACCCCGTTCCGCTTCCGTCCACGCTAGTGCTCCTTCCTGCAGCATAAGTAGGTTAGCCACTAGCAGCCTTTCTTCGGGCCATAAGAACTGATTCTCGTCAATCCTGAGGGCTTCAAACCGCTCCTTCGTAAGTCTGCCTATGGGCGTAAACGGTTTCGGTTTCTTTGGTATTTCGGACAGTCCTTCGAGCGGGTTCGGATGCCTTCTTCGAACGATCCGAAATTCTTCTGGTAGTACCCCGGGGACGGGCCGTACTTTCTGAGCGACGCGTTTGTACATGAGTACCGCCGGGTTGTCGTCGTCCGGGGTCTCTAGAATACATGATCTATAAGGTCGATTTGAATAGTCAGTAGCAAAACGCATTGGGTCTTTCATCAGCTTCCGAAGCTGGTTACTAAATAGAGAGGTGAAAGCGTCGGAAACATCAATAGAATAGATAGAAAACGTATTGTTGAGGCTTGAACATGAATAATCGCCTACGTCTCGCTGACGTCTTAGTATCAGTTCCTCGACGTCTGCTGAAAACCCTGTTGCGCAACGTTGCGCAACACGTTCCGAATTCCAGTCGCGACTTTGCTATGTCGATTCCTGTCGTTGGGGTCTGATAGCGTTATATGCTGGTCTCCCGAGGTATAATCCTTGGTTTCGCATTCGGTTACTGCGAAGAAGGGTCGTCCGAGTAGCGCCTGAAACGGCGCCTGACGAACGACATGCACTTGCAGGGAAAGATCAATCCCGGCTATCGTAAACTTGGCGTTCGGGATTAGTCCTACGGTGGCCGACTTCGCTGTGTCCGCCATCTCGATGGTCGTGCTCTGGTCCGGTGATAGGGGCACTTGAAGTTTTTCCCAAACGTCTTCCCTAATCAGACACACTGCTGCGCCTTGATCGAGTACGCACTCCACTTCCATCGCGTCCTCCACTACGGCTGTAATCGTACGAAGGGGGAGAGTTGCTTCCGCGGTCACTCCCGACGTTCCGATGGACAGAATCGAGTCCTCAGTTTGTTGCGATGCGGTTCCGCACAGTTGCATGGCGTAACTCGGCGATTCGACGAGATTCACATCGGCAGCGTTATATCTCTTTGCGGTAGTGAGTTCCTTTAGTTGCTTTCGTAGTTCGGGGGCGATCGATAACAGTTCCCTTTGGCTAAGCGTAATGCTCGTGTCGAGCGTCCGAGTGAGCACGTTAGAGACAGCGTTAGAATCTTCAACGGGGACTACGTAGCGGTATTGGGGTTGGGGGTTCGAGGGTTTTCTAATATCATCCCGCTGCGGTGACGAACGTGAAACCGCCGGGGACTTAGGAATAGGGGGTGGCGACTGCTGCGCCTTCGAAGCCCCTCTTCCCGGCGGTCCCACTTTTGTCGGAATGACTACTCCGTCGAACTTCTGCCTTTTACCAGTCGCCGCTTTCTTCTTTGCCTCGTTGAGCAAGATTTCTAAACGTTCTACTTCGTAATCGGTCTCTTCTGTCTGATCCTCGCCGATTTCCTGGAGCATAGCTGATGCTATCGGCTCGGCCGGGGTTTCCGGGTGCTCGGCGACTTCGATGATGTTGACTGGATGTGACGGGTTCGGCTTTAGCAAGTTGTCAATTCGCTCCATCAGGTTCCGGCCCGAAACCCTACTTGATACGAAGGCTCCGTTTGGCATGACTACTCGTCCGTTCGAGTCACGTAGACACTTTCCGGCCTGGATATACTCGAGTACCTTCGGGCACGACCTTATAAAGTGGCCGGGATCGCTGCAGAACGCACATCCGGGCGTGCGAGCCAATGGGGCCGGTTGCGGACCTGTTGCGATTCGAGGGCCCTGGCCTCTAGTGAGCGATTCCAGTGTTACCTGAAAACCCTTCAGCGTTTCCCAAACTTTACTCAAGTCCGTTTCTTCCTTCTTGACGGTCATTCCATGTCCTCCCGACGACGCGCTCATCGTTGCGCTCGTTCCGCCGCTCATCGGGTCGGAATCCGATCTGATCGACTGCGGATCCCGAAAGAATGTACATAGCTGCGTTTGCTACTTTCTCGATGTCGTAGGGGTCGCCCCTCTCGTGGTCCGGGTCCTTGATTTCGAGCCTTTGCAGGATATCCTTCCTAGTCTGGCCCGAAATGCCTCGAAGAAACGCGAATTTCGAGTCGTTCTCGGTAAGTTTGTTGCTGGTAACTAGATACCTGGCTCTGCGTAGGAACTCGCGATGATAAGTGCCGAATTCATCTCTGGTGTGAATACCTTTTTCGGTCCATTCGGCGATGAACTGCTCCAATTCGCCCCTAGAGTATCTCTTGCCGTCTGCCAAACTTGGATAAAGCTTCTTGACGGCCGTTTTGAAATCTCCGACGCTCGCAGGGGCGGCAGAAACTTCGGGGAGGGTCTCCCATACTTCTGCAACGTCAGTCTTCGCATAGTACAGGTACCCACGTCTGATGGTAGTCGACGCATCCCAGTTGGAATCTATTGCGATCGCATCCACGTCGTCGAAGAAGCGGAACAGTTCCTTCGGATCGGAACCGTCGAATACTGGTGCTCTCTTGTCACCTCGAAGAGGTGGTCTAACTGCAGCCATCTGGTTCGATATACGCTGCAACTGCTGATAATTGGTCTGAAGTTGGTTAAGGATCTGCAGGTTACTTCCCAGTCCTTGGAGGTGGTGAGCGAGAGTTAATCCGCTTGGTTGCGACTGTTGCGCAAGCGGATCGACTTGGATCGCTTGATTGGAGGTTTGAGGCTGTCTGAGCCTAGCGGGGTCCGGGTAATCGAGTCGAACAGTGATATCCTCAGGCGACGAGGATTCTTGCTCGGAGAATTCGGTAGGTAGATCGGTTTCTTGGAAACTAAAAGGAGACGATTCGGCCGACGGCTCGAACGATGGTAGGGTACTGGACTCGGTCAGAGGTGAAGGTTGAATTACTGAAGAACTTAGCGACGATGCTGTGGTGCTTCTAGCGCTTGCCCTCTGCCTAGGTGTCCGAGGTGTGACTTGGGGTAAGGCTTGGTGAACTACGGGGATACGGGCTGATTGGCTTCGGGTAGTCCGAGTACTACCTGGAGTTTGGTTACTCGTTTTGGACGAACAGTGAATTTCCCCCCTCGCCGGGGGCTCCACTTGAAGCTCCTGTGCACTGTCTGATAGCTGAGGAGTGTCACAGTTCTTGGGGGCTGTTCGGTAAGATTAAAACGAGTGGGAAAGAGAAGGGTGATCTTTGGGGGGAAAACTAGAGAAGGGCTGATGCGTCGATCTGGGTTCCGGAGCAGTTCCGGAAGGGATGGAGGAGAAATGGGATTGAAGGCTGCTGGATGTATGCGAGGGGGGGGATTGGATTAAGGGAGATAGGCGAAGAGGCAAGGCGGGAGAAGTCGAAGCAAGGGGGGATCGGCGGTGGCGGTGCGAAGGTAATCGATGTCCTCACAGGTAATCCCTCGATGGATTCGAACCCTGAAGGCGGAAGACGATGAGACGAAGCTTAGAGAAGGACTTCCCCTAAGCGCTGACGATTCGAAGGTGATCCTTTCGAGGATCCGACACGATATAACGGGTTACGACGAGTCACGACGGGTTTCGGTGGGTTACGAAGCGAAACGGAGCGATACGACGCGGAACGAAGCGATACGCAAGGGACTCAAGTGAGACCTCGCGTAGGGGCGTAGGGAGGAGAGATGAGGGTCTCCGACTTCAACACGGGTCGAACTGATCACACTGGGCTCGGGTACGACTGCAGAGCAGGAGACTCGAGGCGTATGAGACAGAACTATCGTGTATTTGTGGGAGATAGAGTCGAGGAGAGTACAGGAAGAGTCGAATTGGTCTCGACTGTAGCTAAAGTGGGTTCAAGCCCGAGCTAAACTGTTTTCTGCTAAAACTCTCGGGCTAAAACTGGGCTCCTACTACAAGTTGCTCGCCTATTTATAACTTTGTCCGAACCTGAGCCATCGGAGCGTCAGGGAGCATAACGAAAGGAAATCGGAAGTGAAAATCATAAGGGAACGCACGGGAACAAAGTACAAGGTGAGCATTTCTGGAAGGTGGCGAGATAATGACCATAGAGCATAACACAAAATGTGAGCGCACACGGAATAATGAGCATAAGAATCATAAGGAACAAAACAAAATATGAACGCATATGGGACTCAAAAGGGGAAAAGCCGGAGTGCGTCGCGTCGGGTCGAAACTTGGGAGGTGTCGGGGGCCGATTGCGGATCCTTCAATTTACCTCTCGTGCCTGGGTTTAGTAAGACGAGCTAGCTAAGTCAGCCTTTGTAAGTTTTCGACTGGGTGGCTCGAGCGTCCGAAGGTTCTTCCTACGCAGCGGTCGAGTGCGAGAGGCTACAGTAGTCCGTTCCACTTCGAATCGAATCGATCCGCACTGAGTTCCGCTGTTGCGATGCGGATCACCGCGGAACACGTGTCACGTGCGCGATCCCGGACCTAGCGTGTCGATGCTTCTTACAGCGGAGTCTGAAACTCGCCGCTTGTGCGCTTTTGGTAAATACTGTCGATCATAATGTCGCACTTAATTTCTACATACTACTACTAATACTAATACTTGTTTATCCCGATAGGTCTGGTAGACGGAGTACTTGCAGTGTATCCGCCAACTAATCATGAGATACGCTTAGCTTTCTACCTGAACGTCCTCCCCAGAGATGCGTCTTGCATTCTCGACTGTCGTCGGGAGCGCACGCCCGGTTCAAGCACACACCTTGGGTTTTTTTTCTATGACGCTGGACTCCGGAGTCAGGAAAAAGTTTCCCCGACTACAATTTTAACATAACTACCCCCCTCCTGCTCACGGAAACACGCAAAATTTTTCAGAATACAACACTTCAAACACTTGCGGAGTAGCCCGTTACCGCCACGTCGCATGCAAATCTCGTGCCTGAGCTTCGAGAGACCGCCGCCCACCTCAGTAGAAAGCAATTGATATAATTGTGTACTGCCAAATGATCCATCAACCAATTGCCATGCTGAACCTTCGCTAGCACAGACAGACTACTACATCGGATACTGGATTCATCACGCATCAAGGTTGAAATCGGCCGTCCGACTGGATGAGGCACGCGGGTGACTGCTGGACTGTCGACTAAGGTACGTAAGGCGCGCAAATATCGTCCCGGTATGAGTGTCTCGCTTCCCATGCTAGGTAGAACATTGTCTAAATCCGAGCCTTTGTACAGAGGTACGGACTCGCTTGACGAGGGCTAGAACGAGTTCAATGATATCAACGAGATAGCAAGCTTCTCTGCATCAGCGATCTTGCGCTTTTCATTCTAAGCAATGCGCGCCTGGAACTTCTAATTAATTCAGTGATGAGAGAATTTCAAGATAAGAACCAAGGCAACAACTTACATTCTGCAGACGGAAATTCCTGACTCCATGCAATGCCTTGAGAGCGCACTCTTCCGCGTTCTTCGCACGTGCGAGGGCGTCGTCTCGAGCCTTTGTAAGCTCCACCTTCTCAGATTCAAGCTGCTGTCGAACTTGGGCGACATCGGTGCTTTCAACCGCTGCAACGTCGGTTTGTCCAGAAGCTTTCTCCGCGAATAACTTGGCCCTTTCCTCACGGAGAGCAGACTGGACAAATGTCGCTGACAATCAAAATTTAGTACACTCACCAAAGCAGCCTCGTAATCGCAGGCACTCTTCGCCACTTTGCTCAATTCGGCTAGTAACTCCGCCGATGTCTCTTTCTCCTGGACGGCAACCGCCAGTTGTGTTCTCAACGACTCCACCTCGACATTTGAATCCGATGGTGTCGCCGCTGCGGCTACCTGATTGGCGAGGCGTTCCTTTTCGTCGGACAGGCCCTTGACTTGCCTTCGCAGCTCAGCGACAGTCTCTTTCAACTTGAAAATATAATGATTCAGTTGCCCGGATCGGTCGCGAGGTTCCTGCCCTAGAGACGAGTATTTCGTTCGGAAGTCGGCGAGTGTATAACCTGCGTGTCCTCAAACTGTAAGATCAATTGGGCAGCGATGCGTCTGTTCAGAGAGTGTGCCAAACATACAAGTTTAGTCCGTGCATCCTTCTCGGTAGTATAAGCAGCCTTCTCTTCTTCGGCCTTACAGAGATCAATCTGTAAGTCTTCGATCTCGTCTTTGAGAGCTTGGACGTCGTTCGGGCCAATACGATCGTACTAATCGTTATCAATAAGCCTTCAAGTATAAATACTTTAAATACGGATCAGTTCACTTGCCTTCATAAGAAGCTGAGCATTCCGTTCCTTCCATTGACGGCCCTCGGTTTCAAGCCGTTGAATCTGAGCATTCTTGGCATCAAGCTCAACACGAATAGTCTTTGCGTCTTCTTTGCGTCTTCAATTCCGATTGGGGGCGATTGAGCGTCGTCTCAAGCTGGCGTGCTTTGCGAACCTGTGCTTCACACTCTGCACGAAGCGTCGCGTTGCTTTCACGGAGAATGTTGAGCTGGTCAATCCTATCCAGCAGTTCGGCATGCTCAGCAGAATTACTGATAGCTTCGCCGCTTCTTCACGCTCCTGCTGGATGAATTACAATGCATGGCAAGGATAAGCAGAACGGTACAGACTTACATGACAGTGCCGTCCGTGTTTCTTCAAGAACCTGGCTGAGATGGTCAACCTATGTCTTTTGCCGTGCGTTCTCCTGCTTAAAGAGCTCCAGTTGAAGATCAACAATTTCCTCTCCGCCATACGTCCATCCACATCATCACCGCCACCCGACTCTGGCACGTTCATGTTTGAATACGCAGCTTGACGTATACGAGAAGTTGTGAGCTGACGGACTCCAGGTGCTGGTGAAGCAGACTATTCGTGCCACAAGGTCTTTGCGACTGTATTCTCGCTTAGAGATCTATGAAGATGTGAACGAAGAGCTGTGTTTACCAAGCTGTGAGATCTGCAATCTCCTTATAAAGAACTTCTTGCTGTTGGTTCCAAGTTCGCCTGAGCAGTCTCAGCTTGAATCGTCTTCTCACGTAAGAAGCCCGCGCCTCACTGAGCTCCTTCTTGAAAGCGTCTACGACCTCGATCGACTCGGCATGAGCGACAATTCGCGAGAATATTTCTCTTCAGCAGCCTTTATACAGAGATTAGGTTCATTGATGCTCTTGACATCATAATGGACCCGCCTTGGCATGTTGCATCTGCTCTCGTATCTCGTTCTCATGAAATGATTGACCGGTGCGTGATCCCATCTCAGCGTTGGTGATATCAATAACCGTGCCCTCCAGCATCTTTCTGTCCTGAGCGAACACTTCATGTTCCTTTTCGAGTCTTTGCAGGAAATCGCCGTTCTGCGTACTTAGTCGAGTGATTTCATCCTGCACAGATGATAGTTTCTCCTCAAGCACCTCCGTTCGGCCTAGATATGATGAAGATCAGCAATCTGAGCTTCGGTCGACGCCTCATACTCATCATGCGTGGCAGACAGTCATTGCAGAGCAGCTTCACTAGCCTGGAACTGCTACACATGACCGCGTGCAGAGGCAAGATCAGCTTCGGCGACATTCATTGCAGCCCTAAGAGGTACCAAGAAAGTCAATGACCAGTGAATACAAAAATACGGTCAAACTTACCGGAGTACGGCAACTTCAACCTTGAGTTCCTGCTCTGAGCCGTCCTCGCCGGCGGGTGGACGTGAAGTGTCAGTACGTCGCTCATGAATGGCAATCCTTTCAGCATTCATCTGCACCTGCTTAACAAGCTCATCCACCGGTTCTCGTAGGTGTTTCCGACTTGTCTCAGCCTCAACAAGAGACTCTCTGGCCCTTGGCAAGTTCTCCACCTACCATAGTATTCAGTGACATAGAAGACATTTTCAGAAGAATCTGACTTACGGAGTGATCAATCTTAGTTCGCAGTTCCTGAGCTTCGATATCCTTCTGCAATTAAATTTGTCGAGCTGTGTCACGCTCGCGGGAAAGCTGAGTTCGAAGATCCTGACTAGAGCATTCAAAATTGAGTGCTACTACGCCAAAGCAAACGCTATATAGAGGAGCACTTACGCTTTGGCTCTCCAGGTCATGGAATTGGGACTCAAATCTTCCAAATCTTCTCATCACTTCCGTTCGCCTTGTCAATGTCATTGTCCGTTTTCTGAACCTTGACAATCAAGTCCGTCATGCCAGACCGCTCTAGAGACAGAACCTTGTTCTCATCAATTAGTCGAGTCTGCACATTCTATATCTCCAGTTAATATGAATCACAAGACGAGCTAACTAACGGATACGCACCTCCCGGATCTTCTTTTTCGCACAAAAATTGGCGCATTCGTTCTGCAATCGCTCGATCTGGGTATCAGCAGAGGCTAAACCCTCGGCAGCATAGTTGCATACGATATCCAGACGTGTGTACTGATCGTGCGATTGTTGGTTCCGTTTCCGAAGATTTTGAGCTTCTCGCTCCTGCAGGATATTCCCGAGCCATGCGATGCCGCTCTGACCCAAATGGTGAGCTTGACCCGATGAGAACAAAAAGAGAATAAACTCACTCAATCCTCGCGTTAGCCTTCGAGCGCCACACTCGACTGGCTGGATTCATGATGGTACTGAAGAACCTCTTTGCGAAGCTTGACAGCATCGACGTCCATTTCCTTTCGGTATGCCTCGAAGGTAGTTCGGATCTCCTCAAGCTCTCTCTCTATACAGTTGGCTCGACAGATCCGTTGACCCGTTACGACGATAGTAGTGGTAGCTGGAAGTGTCCCGCCCCGTGCTTCATGTTCAGACACTTTCCACTGTCTCCTTCCGTAGTCCTTCTCGGGTCATCTTCCAACGCTGTACGATATGCCACACCAATGAGATACAAGTGTACGCTGAGTTCCTGGGCCATTCCGGTGGTCGCGTTGTTTATTAGTGTACGTGTCGTTCCCTACATTTGTCGTTGCTTCTTCACACCTCTGTCCTCGACTGCAACAGATAGAGCACGAGGTTCGGGAAAGGTGAGTCGCGTGAAGGGCTTAAAAGGGACGGATGTGGTGCCCAGTGGACCTTTAACGCTCATTTCAGACGGTGAAGATGTGAGGATTGCTTCTGGCGGGACGACGATGGGTGTGCATCCGACGTGTGAGGCGTGTCCCTGACAACGTGTTGATGTATTGAAGAACCGGTGAAGACCTGACGGTGGTCGTTGTATTCGGATGGAGGCTTACACGTACATGCACGCGAGTGCAACCAAGGTGGTCACGATGATGAGTGACGTGACTGGGCGGTCATCAAACAAAACGGAACAAAGTGGCGGTGCTTGAAAGCGCAGTTACGGGTATACGTAACACGTATGCTGTGCTACAGAGTCTGAGGTAGTCCTTTGCAATATTACAGCTAATTGCAAAATTGTTGGCAATTTGGAAAATCACGTGTATTTTTGATGCATAGTGCATCCTGGATGAGCAAAAAAAAAAAAACGAATATCTCAGTCAATACAGCACATAAAAATCTGATATAACCATGTAAAAAACCTGCTCGAAAATGCGCTCCAGTACATATAAAAATGTCTGGGTTTTGTTGAGTATGTACTTCGCTACTAAAAAGATAGCATCATTGTGCTAAATCCTTGTCATGCCCTCCGTTCAGTGTAAAAATCATAGCTTGCCCAACGTCATCCGGAAAAATCTGATTCAAGTTTGATAAATCAGGCCAGCCCAGTGGGCACCTGTACGCAACTCCTCAAGGCTCCCTGACATGATTGTGGTAGTGAAACTGGGTGGTTTGTTGTCACTCCTGCTCGCAGAAATCTCCCCTACTTCATTACATCTGTCATAACTCACGCATTCGGACACCAAAAAATCTGATTGTTTCTGCTAAAAAGACAGCAGCATAGGCGCTTTCAGCCAAGACAGTAGCTGAGCTGAGTTAGGCTTGGGTGTAGCTACATTACATGTACTATCTACCAATCAGACTTGAAACCACCTCGGTGACCATCCTCTGCTGAAATGTCACCCAAAATCATATCTGGGCAAGGGCGAACAAGGTCAGCTCAGCCATCATGCACTCCTGCTACAACCAAACTGAGTGTGTCTGCCAGGGCCGCAGAAACATCTCTCAGAGAAACATGAGTGTACACACACGACGGTAGTCTTTCGTATGCAGTATCTCCCTGCACAGCAGCTCTCATCACTTGTCCACAGTTCCCTCCTCATCCTCACCAATCCCTCATCACCTACAGGCATGAGGGAACCCCCAGTTGCTGGGGACGGACCATCATGAGAGATGAGGCATCACGGCAAAGAGATAGGAGCAGCGACGCATGTGAGGATGAAGGGTTAACTCACGTGTCGAGTCGCCACTTGATCTCGAGCCATCACCATCTTCACAGTCACCATCTCTACAGCTTATGTTGAGCATTCATTCATGCAACTCTGGCGATATAGCAGACAGCTGTCCAACAATTTACGGGAATGCATCATCACTATGAACAAGAAACTCAGCGCCTCTCAGATCGCAGCCTTGACCGACATACCCAAGACAACAGTTTTCCGGATAATACGAGAGTTCAAGCGCAATGGGACTGTTGCTGCGCATGAACTTGGTTTTCGTGGAAGGCCTCGAGTGCTTGATTATATCCACACTGAGGTATGCACATGTTGAAACCTGTCCTGGTAGCTGTTGGTTCACACCACGTAGTTGCTTTTCGGGTCACTAAGCAATCTCAATGACCGTTACATCGATGAGTTGAGGCTACTGCTCCAGGAAAGATGGGAGAAGGAGGCTTTGGATGCGGCTATACGCAGGTCCTTGCTGCGTGCCAGTTTCACACTTAAGAAGGTGGCTGTCTCTGTCGCTTTGCTTCCTCACGCAGTCCACGCGAACTGAAATCGTCATGGTCTAGTTATCGAAAAGGGCTCTTGAGTGGAATGAAACTCTGCGTGCGTAGTACGTTGCACGTATTGCCTCTCAGTATACAGCAGAACAGCTATTTGTCGATGAGAGTGCTTGCGATCAGCGGGCTTTTCTTTGCAACACTGCTTAGGCCCTTGAGGGTCGCCATGCGTGTCGCAAGCAGTTTTTCAATAGGGGGAAACAGTGATTCTGTCTCTTGTGGTGCGTCACAAGCTTCTGATTCACTCTGTTAGCTTCTCCGTCTTGCCAGCTATCAGCCTCGATGGGACAATCAACTGCACTATCGTACAGGGCGCATTCAATACCAAATTGTTCACGGAATTCATCGCCAGCCTGTTGGACAAAATGCATCCCTTCCCCGGTAATCAATCAGTCATCGTAATGGACAACTGCCCAATACACAAGGCTCCTGAGATTCGGGAGCTCATCAAATCTTGGTCTGTCTCACTAGCAATGCAAGTCGCAGCATGTACTGACCCCTTTGCTTAGGGGTGTCAGGCTTGAATTTCTTCCTCCTTACTCACCAGACTACAATCCTATTGAACTTGCATTCTCCGTAATCAAGTCCAGGCTTTGTGGAATCTGACGAGTTTATTTTATTTCCTCTTGCAGGCAGGGATCTGTGCCTAGTTCTATAAAGTACTCAACATTTGCCATCGTCTTCGCCATAAGAACATACCGCTTTGACGGAACAACCAATGAGGATACTGGCCGAAAGTTGATTTTAACGAAATCGACACCAAGTGCATTTGGAATCACTTTTGGCCTTAAATGCTGGTACGTTGACTGTCATAGGAGTATGGCAATGCCTGACGGTTCGATAGCCATCGCATTTGATGTACAACCGGATAATAGATGCGACCCGTCAGTTCTATCTTACATGCACTTCATGAGAAATCTCGAATGTAAAATTAAGGGACAGCACACTCCCAATGAAAGATGATCAATACTCGTTGTTCTAGTTGATGAGGGGTGCACTTTGTGCAAAATGTACATCAAACTGCAACATGACATAATGATGTGCGTCAGAACGCCACCTCGCCGTGGTTCAAGGAGGTTATCACAATGTTCCATTATGGTACCTCGACTCCAATGAAGGCCTGGGCAAACTTGTTAAAGGATATAGCACTGATGAACACGATCAATGAATGATAGGTGTGATTGTTTGCCTTGCCCCTTTCCTTGCATTGTGCACTTATTTGTTCTGATAGGAAGTGTTCCAAACGCTCAGGAGACGCTTTCACCAGTGCGGCCCATGTAGCTCCAGGGAACCTCAATGCAATGCTCGCATTTTATATGTGTGAGTATAAATAGAGATCGTTGCCTGCAGAGCCAGAAACAATCAAAGAAGCTCTGATTCTTATTTATGAAGCAGCAGTCACTTTTGGTGAGTTCTTTTGAAGAGTATGCTTCTTTTTGATGAAGCATCCGTAAATATCTATTTGGTCTCACGGCATGACTTTGCTTTCCCATGAGATCGAGTCGATTGATCGATATCGATGTCTGTTCCCCTCTGACCATGACCGACATGTCTGTCGAACGCCAGGACAGAGATTTATGTGGGTTCTCATCCTCCACTCTCCTTGACATGTTCTAAAATTGTCTTAGACTTATCCGTGCCCGACAATGATCATAAGTATCTTCTCTTATATAGAGTTCATTCTCATTGTAATATTGGGTATAAGTGATCGCGGTGTGGTATTTTTGGTGGGTCTCTCTATCTGAAGGCACTACAGATGTCCGTCCTACTAAGGGAGCTGAATGTGTGAAGAAACCTCCAGAAATGAAGCCTCAAGCTATCAGACTCTAACCACTAACCACCTGGCAGGTGCCAAAAACCATCAGAGACGTCGGGGAGTGCCCTAGGGATGCCGAGGTATGAAAGGAATGGAGTAGTAGGTCCGCCGGACAGAAGGGGAGGTCACAGGAGTCCGCTGGAGTAGCGCAATCTCAGTAGGGCGAAGCTAGGAACTGTATATGACGAATATGAGGCGTAATGTGCGGCGAGTAGGTGAAAAAGACGCCGAGGGGGAATACAATGGAAGGCCTGTGTCGCCGGAGGGCCGCCGAGGTCGAATAGGGGGCCGCCGGGGATGAGGGAGCTTGTGCAAATCCGCCGCGGTAGTGTAAACTGGATAAACAAAAGGGAGGGACCGTATACGATGAATATAAGGGGCAACGTGCGGCCAACAGATGAACAGGACGCCGAAGGGGAATAGGAAAGGAGGCCTGGGTCGCCGGAGGGCTGCCGAGGTCGAATAGAGGCCGCCCGACAGGTACGATGTAGTGCGGCGGACGTTTGGGGGTAGGTTCCCAGTCCTAACTCACACACTAAATGTCAGAGGCGCCGAAGGAGAATAGAACGACGAGTCAAGGGTAGTATATAGTCAATGGGGGAGCTCAGTACATGAGGGGGAGCTCAGAGTGAGGGAATCTCGAACCCTGGCCCTTGGGTGCTGTATAAGCTCTCTATCCCATCTATCTCTCTTGTCTACTGATGAATATACACTCTATATATACTCTACTGCTCTCGCCGATGAGTCCTACTGTCTGACAACATCTCCTGAGTCACTGGGCTCGCCAAGGGCCGCCGCCGGAGCTTCTAGGAGGCGTACGGCAGCGCCAACGTGAGGGGGCTGTCCAATAGTATGATATATTGTGTATCTGCAATAAAACGGGCATCGGCGGAGTCTGGCTTGGCGGCGGCGGTCGGTGGCTTGGCACGCCACTGTACCACATGCCTGACTGCCATATATGGTCTAGAGTCGCCCGCCGCTTGGGGGGAAGTCGGGAAACATCAGGGCCGATGTTCGGAGGCTCATATCGCATATATGAGATAGAGGGCACATCAGTCAGGGTCTCTGGGCCGCCCAAGGCCGCCGCCGCACTCAATATATAGTGTAGGCGATCCATGGTAACTAAGGAGGGCGCCGGAGCGGCGGATCTGCAACTCGCCGCTCGATCGGCGGTGGATTCGTAAAACTGTGGCCTTTAGTGGCATATGAGCAGGGATGATACTAGATAAATCTATAGGCCTTGGGGGACTGCCTGGTAAGTTGTGGGAGGCCTCGGCGAGGGCACCTGAGGACGCCTGAGTGGCCGCCGGACCAATCTGAGGCTTGGGGGGCCGCCACAGGGGTGTCCAAATCCACCTCAAGGCTGTACGTAT
Organism: Phlebopus portentosus; assembly: GCA_037892935.1. Taxonomy (NCBI): domain Eukaryota; kingdom Fungi; phylum Basidiomycota; class Agaricomycetes; order Boletales; family Boletinellaceae; genus Phlebopus; species Phlebopus portentosus. The sequence continues at coordinate 195,799 of JAYXKI010000020.1, forward strand.
GAGGAATCGTAATAACGAAGGCCTATAATGATTGGGGGACATCTCCTATGGTGTCTGGTGCTGGGTAGGAGCCTTCGGCGGATGTGTATGGGTGCCAGGGAGCCAGCGGCGGACTCGTCTGGGCTCTCGGAGGGCACCGCAGGGGGAAGCGTAGGCTAGAATCCATAGATATGTGCTCGTATGGCCTCTAGAGTGTGGTATGAGTATGCCTTGGTCCTCTGAGGTGTAGGCGGCGAAGGGATATGGTATCTGAAGTAGGGGAGAGCCATAGTATGAGTGTCCTGGCACAGGACTGGCCAGGGCACTACAGCGGATGATTTAAAAGGCGTAATATACGAGTGGAACAAGGCTGTACTGAAAGTTGAGGAAGCCCAGGACAGCAATGTCGGTTACATCCGGGGCTATCGGGATGCAGTTGAGCATGTAGCGCCCTGCATCCATGCACTTTTTGAGGCAAGCGTGCATGCCTCGCAGCTCGCGGATACCCTGTTCGACGAGGTGAAGGAGACCAGAGATTCGTCGAATGACTTGTCTGTCAGGATGACGGAGGTGAGTTTTAGCACTTTCTTTCAAGGACTTATAGTTGCTTATATTCTCTTAGGAGATGACAGCAGTTCTGGCCATCGGAGGAAGGCTTTCTTTTGATATCAGCTTAGAGATGTTTGGCCAAATTGGCTCAATACTTGCAGAGATCGGTAGAAAGGATGAAGGCATCCTCAACGACAGTGGCAATGATGCGAGGCTTAGGGCCTTTGTGACTTGTTTTGACCATTACGGCAAACTCAAGCCATCTACTTTCCTTTCACATTTGGCTTCCTTATTAATCGGACTCAGGGATCTTACAGTGGAGGAGGGGAAGGAACCAGAAGCAATCCTTATAATGATGGCACTTTTGAATGCCGTATCAACGCGAACCAGTCCTTTGAAGGACTCCCTCGAAACTGTGGCAATGAGCCTACGGTCATAGCGCGAAGACCAGGTATGGGCACTAGAGTGCTTCCTGCAGGCCTTCCCGCCTGTAGAAGGGTCCACACGAATTGCGGTCCTTTACTTTTTCATTAAAAAGAATCTGATTCGACAATTCGGTAACGATGCAGCGCATCCCTTGGAGATCGGGATGTCTTACTCTTCTATGGAATTTTTGGTGGAGCAGGTTGACATAAACACGGAGGATAAGGAAGTTTTGCACCAAATCTCTCACAATATAGAGAAGATTCAGGATGAGTTCAAAGGTCTCAAGTTCGGGTATGGGTTGAAGGAGCCGAAGAAAGAGAAGGAGAAGGAGAAGGAGAAGGAGAAGGAGAAGGAGAAGGAGAAGGAGAAGGAGAAGGGGAAGGAGAAGGGCGATGTCATTTTCAGCCTACTCGGTGACTCGAAAAAATGCTCACCCATAATCCCGACGTGGACTAGCAATATGTTTGTATCAAAGAGGCTGGTCCGCCGAGTACCTCGACCAAGCGAGCTTGAAGTGCCACTGATCGAATGGAACATAGGAGGGAGTGACAAAGTGTAGTAGAGGGGAAAGACAAAGAGAAGGCGAGGCCGAGTACAAAGGTGTCAAGTGTAGAGGAAGAGAGGGAAGTGAAGAAGAGGAGATGATTGTGTACTTTACTTTAGTCCAAGCTCTGTGTTCTCTGCTCCAAAAAGATTCAAAGAAAGCGCACGGTACTAGGCCACACTATATAATAGAGACTAGGTCAGGCGACCTAGATGTTAGTCAGCTGAGTCTTTGTAAGATTCAGCTCGTCTCCGTATATAAGGGAGCCAGGGATGAATGATCCCTAGTACCCACTTTGCCTCTTCCCACCATCATTGGTAACTCCTCCCCTTTCCTGCACAGATCTCCCCCCACTTAAACTCTGTCTGAGCAGTGTCATGCACTCCTCTCGAGCTACCGTTAGGGGCTGTGAGTATCAGCTGTTATTGTTCAAAGCACTGAAAATAACTAAATGCCTCCACCTAGCCCTGAGTTCCAGAAGAATTCCCCAGCTGGAGAAAGTCAGCCTAGGTACGTTTCCTCGGTTGAATGCTGTAGTATGCACACTCTCGAACTCTTTCGATCAGCATCTAAGATAGTAACTTCTGCAAAGTATGTATCTCCAGATGCAGAAGCAGTGAAGAAGAAGCAGGAGGAGGAGGAGGAGAAGGCGTTTGCAGATGGCATGTGCAAATGTTTTATGTCTATGCACAAGCGAATTGGATCTGGAGTTAAGGATACCGAAGAAAAATTTGCCGCCTTATGTGAGGAATTGCAAAAACAGAGAGAGCATTTGAAGAAAGATGAGAGCTACCTCAATTCCATAGGATTCCCCTTTTTTTCGGTATAATGGGAGGTTTGATATGTTATGTTTAATAGGTACTCCGGACAAAAGCAGACGAGGCAAATCTAGAACTTCTCAAGAGAGCGTTGACCATTGTGTATGATGCAGTTGCCGCTTATGTAGATAGTCTACAATTCGCGAACCAGCAGGTTCCTGGGGGTGTCGACTGGAGTGTAAGGACTCGAACATTTTCCTTTTCTTTTCTGACGTCATCATTTATTTTAATATTCTTTTTCTTTTCTTTTATTTTTCTTATGTGCTTATTCATCCTTTTGCCGGAACATTCCACAATGTTCTATCACGCTCACTAATCATCCCATTCCTTGTCATGTGACTTCCCATTAGGGTAGACCTTTCCCACGCTCAAAGTCTATATAAGTAGATAGTTTGACTCTTTCGTTCCTTGTCTTTCTATTCTACTTACCTTCACTTTGACATAGGTATCTACTCTTGTATTAATAGTTTACTGAATTCTACTTACCTTCACTTTGACATAGCGTTCGACGGTCTGGACTTAAGCCTTGTCTTAGCTGTCTTGACCTGAGCGACGTGTTTGGGATTATCTCATTCGCGCTTGTTTGTTATTGTGTTGGCCTGCCTCGACTCAGTCCTTGAGCCGTCCGCCTAACATAATAGAAAGACCTACCTCTGGCTCACACCCGATTCCGTTGTCGTCGAGCGCTCACCTGTGACGTGTCCCCTGAAGTATATCTTCGAAGGACGACATCGAACGAAACCCGGTTCCTACCGTGCAGACAACAAACCCCTATCTTGCCCGTCGAAGTCCGATTGACTCCGACGTGACCCGATAGTACCCGAAGTATCAACCAATCACATCACCGTGGCGCTCCAAATCACCCTTCTCTGGAACTCCCATCAAACCTTCTCGTGGGTAACGCATAGAGTCCAGTCGTCGACAAGTATCTCCTTCATTATCTACCTTGGAGCCTTTCGTTTAGTCATCAATTTCAAAGACGAGCCGGTTATCCGAAGTCGGTCCCGCCCGAACAGCATCCCGATCCCCGTTCCACCCCCAGCCTATCAAGGTGGAGCTAACTGACGAGCAACGAGCGGCCCTCCCTGCGAACTCTAGGTGGAGCGCCTCGCGAGGACATTATATCGTCAGAGCAGGAAATCAAGTCTTCGGCGCCTGGTAGGACGAGACTGCCAAGAGGTGGTACTCCCAGAGGGAAGGAAGGTCCATCCACTGGAGAGTAAAACAAGAAGACGACGTAGACGAGCCCTCACCTCCTACTCCGACGCAACCAACGGCCCCCTTACCAGAACCATCGGGTTCGACCACTCAAGCGTTGGCCCCCACTGTCGAGCCTTCTCCGGCATTTGGAAAGTTCCGAGAACCAGCGCCGCTTATACCGAGCGAAGAAGACGAAGAAGAAGAAGAAGAACACGAGATGTCATTGTCAAAGGAAGCGATGACTGATCTCGCAACGGCGGTCGCACTAGCGCTCCAAGCTGCAGGCGAAGGTGCGAACCAAGGATCAAAGGTGTCGAAGAAGGTCCACGTCGCCAAACCAAGAGACTTTGATGGTGAACACGATTATGTGGACTTCAAGCGAGAGCTGCGCCTCTACATCTACGCATCCGAGTCAGAGTTCAGGACGAACAAGAGTAAGATTATGTTCGCCCTGTCGTACATGAAGAGTGGTGCGGCGGCTCGCTGGGCAGAGAGTTACACCAGTGGAGCAGTCGATGCAGATGGCAACCTGACGTTCACGGACGCCTGGGACGCCTTCTTAAAGAAGCTGGACACTTCGTTCGACGACCCCGCCAGGTCTCAGAAAGCTTTCGAACGACTAGATGCAATGTACCAAGGAGACCTCAACGCCGACGAGTTTTTCAACAAGTTTGACATTTGTCGAGTGGATGCTGGCCTAGCAACAGAGGCACATGACGAATGGTTGATGAGTTGCCTGAAGAGGGCGCTAAACCCGAAGGTTGTGGAAGGGGTCATGAGATTGCCCAATGAACCAACGTCGTATGAAGAGTTCAAGAAAGCCGCCGTCAAGGTCGACAGGGTCGAACGCCAAATCAGGGATCTGATGGCCGAACGTCGGCGGAAGGCGACAAACTCGACTATGACGAAGCCGGCTCCAGTACCACCACTGCGACGCCCAGTGCCACCTCAACAAGCAGCTCGTCCCTTTGTGCCCCCCGCCCAAGATCGTCGTGATGCAACGGGAGTGACATATGGAGGCTTAGGACAGCCAATGGACGTAATGATGAACCAGGCGCGTCGTACACGTGCTTGTTACAAGTGTGGTCAGGTGGGCCACTACATCAGGGAATGCCCGCGAGGCCGTGAAGCGATACGTGCCATCATCGCAGCCTTTGTTCCAGAAGACAGAGAAGCGCTCCTCGAAGAACTCGGTCAAGCGAAGGAATCCTCCTTCGAAGAGGTTGAGGTCCGGGCAGTGCCCACTGAGCTGGAAGAGTTAGTGGACGGTGAGGGTTTTCCAGCAGACCAGGCGTAGACGTCGGAACGACTGGTCGGTCTCCTAAAGGACTCTTTTCGTTGGACTCGTTAAAATATAATCGTCCTGTTGTACAATATCAAGATGCGAATACCAGTGACGGTTTCATCCTTCGAAAGATCCTTACCGACGTACTGCCAGATGAATCTGAAGATGACAACGATGGCTTCGAAGTCTATGAAGATTTATTTGTCAGAAGAACAGATGCGCAAGCAGGCAAATTGAGAGAGGAAGAGCGGAATCAAACTGCTATAAAAAATGAGGTTGTGGCGGAAGCACCTTACCGCGAGAACGTTGTTGCTCAGGCGAACGTCACTGAAGCAGTGTGGGATGTAGTAGGCAGACGCGCGGCTGAGGTATGGCGCGAGGGCATTGCGGACGCAGATCAGTTCGTGCGACGGGCGGGAGGAAAGGAGTTAGACGCCTTTGTTAGCATCGTACACCCAAAGGTAGCAGGTGATGACGAAGTAGACTTGTCGAACCCCCTACTCGAAGAGGAAAACTTCATTGATGCTCATGCACTGATCGACTCAGGGTGCACGGGCTCATGCATCGACGAAGGTTTTGTCAAACGGTATGGTTTCCCCACCCAAAGGTACATTCGGCCTAGACCAGTCTTCAATGCTGACGGGACAAGCAACGAGGCTGGATTGATCAAGGAATATGTAGTCGTACGAATGTTCTTTGGGAAACACGAGGAAGAGATTCGACTGGCAGTGACATCCTTAGCGTCAAGCAACATCTTCCTCGGACATGACTGGTTGACGAAGCATAATCCTGAGATTGATTGGAGGTTAGGAACAGTTAAGTTCACCCGTTGCCCTGATGAATGTGAGTCGCCACTGTCGAGCGAGGAGATAGATGAAGAGTTTGTGAGGAATGTGCGGATGAAGGAAGCGGCAAGATGGCCACCTTACCTGGAGGAATACGCCGACGTCTTTAGTGAGGAATCGTTCGAACGCTTACCAAACCACCGAACATGGGACCACGCTATTGACCTGAAACCGGATTTCAAACCCAGCGACTGCAAGGTTTACCCGTTATCGCCAAAAGAACAAGAAGCGATGAGGGAGTTCATTGAGGAAAACCTAGCATCAGGACGTATCCGACAGTCGAAGTCTCCAATGGCGTCACCATTCTTCTTTATCAAGAAAGAGGATGGGAGCTTACGAGCAATCCAAGACTATCGAAAGCTCAATGAAGGAACGGTCAAGAACAAATACCCGTTGCCACTGATAAATGAGCTCATCGACAAGGTTAAGGATGCAAGGTACATCACGAAGCTCGACGTTCGTTGGGGATACTACAACATCCGGATTCGCGAGGGAGACGAGTGGAAGGCAGCGTTCCGGACAAATCTAGGCTTATTCGAACCCACAGTCATGTTCTTCGGCTTGTGTAATGCGCCAGCGACGTTCCAAGGCTTTATGAATGACATCTTTTGGGAGCTAATTCATGAGGGTATCGTCATCATTTACCTTGATGACATTCTCATCTTCTCGAATGACCTAGAAGAACACCGCAGACGCACCAAACGAGTCTTTGAGATCCTTCGCCAAAACGGACTTTTCCTAAAGCCGCAGAAGTGCGAGTTCGAAGTTGATACAGTCAAGTACCTCGGGCACATTATTGGCAATGGCGAAGTTCGAATGGATCCCAAGAAGACGGCGGCAGTACAGGACTGGCCAGTTCCAAGGAACGTCCACGAACTGCAACAATTCCTGGGATTAGGAAATTGGTTGCGACGTTTTGTTAAGGATTACAGTTCGGTCGTCAAACCCTTGACTACACTGACGGGTAAGGTGGAATGGAAGTGGGGCAAAGATGAACAGGCAGCGTTCGAAGAATTGAAGCATCGTTTGAGTAGTCCTCCCGTGTTAGCGATACCCAACAACGAGGACCCTTTCCGTGTAGAAGCAGATGCGTCGGACTTTGCGACTGGTGGAGTCCTTCTCCAGAAACAAGACGGTAAATGGAAGGTGATTGCTTATCGGTCGTCAACATTCCTAGAGGCAGAGCGAAACTATGAGATTTACGACAAGGAAATGCTCGCCATCGTTCAAGCCCTAAAGGAATGGCGACAATATCTCCAGGGAGCTAACCAACCTTTTGAGGTATGGACAGACCATGCAAATCTAACGTACTTCCGATCGCCGCAGAAGTTAAATCGTCGACAAGCTCGTTGGCGACTCGATTTAGCCGAGTTCGATTTCACGCTAGTCCATAAACCCGGAAAGACGTTGGGAAAAGCTGATCTGTTGTCACGCCGGGCGGATTATGACAAGGGCGAGCGCGATAATGAAAATGTGATTTTCATCAAGAAGGAATGGCTGGTTAGAGGAATGGTTCAGACGTCAAGAGAAGTACTCGTTGAAAAGGTCGTGGAAGCGCAGAAACAAGAGGATGAGGGAGTGAGGCCGAAGGACGTCGAGAAGAGAGGTGACATGTAGAGAAAGGGCCACCGACTATATGTACCAGCGAGCATCAGAGAGGACGTCATGAAGGAACACCATGACTCGACCCTGGCAGGACATCCGGGAGCAACAAAGACGATCCAGCTGATAGCACACAGGTACTGGTGGCCGAGGATGAGTGCAGATGTGCGGGTGTACATGCGGGGGTGTGATCGTTGTCAGCGGACGAAGGCTCTAAGGACAACGAGAGCAAAGGTTTTGCACCCTAATGAGGTGCCGGAGGCGCCATGGCAGATTGTCACGGTCGACCTAATCGGAGAGTTGCCAGAATCGAATGGGTTCAATGCGATTTGCGTAGTGGTCGACCGCTTTAGCAAACAGATCCATGCAATTCCAACAACGACAAAGTTAACGGCGGAAGGCATGGCTAGGATCTACAGAGACCACGTCTTCCGATTACATGGACTACCACGGAAGATCATTCATGACCGAGGGGTGCAATTCGACGCAAAGATGATGAAGGAGTTGTACAAGCTCCTCCACATTGAAGGCAACCCATCGACAGCGTATCACCCACAAACTGACGGACAGACAGAGCGGGTTAATCAGGAACTAGAACAATACCTGTGGCTATACGTCAACCATCGGCAGTCGGACTGGGCGGACTGGCTAGCTCTCGCAGAATTCGCATACAACAATCGTGAACATTCAGCGACGAAGCTATCTCCCTTCTTCGTCAATACAGGAATGCACCCCTTAGACTTCACGGGGGTTGGAACGGCATCATCGAACCTGTCAGCAGAAGAATTTGCCAAACATGTCAAGGAGGTGCACGAACTCGCTCAAGGTAACCTAACCCAAGCAAACGAAGACATGAAGCGTTTCTACGACCGCCATGCTGGGAAGTCCATTACCTATGAGGCAGGACAGAAAGTCTTCTTAGATGGACGAAATATCAAGACGATCCGACCGATGAAGAAGATGGATGATAAATGGTTCGGTCCCTTCGAGGTAGTGGAAAAGGTTGGCGCAAGCGCATACAGACTCAAACTACCGAAGACCTGGAAGAAGGTCCATCCAGTTTTCAACGAGATCTTGCTCAAACCAGCCGTCCAACCGTCCTTCGAATCGCAGAAGAAACCACCTCCACCACCGCCAGTGATCATTGATGAGCAGAAAGAGTACGAGGTTGAAGAAATACTCGACTCGCGTCTGCATCGAGGCAAACTCCAATTCCTGGTCAAGTGGGTTGGATATGAGGAAGCGACTTGGCAGCCAGAATCCGACGTCAAGGATAATGCGCAGGAGTCAATTCAAGAATTCTACCGCAAACATCCTGGAGCTCCAAGGAAGTTAACGATACCTCGACAAAGCCTGCGAGCGCTGTACAAGTTCACGTCCTCAGAAGGCTTATCTGGTTGGTCGGGACGCCCAACCTTGAAGGGGGGGTGATGTAAGGACTCGAACATTTTCCTTTTCTTTTCTGACGTCATCATTTATTTTAATATTCTTTTTCTTTTCTTTTATTTTTCTTATGTGCTTATTCATCCTTTTGCCGGAACATTCCACAATGTTCTATCACGCTCACTAATCATCCCATTCCTTGTCATGTGACTTCCCATTAGGGTAGACCTTTCCCACGCTCAAAGTCTATATAAGTAGATAGTTTGACTCTTTCGTTCCTTGTCTTTCTATTCTACTTACCTTCACTTTGACATAGGTATCTACTCTTGTATTAATAGTTTACTGAATTCTACTTACCTTCACTTTGACATAGCGTTCGACGGTCTGGACTTAAGCCTTGTCTTAGCTGTCTTGACCTGAGCGACGTATTTGGGATTATCTCATTCGCGCTTGTTTGTTATTGTATTGGCCTGCCTCGACTCAGTCCTTGAGCCGTCCGCCTAACATGGAGACTGGAGGAAGCAAAGACTTCCGACGGACGTATTAATGCCGAGATTCTCACGCAGAAGCTCCGGGAATTCCTCAAACTCGAGCACGATCCCATTCAGAGAACAGAATTGGCATGGTTATCACAGTGTTTCTGCCGAAAGCTGGTTGATTGGGCTAAACTTGCAGAAGATCAGCTCAAAAGTACCAAGGAGTGTGGCGCCTTCAAGCTGGATATAGATCTGGCAGAGGATCGATTTTGTCACCTAAAGCGGGCGCTTCAATGCTTTCCGAACGATAATGGCTCAATTAAGATCCTATCCTTTCTGGTTTTTGTGCCGGAGACCTCTGGTAGTGAGACTGAACATAAAGTGGTTGCGATGAAGGATCCACATGATTCCCATCGGTACCGAGGAGATGCGCACGACTTTAAGGTGAGGCACGATGACGAGCATGGCAATGAACTGATTGAAGTGAAGATGCGTTTTCAGTCTTTTGGTCAATCTTCAGCGTTCGCAATTCTGCAGGATCGGGTCAGGCGGGCCGAATCCGACGACCAGATATTGGACGACCGGAATCGTAGTTCTCTCATTCTCACTCAAGCGAACACGGATGGTGATTCGGATGATGGTTCTGATGGTTCTGATGGTTCTGATGCCAAGACTTCCGACATGTATATGAGCGACGAGAGTGAATCCTCAACGTCGCACGGTTCTTCACCGGAGGCGAGCTTTGTATAAATTCTTAAGGTATTTGGGCCTCCACACCATTTTTCATAGTCGTAACTGACATGATCTAGGTTCACTCCTTGCGTTTGGGCCTTGAGTTCGTGTAATTTTTAGAAATTGACTTGTTCTCGTTTTGTTATGGCGGTTCGTTTGATTTGCATACCAGTTTTTCGATAGGAATTTCCGGGAACATTATTGATTTCGGATCGTCTTCAGCCAGGAGTTTGTTCCCGCTTCCTTTCTGTACCCTTATTTATTGTGCGCATGACTGTATGTAACACATATCATGTTTACTATTGAATGTGATTGTCTTTGTCGTTCAGCCAATGTCCTCCTGGGCATAGAAAAGCATGGCGGATGCAAGCCCGTGCGTGATGTGAACACCCGACTGTGACGCCATTGAAATCAATTCGTCGGTTGTCAACCCAAGTAGAATTAGGTTGATGCGCGGATATCCATTACATTTCAAAACATCGGGGTTGTTAGGACCGGCGTTTTCAGACGAGGTGGCTAGTCCGAGCGTACCGGAACAAGTCCCTGCTTCCTCCTTCTGACAATGTGTGATTGGAGAGTATAGTAGCAAAGGTTAGATGTACTACTTAAGAAGCGAGCTATAGGCTCAAGCTTAACTTAGCAGTAGAGCAGAGGTTCAATTAAAGGGGTACAGTTATGATTGAAGGTACAAAATAATTTTGCTGAGGGACAACACCCCGCTCAGCTGGCGCCTTAAATAAAGTTTCTACTGAATACTACCGACTACCAAATACTACCGACCCTGCCTCGCCATTGGTTAGGACAATATGTTTCAGCTGGTTTCACCACCACTTTCTTGCGTCGGTGGTACTACTGACAACTCTGGTGGTGCTACCAAAACTCCTGGTAGCACCACCGCCTACTCCCTTCCCAATTAGGCAGGCCCTATTCTTCCTCCGTTCCGAAGAAGCTTCCCCATACTTCTATCAATCTCCATTCCTATCACATGTTAATCCTTAACGCCAATCCTCCCACGAGAGACTTCTTTCCTGTGCCGCGATCTTGCTTCGCCGGCGCTTCGTTACTCCGGCCGAGCTTCTGCCGTTAGTCTTCCATCATGGGGCTGACCATTATTTCGGGATTCGGGATCGGCAACCCCTGCCGATCTTTGGAGATTAACCTTGGCGGCTGTGTAAACTTGGCAGATACCCTTCTATGCCTTGCCGCTATATCGATGTCGGAGAATTGTAGTCCAGTTCCCGACGTTAACCTGTATCTTCTTCCCAGGTGATTTGTCTCATGCCATTCGTCGACTGTAATAACCCCTTCTTCCGATCGTTCCCATGCTTCTAGCATTCGATCCGTTGCTTCATCGATAAGACTTTCGACGTCCGATGGTGCCGACCAATATATTGGCCAATCGACTTCCACTGCAGTGTTTCGACAGAGTGTCTGGTGACGATGCTGATTGATCCAAGCTCTCACGCAGACCTTCAGTGCATAGATGTCTCTATCGGTGAGCCATACTGATACCTCATGATCGTATGCGCTCATTCCGCGGTTCGGCATTGGTTGGTCAAACATTCATTCCGAGGGTCCAGGCTTATGTCGAATCTTGACATCGGCTGCCTCCCTGGTTACTAAGCGCTCCACAAAGTTCTTGAGGAGCCACTCCGAAAGAACCCAACTCCTTTGGTATGCCAAATAGCAGTTTGCACAGACCAGGCCTTCGTGAACAAAGCGTCTGGTTGCTCCTCGTCGATATCGCCTCTTCTGCAGGAGTTCTACGTATCTTGCGATGTTCCGTTCTTCCATGTCCACGTAGCTTCTCTCAGGTGGAGGAGTGTGCCCGATATGCATTCTAGCTAGTCCTTCCTGCAAATCGTATGGGTCCTCCCTCTCGTCACATTCGTCTTCGTAATATCGTCGATCGGGTTCCTCTTGCATATCTTTCACAGCGACCTCCCCAGGTCCTTGCTGTGCTAGTGGGCAAGAATCGCCTCCACTATTCTGTCCTTGAAGCCTTTCGAAGTGTTCCTGATTAGGCTGCATGATTCGGTGTGTAAAGTGTCTGATTCCACGCCGCATTGTATATCCACAATTTTCGTAACAGGGGTTGAATCTTCGTCCCAATCTTCTTAAACCATGGACCGGTGTAGCCTAGTGTAACCGAGGTGGGATAGCACTGAAGAATACTTGCCACGTTCTGACGCACATCAATTATGCTGTGTTGAGGTTCAACGTTCATTTTGCGCAAAGCCCGCCCATCGTCAACCAGAACGACAAGTGTTGATCGCATTTCTTTAGGAGCTTGCTGCTCCTCTTTTTCACATTTGAGATTTTCCATGAAATGCACGTAAGATACAACTGACGAGTCGCATCTATACTCTTGGTCCGAATTGTCAGCGTAGTCTATTAAATCATTAGAGACTGACAAACTCCTATAATGGTCTATGCACTGGCTGCAAGCAATAGATTATCAAAGTCCCAAGGATCACCAGTACCGACTCTGTTGGTATCTGACTCTTGACCCGGATCGTCATTAGCCATTCGGGCAATATCAAGTTGTGATGGTTCTTCATCATAGGGCTCTTCATATTGATACGTCAGGTCCTCGTCAGCAGCTCTCCAGCCCCTTGCTTTTGTCATGGCGGGCTCCACTTCCATGTTTTTCTGTTATGAAGTATGACTGCAATACCAGAAGACAAGACTATCAGTACTACCATCTCTTTAACACTGTTCTTGTTGACAGCAGGCTGCTCTGCCTTCCTTGGCCGGCCTCGTTTCCATGGTCCTTCAGCAATGACATCTGCATTTTGAGAGTTCGAATGAGGGCCATTTGCTCGCTGGGGCTCCAGGGCCGTTGCTGCTTTTTTGGGAGAGGAGTTTCTTGTGACGGCAGATGCCTGCTTCGTCCCGGCAGTCTTACGAGCTGCAGTCTTGCGAGCTGCGAGTTTTCTAGGGGTGGGACTCATGATGGTAAGAGATAAAAAAAAAGTGATGTGGCAATGAAGGTAGCTGCTTATAAACGTGTTCCCAGCTCGCTTACTAGCCCTCCGGTGAAACTCCTGTGGACGTTCTGATGCCGGACAGGGAGTGTATAGTTCGAGGGGCTGCCCTAGAATACCTTCAAACAGTCAGCAGAGAATTTCACCGGAGCAAAGGGCACGAAGGAGTAGAGGGAAATAGGGATAGACAATGGAAGGGCTTGGTGAGAACCGGGGATATGAGGGAAGCGCTCGAGGAGGAATTCCGAGGGTAGGCTTCTCCCGAGATCGTCGGTGGCGGTACAAAGGTTAAATCGACTCTCCGGCTCAGCTGCGAGCTCTGGACTAAAGCCGACTAACCCAAGGCACAAGAACTAAACTAACAAGGCTACGCTAGTCGAACCACCAACCCGAACGTGACTAATCGACTGTGCTAACACACTGGTAAGCGACTGCAGCCGATCTCACTCGTAGTCTAAAGTGTCGGAACGCGGCGTAACGATTCGAAACGCGATTCGATGGACGAAGGACAATTGCTGAGTGTGTCGAAATGTGATGCGAGGGATGGAGGTGCGAAACGATGACGGAAGGGGACTGAGAGAATCGAAGGATACGTGTGGGACGATGAAACCGAACGTTTCCGATCTAAACGATGCGGAATAGCACCGGGCTGGTCTTGAGGAAGCGGAGAGTGGAAAGTCAGGAGGAAAGGGGTGATATGGTGTCCTTTCCCGACGACACTGGAGAGGGGAAGGTGTTGCGAGACCAAATGCGAGCGGCACGCAGAGTAACTGGGTTACGAGCGAAACCGGGCGAAACGGATCGAAACACGTGAGGGGGTCTTGTTTCGGGTGAGAGAAGATAGAGAAGCCTTTATACGATGACGGCGAACTATACGAACGCACGAACGGCTCTACTGCGAAGAGAGATCACCGATCGACTGTACAGAACACGAAATGTCGTATATTAGACTATAGAGACGAGAGAGTCCACTACGAACAAGTAGACTAGAGGTCGAGAGGCTTTGAGACGATGTGAGAACTGCAAGCTAAGCTCCCACTCAGCTCCGACTAAGCTTTCCCTCTACTACGAGAGTCGTGCTATATTTATACTAAACGTCCAAGACTGAGCCTCCCAGCGGTCAGAGAACCTACGTCATAAGGAAAAGGGAACGCATATCGCTATCTACAAAGGAGAGGAGCGCATAGGAATGGTTTAAGGGACACATAGGTCAAAAGAAACAATACTAAGCATGTCTGGAACGAGAGCATAATGGATTAAAGGGGACGCATATAGAAAGGTCAGAATATGTGCGGAACCTTCGGAACCGGGTCTCTTTGAGCGGAACGGAGCGGAACTCGGGGAAACGACTCGGAAGGGCTCTGGCTAGCCTGACAAAGTAAGTCTGCGATGTTTAACAAAGGAGAGGGACTGAGGACGAGGTTGCAGGGTCAAATCTCTTTGTCTGGAATGCGGATCCGAGGTCCGGAGACTTGTGATCGACGCGTGCAAACTCGATGCCGTGATTCTCCCGTCTTGATGGCCGATCAAAGAACGGTGCACGTGCCATCTGGACTATGGCGTTCTTGCTAAGTTCACTCGTTCGAGCGAAACCAGTCGAAACCGAGCGAAACCAGTCGGAACACCGCGGAACTGGTCGTAACGACTCCGTACGTTCCCAAGCTTCAGACTTACTCTTCATCTCCCGGGTTCATGAAATAGTGACCGTCCGCGGTCACTCCCATCTCAATCCGACGCGTGGGAGTTTCGAAGCATAACGCGTCGCGTCCAAATTTTCTTCCGCTGTCATCTCTTCTTCATTCTTCAACATGTTCACTTCCGAAGAAATCGTCGCGCTCTTGGGACCCATCAACTCCGATGACGACTGGAAGGCAGCGGTCGCGAAATTCGAGGCAGACGTCGCCTTGGCCAGGTCGGCAATGGATGAACTAGACCATGGCGTCACGACGGTAATTCTGCCGGATAAGACAAAACCGGTCGAATGGATCGCGCCTACAGGTTCGATGACGGTTCGGTGGTTGACGAATCCGGTGATGGAATCTTTGATGGATGGGTGGAAGGCAACCACGGTGCGTAAACCGCGCACTCTAATCAAGAATTTTTGTTAACGAAATTCGACAGGCACGGAAGGAAGCGTTGGAGCAAGTCCGTCCCAAAGGAACGAAAGAAGTCTGGTCGGAGACGGCGTACTCCAACTACTGCGACACGGACGCTCTCCTACGGACGCTGTACTACGATCGACGGGAATTTTACGCCAGGATGGAGACCAAACGACGAGCTTTCTTCCGCAGACGCAGGGTTCCATTCCATCCTGCCTCGTTCGATTCGACTCGTGGGTTCTTCTTGGGCGAATCGTTCCCTCCAATGTTCCCGAAACCGCGCCCTGACATCGAAAAGGCTCTCGAGAACGTGAGAATGGAGAGCTCCAAGTTCCAACAAACGGCGAGGTTCACCGGCAACACGGACTACACGCGAGATGAAGCTGTCCGGAGTCACGTAGGTACTTCTTCTTGTCTATCATCTCCATCTAATCCTTCCTACAGCAAGCGTTCGAATATTGGGAGGATATCGAGCAACGACACCTTCGTGCAGGGCACATCCTTCGCATCGACAGGGTGAAATTGAGAACGGTCCGGCTCCTCTGGGAATACTACGGCTATTCCATCCTTCGTCGTCGGCTCTATCAACTCGTTCGTGCTCAGGAATCCGAAACGCAACAACAACAACAGCAACAACAACGATCCCAACAAGTGCTGTCTGAACCTTTCTCTCAGCCGCAACAACAACAGCAGCAACAACCAATGCTGCCAGAACCATTTCCTCCGCAACAACAACAGCAGCAACAACCAATGCTGCCTGAACCATTTCCTCCGCAACAACAACAACAGCAGCAACATCAAATGCTGCCTCAGGACGTCGATAGTCCAATGGAGGTTGATTCCGCTCCTCTCCAGGTCGAAACTGGCGAAACGATTGAGGACGGAGAGGTCGCGGAACCGGTCGAAACGCTCGTAACCGGAGCGGAACGTTTGGAAGGGGCTAGCCGTTCTACACCCTTAACCTCACTCGAACCTACAATGCTCGAGATTGAGCTTCGCGAGAGTGAAAGACGTGAAGAAGAGGAACGCGCTGCTCAACGCGCCGAAATCTCCCGGATGGCTGCCGAAATCGAGGCCAACATGCGACGACGGCTGGATGCAGGGACTCGCCGCGTTCGTGGTGTTCGGCAAGTGGTGGACTCGGACGAGGAGACTCCTGCGATTCAGGAAAGTCCTGAGAGTCCTCCTCCTGGTCATCGGGGAGAAGACTCCGTTGTCATGAGTCCAGGCGACGGAGGAATGGATATCGGTGATGTGGGAATGGAGGCGAATGAGCCGTTTGAGGCGGACGCAAGCCTTGAAGAGATTCAGGTTCTCAATACCGCGAGCAACAACAACAACAGCAACAACAACAACAACAATAGCGGTACTGCTGCTGTTCCGCGCAAAACTGTCGAAACGCAAGCGAGACGCGTTTCTCCGGCACGACGAGCGTCGTCTCAACCTGAGGCTGGTCCTTCTAGGATTCCGGCTAATGGTGGAGGTTCTGGAGGTGACGACAACGATAATGACGACGACGACGACGACGACGACGACGATGGTGACGAACGATTGGGCGATGGGCGCGTTCGTCATCGGGTTCCGTGCGACCAGTGCCAGAAGCGTGGCCGTGATTGCGTGGGTCTTCCGCAGAGGACCTGCGCTCCGTGCTTGAAGCAGGCGAAGGGCTGTAGTCTAGCCACGAAGGGCAGGGCTGTAGCCGCGAAGCGTAAGGCAGCTCGGGAGGCGCGCGATCGGGAAGCAAAACGCCGGAAAGTCACGGCTCTGGCGGCCAGATCGGTGGGTGGTCGCGTCGAGCATGAAGCTCTGCAGCGGGAGGTCGGGGAATCCGAGCTGCAGTTCGTGCTGGCGCGGATGGATCACCGGGACAAGGTCCTGTCCCGGATGCTGAACGAATTCAGCGTCCTCGTAGCGCAGGCGCACGCGGATCGTCGTCTGCTGCTCGAGTTGGCTGGGGTGAAGACGGGGGAAGGTGAAGACGAGGAAGAGGAAGATAGAGGGGAAGTGGAGAGGGTTCGTCAGTCGAAGGGGAAAGGTAGGGCTCGGGAATAGAGTATAATCATCGTGTATGCTCTATGTCCTGGTCGGACTTTTGTAAAATAGAAAAAGAAAAGGACAAAAGAAAAAGAAAAATAACTTGTACTGTACATAGTTGTTTTTATAGTTAATTTATACGATTTTGTTTCGGTTTTTGTGAATTTTCGTGTGATCGAGCGAGACTGAGTGATGACTAGAAGAATAGATCAAAGAATTCAAGGAATAGGATGAAAGGAAACTGATACGAAGTGGATTGAGGCGTTTCGCCGTCGTTCCGCTGTTTTGAACGGCGAAACCGTGCGGAACTGCGTATTAAGTAAAAGTACACGCGTCAGATCCTATAGTGGATCACGCTAGCAGAGACGAAACTATAGAAGGAGAATTGGAAGATTAGAATTGATCAGAGGAGAGAGAGAGAATCGGAATTAAGTCAGGAGCATATATGAAGGGAATGAATGATTTAATCGGAATTTTGGGACTCATCGTCAGGGAATTTCTCTGGCGAATCTTCTATTTCGGGTATGTCGTCATCTTCGTCCGATCCAATGAGCTTGGTCACCGGAACGGTCAAATGCGATCGCGGGAAGTACGGAACCAGGCGAAACGCTGCTATTCGGAGTTTCGAAACCGCTCCATCAAGTTCGGCGACGATATACGAACCGCCTTGAGTGCGTCGAACTACCACGTAGGGGCCTAAATAGCGGGGTTTCGTTTTACAATTGAGTTCCATCTTGATACGCGTGTTTCGCAAGAGTACGAGGCTTCCTGGCTGAAAGTCGTAGTCCTTGATTCTATGCTTCTCCACCTCGGCGAACTGCTTCGCGTATGCATGCCTTGCACTCATGACGAGTTTCGCAACGCGATCCAACTCTTCTGGACGTTTCTGGAGTTGTTTCGCACGTATTACGATGAGTTCCGACGTCGTAACTGGCGAATCGAGCGGCGGTGCTAGGTATGTTGCTTCTGCGAGGTCGAAGGGCAAAACCGCTTCGACTCCATGGGCCATGTAATACGGGGACATTCCTGTCGCTCTGTTGATCGTGATTCTTTCTGCCCAAAATACCGAGTCAGCGTGATCACTCCAACGCTTGTCATTACCGTCTGCAGCTTTAATCAAGGCTTCCTGTACATCGAAATGTCTGCGTTCGACTAATCCATTTGCGCGTGAGTTGTATGACGAAATTCGAATGTGGTTGATGTGATACCGCGTCTTCAAGTAATCTAGCGCGGCAACGAATGGTGTGCCGTTATCGGTAACGATTTCAGGGCATGCTCCATATCGACACAAAAGGTTCTGAAAGATAAACTGGCCTACGGTCTTACCAGTTTCTTCTCGAAGAAGTCTAAATTCGGGATACGCGGTTAACGAACAACGCGCATGCACGATATACCGGAATCCACTCGATTTCGGCATAACCTTCGAGTCAATATGGATGCGTTGAAAAAGAGGGGCTACCTCCGGTACGTTTGGCGGGATAAGAATATTCTTCGTCTGGCGTATCTGGCACTCATGACAGGTGCGCACGGAATACTTTACGTCCTGTCCTAATGACGGCCACCAAAATCTCTCCAGCAGTCGCATTCGAGTGCAGAAAATTCCTTTGTGTCCTAGATCGTCGTGAGCTTGCTTGACTAGGTCCCACCTGCGTTTCGCTTCTATTACGACTTGGTGCCGGCCGTTTCGCGCCTTTCTCCACAGACGGCCTCCCTTCACGAAGAAGTCAGCTGCGTACCTGATTAGCTTCGCATAGCCACTATCGCTAAGATTGTCTGGGCGTGTGAGATGCGTGATTAGCTTCGTGACATCATCTAAGCGGCTATCCTTCCTTCTCGCGGATTCCGTAGAAGGAAATAGGTTTCCGGTCGCTGTTTCGCTAGGTGTTCCACCCTGTTGCGCTACTTGGTATGTCGAAACCGGCTCTTCTATCGCAAAACCGTACGTTTCGTCTACCCAGTCTTCGTACGTTTCATCCGGAGGGGGGTCTTCTTCAGCTGCTCTTCGTCTGGATAATCCATCGGTACATCGGAAATCGGCTGCTGGGATGTGTCTGAGCTTGAAACTGAAGAGAAGGATACCTGCGATCCATCTGTTAATGGTCGCATTGGGCTGCAGGTCGGGATTGTTGATCATCCCTTTGATGTATGCTGCGTCCATTTCGACTACTAGATTCCGGACTCCGATGAGATACAGTCGCATCGCGTGCAATGCTCGAAATAAGCCGTATAACTCGATTTTCGGCTGTGAATACGATGCCTGGGTCTGATTCCAGTTAATAGAACCGAATCGATTGATCCTTCGCCTTCCATCCGAGTGCTCTTGTCCTAAATACCAACCAACTCCAATAATAGACGAGTCTACTGCCAGTATTACTTCGTTGTCTGACGCGTAGTCGATTGCGCACAGCGCGGGGCAAAGAATAACGGCTTGCTTTAGTTCGTCCATTGCGTTCTGTTCTTCGTCTGTCCACGCGAAAATCTGGTTCTTCCTTGTCATGCGGTACAACGGGCGAGCGAGTTTCGAATAATCCTTGATGAAAATTCGAAGGACTCCTACCGTTCCCAGAAATCCTCTGACTTCCGTCAGCGTTCTACATGGCGGCCAATCTCGTATCTTCTGTACTTTCGAATCGTCTGGCTCGCGTCCCTGGTACGTCAACTTGTGTCCAACGAATACGGCTGACTCCACACACGGAACCAACTTCTTTCCTGAAAACGTTCCTCCTACGGCCTTCATTCGCTGCAAAATTCTGTTCACATCGCATATATGCTCATACACGAAACGACAAATCTCGGAGTTTCCCGGTATGGTCTCGTACGAACCGTCTGGTAGCTCGTATCGCAATTTCGGACCTAAACCGGGCGCATCGTCTGCGAAAGGGTTCGTAACGTGCGGAATCTCGTCCTGAAGGATAAAGGCCACATCGTTATGCATAATCTGCAAGGAATTGGTGTATCCCATTGGTAGAACCGTCATTCGAAATGTTCCCAAGGGTGTCTGAAACGTAGTAAGATCTCTAGATTGTTCGTCCAGCTTTCTTTGGTCGAATGCCACGAATAAATCCAACTCCGTGTAACAAGCTCGTCCACCACTGCTCTCCGCAATCGTTTCGACGTTCGGTGGTACTGCCGAGTCCTTGACCGTAACCGCATTAAGATCCTGCAAGTCGATAATGGATCGTAACGTTTCCTTGTCTTTCTTTACCAAGCAAAACCATCTAGATCGATACGACGAATTCGACGGTTCAATAACCCCGTTGCGAATCTTCTCTCGAATAAGTTCGAGGGCCTTGTCATGAATTCCCGGGGGAATCGGAATGCTCTTGTGCTGCCACGGTATATGCGGTATCGTGGGAATGCGTATCGGGTCGAAATACGTCGGATCGAGTGTTCCGCGTTCTGATTCGGTCCATGCTAATGCTTCTTCCTGCAACATAATTAGATTCTTCACTAACAACCTCTCCGCCGGCCACAGAAAGGTATTCTCGTCGATCTTCAGCGCTTCCATCCTCTCGACGGTTACACGACCCGTGGGTTCGAACGGCTTCGGTACAACTGGCATCTCGGGCATCCCTCTCAACGGATCCGGATGCTGCCTTCGAACGATCCTGTACTCTTCTGGAAGGACTCCCGGGATCGGCCTGACTTTCTGCGCTACTCGTTTGTAAGCCATTACCGCCGCGTCTTCTTCTTCTGGGGTTTCTAAAACACATGAATGATAGGACCGTTCTTCTTTGTCAGTAGTATAGCAATTTTTGTTTAATAAATAAGGCAATCGTTGGTTGAAAAGAGATGGGATCATGTGTGAAATAAATTCGAAATCATAGGAAAATACCTGAACCGGCAATTGGTTACTACCATTCTCGTCTCGCCGATTTCTCTCAATCAGTTCCTCGACGCTTGCGGAAAACCCTTTGGAAGTGGTCCTCGCGCGATCGTTCGAATTCCGGTGGCCACTTTGCTTTGCTTTCTGCGATCGTTCGGGTCCGTTAAGGTGATATGTTGGTCACCTGACGTGTAATCCTTCGTTTCGCACTCCGTAATAGCGAAAAACGGTCTCCCCAACAAAGCCTGGAAGGGAGCGTTCGGAACGACTTGCACTTGGAGCGAAACGTCAATCCCGGCTATCGTGAACTTCGCATTAGAGATCATGCCAATGGTAGATGACCTAGCTGCGTCTGCTGTCTCGAGGATCATTCCTTTGTCAGGGGATAGGGGTATCTGAAGCTTCTCCCACACGTCTTCGCGGAGCAGACACACTACGGCTCCCTGGTCGAGCACACATTCGACTTCCAGGGTGTCTTCAATCAACGCGCTAACGGTCCTGAGGGGCATGGATGCCTCTGCGGCAACGCCTTGTCCACTGAGCGCCAGTATTTCCTCCGTCGAAAGCGTTTCGCCTGTTTCGACTTGTTCCGACGCGAAACGCCCAACTTGTAACGTAAGTGAATCATCCACGACCTCACCATATTTGACTTCAGCCGCGTTGTATCTCTTCGCCGTCGTCAGTTCCTTCATCTGTTTCCTAACGTCCGGGGCGATTGAGAGGAGTTCTCGTTGGCTGATGGTGATAGGGGTATCGAGAGTACGAGTCAGAACGTTGGAGACTGCGCTCGAGTCTTCTATTGGTACGACGTATTTATACTGGGGTTGTGATTTCCTGGTAATGTCGTCCTGCTGCGGTGACTGGAGTGACCTTGTCGAGGGCCGCGCGCCACTCGGTGGCGCGGGCTGCGGTTTCGCCTGCGCCTTCTTATGAGGCTGAACTCTAGGGATCTCTACGCCATCGGGCTTCGTTCTTCGTCCACCAGCTGCCTTCTTCTTCGCCTCGTTAATCAAAATCTCCAAACGTTCGATGTCGTAGTTTTCCTGCTCGTCCTGATCTTCTTCGTCGTGACTATATGCGTACGCTGGACCAGCTTGATGGCTATATGCGGGCGTGACCGACTCGACCATCCCTACTGTGTGTGTCGCCGGGGCTTTAGCATGAAAGCTATCGATTCGTTCTTTGAGATTGTTCCCCGGTAGCGACCTCGTAATGAGACCGCCGTTCGGCAACACAATCCTTCCATCCTGGCTCCTAACGCACTTTCCGGCTTGGATGTACTCGAGAACCTTCGTACACGATCGAATATAGTGTCCTGCTTCGCCGCAGAAGTTGCAAACTGGGTTTCGCGGAGTTTCGCTGCGTTCCGCCCCTGATCGATGCGGAACGTTCCCCTTGCTCAGGGCGTCGAGCGTAACCTGAAAACTCTTCAACGTATCCATTACCTTGGCCAAATCCACTTCTTCCTTCTTTACGATACTTGTCGAAGCTTCTCCGGTAGCTGGGGGTGGAAAGTTACTGCCGAAACTGCCCACAATCTTTCCTCCCAGCACGAAATTCGAATGTTCGAGCACGTCCTTAATCTTGTAAGGCGTAGACGAATCGTGGTCTGGTAGCTTGATCTCGATACGACGAACGAGCGCCTCTCTAAGGTCTCCTGTAATTCCCATCAGGAACATCTCGTCAGCTTGGGACTCTAAGATCTTTCCGTTCGTTATAAGATACTTAGAGCGCCTGACGAATTCTCGATGATATTCGCCTAGGTCTTCTCGGTTCTTGATCCCTTTCTTCGCCCGTTCTACGACCAAATGCTCCAGTTCTCCCTTGGAGTAGCGTTTCCCTGCTGTGAGACTCGGGTATAGAGCTATAATCTCTCTCTTCACCGTTTCCACATCAGGGTTCGGGTCGTTAATTTCGTCGGTAGTCTCCCAAAGTTCTGCGACGTCGGTCTTTGCATAGTACAAGAACTTTCGGACGTGATCTCTATCGTTCCACGCGGCCTGTCTTGCGATTTCTGCAACGTCTTCGAAGAACCTAGGGAGTTCCTTTGGTTCTGAGCCGTCAAACGTTGGGGCACGTTTGTCCCCACGTGAGGGCGGTTGGTACGCCATTGCGGTTTGTCGATTTGTAAGTTGTTGTAATACGTTAGCGTTAGCAGACAGACGAGCTATTATCGCTGCGTTGCTGGCTAAGATCTGCTGAGTTCCGGTAGGTAGTTGGTAATTGGTAGGCGGGCTAGCTGGTCTGTTCGGTGAGCCTGGGGTGGAAGCTGGCACGGATGAGAGGTTGGGGAGTTCTGAATCGGCGATGGTAGATGGGGAATGATCTAGGGAATCGATGTTGGAAGGAATGGCGCTAACGGATTGTCGCAAGGGTGTTTCGCTGTGTTCCGCGTTTTCCGCAGCGGAACGTAAGTTGCGATTGACAATCCTCGGCCTTCGAGTCGGCGGCAAAACCTGATGTTCTACAGGGACTCGAGCGGATTGGCTACGTGTAACTCGTCTGCTAGACGAATTTGGCGGGGTATTCGTAATGGTTGGACAGTGAAATCCCCCTCGCCGGGGGCTCCACTTGAAACTCCTGTGGACGTTCTGATGCCGGACAGGGAGTGTATAGTTCGAGGGGCTGCCCTAGAATACCTTCAAACAGTCAGCAGAGAATTTCACCGGAGCAAAGGGCACGAAGGAGTAGAGGGAAATAGGGATAGACAATGGAAGGGCTTGGTGAGAACCGGGGATATGAGGGAAGCGCTCGAGGAGGAATTCCGAGGGTAGGCTTCTCCCGAGATCGTCGGTGGCGGTACAAAGGTTAAATCGACTCTCCGGCTCAGCTGCGAGCTCTGGACTAAAGCCGACTAACCCAAGGCACAAGAACTAAACTAACAAGGCTACGCTAGTCGAACCACCAACCCGAACGTGACTAATCGACTGTGCTAACACACTGGTAAGCGACTGCAGCCGATCTCACTCGTAGTCTAAAGTGTCGGAACGCGGCGTAACGATTCGAAACGCGATTCGATGGACGAAGGACAATTGCTGAGTGTGTCGAAATGTGATGCGAGGGATGGAGGTGCGAAACGATGACGGAAGGGGACTGAGAGAATCGAAGGATACGTGTGGGACGATGAAACCGAACGTTTCCGATCTAAACGATGCGGAATAGCACCGGGCTGGTCTTGAGGAAGCGGAGAGTGGAAAGTCAGGAGGAAAGGGGTGATATGGTGTCCTTTCCCGACGACACTGGAGAGGGGAAGGTGTTGCGAGACCAAATGCGAGCGGCACGCAGAGTAACTGGGTTACGAGCGAAACCGGGCGAAACGGATCGAAACACGTGAGGGGGTCTTGTTTCGGGTGAGAGAAGATAGAGAAGCCTTTATACGATGACGGCGAACTATACGAACGCACGAACGGCTCTACTGCGAAGAGAGATCACCGATCGACTGTACAGAACACGAAATGTCGTATATTAGACTATAGAGACGAGAGAGTCCACTACGAACAAGTAGACTAGAGGTCGAGAGGCTTTGAGACGATGTGAGAACTGCAAGCTAAGCTCCCACTCAGCTCCGACTAAGCTTTCCCTCTACTACGAGAGTCGTGCTATATTTATACTAAACGTCCAAGACTGAGCCTCCCAGCGGTCAGAGAACCTACGTCATAAGGAAAAGGGAACGCATATCGCTATCTACAAAGGAGAGGAGCGCATAGGAATGGTTTAAGGGACACATAGGTCAAAAGAAACAATACTAAGCATGTCTGGAACGAGAGCATAATGGATTAAAGGGGACGCATATAGAAAGGTCAGAATATGTGCGGAACCTTCGGAACCGGGTCTCTTTGAGCGGAACGGAGCGGAACTCGGGGAAACGACTCGGAAGGGCTCTGGCTAGCCTGACAAAGTAAGTCTGCGATGTTTAACAAAGGAGAGGGACTGAGGACGAGGTTGCAGGGTCAAATCTCTTTGTCTGGAATGCGGATCCGAGGTCCGGAGACTTGTGATCGACGCGTGCAAACTCGATGCCGTGATTCTCCCGTCTTGATGGCCGATCAAAGAACGGTGCACGTGCCATCTGGACTATGGCGTTCTTGCTAAGTTCACTCGTTCGAGCGAAACCAGTCGAAACCGAGCGAAACCAGTCGGAACACCGCGGAACTGGTCGTAACGACTCCGTACATTCCCAAGCTTCAGACTTACTCTTCACCGGAGATTGACGATCCAAAGTCCGCAAATATACACTATCTTCAGATTCAACAGCCTATACAAGCACATCATAGCGACAGTGGCGAAAGAAGGAATAACTATCCAAAGAATTAATGGAATACACCTGCCTGCAGAGTTGCTCAACAACTGAAGTGTCATCCTGAGGACCGGGACCCTGCCGTTTTAACCTGGACTTGATTACGGAGAATGCAAGTTCAATAGGATTGTAGTCTGGTGAGTAAGGAGGAAGAAATTCAAGCCTGACACCCCTAAGCAAAGGGGTCAGTACATGCTGCAACTTGCATTGCTAGTGAGACAGACCGAGATTCGATAAGCTCCCAAATCTTGGGAGCCTTGTGTATTGGGCAGTTGTCCATTACAATGACTGATTGATTACTGGGGAAGGGATGCATTTTGTCCAACAGGCTGGCGATGAATTCCGTGAACAATTTGATATTGAATGCGCCCTGTACGATAGTGCAGTCGATTGTCCCATTGAGGCTGATAGCTGGCAAGACGGAGAAGCTAACGGAGTGAATCAGAAGCTTGTGACGTGCCACAAGAGGCAGAATCACCATTTCCCCCTATTGAAAAACTGCTTGCGACACGCACGGCGACCCTCAAGGGCCCAAGCAGTGTTGCGAAGAAAAGCCTGCCGATCGCAAGCACTCTCATCGATAAATAGCTATTCCGCTGTGTACTGAGAGGTAATACGTGCGACGTACTGCATACGCAGAGTTTCATTCCGCTCGAGAGCCCTTTTCGATAACTAGACCACAACGATTTCAGTTCGCGTGGACTGCGTGGGGAAGCAAAGCGACAGAGACAGCCATCTTCTTAAGTGTGAAACCAGCACACAGCAAGGACCTGCATATAGTCACATCCGAAGCCTCCTTCTCCCATCTTTCCTGGAGCAGTAGCCTCAACTCGTCAATGTAACGGTCATTGAGATTGCTTAGTGACCCGAAAAGCAACTACGTGGTGTGAACCAACAGCTACCAGGACAGGTTTCAACATGTGCATACCTCAGTGTGGATATAATCAAGCACTCGAGGCCTTCCACGAAAACCAAGTTCATGCGCAGCAACAGTCCCATTGCACTTGAACTCTCGTATTATCCAGAAAACTGTTGTCTTGGGTATGTAGGTCAAGGCTGTGATCTGAGAGGCGCTGAGTTTCTTGTTCATAGTGATGATGCATTCCCGTAAATCGTTGGACAGCTGTCTGCCATGTCGCCGGGGTTGCATGAATGAATGCTCAACATAAGCTGTAGAGATGGTGACTGTGAAGATGGTGATGGCTCGAGATCAAGTGGCGACTCGACACGTGAGTTAACCCTTCATCCTCACATGCGTCGCTGCTCCTATCTCTTTGCTGTGGTGCCTCATCTCTCATGATGGTCCGTCCCCAGCAACTGGAGGTTCCCTCATGCCTGTAGGTGATGAGGGATTGGTGAGGATGAGGAGGGAACTGTGGACAAGTGATGAGAGCTGCTGTGCAGGGAGATACTGCATACGAAAGACTACCGTCGTGTGTGTACACTCATGTTTCTCTGAGAGATGTTTCTGCGGCCCTGGCAGACACACTCGGTTTGGTTGTAGCAGGAGTGCATGATGGCTGAGCTGACCTTGTTCGCCCTTGCCCAGATATGATTTTGGGTGACATTTCAGCAGAGGATGGTCACCGAGGTGGTTTCAAGTCTGATTGGTAGATAGTACATGTAATGTAGCTACACCCAAGCCTAACTCAGCTCAGCTACTGTCTTGGCTGAAAGCGCCTATGCTGCTGTCTTTTTAGCAGAAACAATCAGATTTTTTAGTGTCCGAATGCGTGAGTTATGACAGATGCAATGAAGTAGGGGAGAGTTCTGCGAGCAGGAGTGACAACAAACCACCCAGTTTCACTACCACAATCATGTCAGGGAGCCTTGAGGAGTTGCGTACAGGTGCCCACTGGGCTGGCCTGATTTATCAAACTTGAATCAGATTTTTCCGGATGACGTTGGGCAAGCTATGATTTTTACACTGAACGGAGGGCATGACAAGGATTTAGCACAATGATGCTATCTTTTTAGTAGCGAAGTACATACTCAACAAAACCCAGACATTTTTATATGTACTGGAGCGCATTTTCGAGCAGGTTTTTTACATGGTTATATCAGATTTTTATGTGCTGTATTGACTGAGATATTTGCTATTTTGTTTTTTTTTGCTCATCCAGGATGCACTATGCGTCAAAAATACACGTGATTTTCCAAATTGCCAACAATTTTGCAATTAGCTGTAATGTGCAATATTGAGTGAGCAATTGGCCATTTTGTTCATTTTTGCCTTTCGAGAGCATGACACAAGTGAAAAATCATGTGATTTTGGCTTTTCTCATTACTTTTGCAAATGGCTATAATAAAAGCCCTTTCAAAGAGATGAATTTAGCAACTTAGATGATGTGAAACCGTTGAGTTTTGGGTGAGATATGATTTTATTTGTGTTTTGAGGCTCTTGTGACAGAAGAAGTGACGAAATCACATGATTCCCAATAATTTTGCAATTAGCTGTAAATAACTGGTAAATGCCTGTAGTTCGCTGATCCTTGATCTGATTTGCGTTGACAGTCAGAAATGAAATTGTCCACACTGCAATCGCACAGAAGGCTTCCTCTGGCCAAAATGGAGAGAGTGCGACCACTGATGCACCTCAGAGCATCACAAGAAGGAAACAAAGATACGACTCACAGGAAGATACCGACAAGGAGATCAAGAGACTCCGACCCAGAGTTCGAGAGCTTGAAACAGAGCTCCAAACTTCTCGAGCTGCAGCAGAGGCGGCTCAAGTCCATGAGGTTCTCATGCGGCGCGAACGTAAAAGGCTACAAATGAAGAAGAATAAGTCGCAAAAGAAGAAAAGCCATCGATTCGTATCTAAAGCCAGTGTGCTTACCTCGGAGGATGGTCTCAAGGAACGTGAAGAAAAAGGGAGGAAAAGAAGGCAAAGGAGGCGGCCGAAAAAGAGGCATACGATATGAAGGCAAAACAGAGGGACGAAGAGCGAGCCGCAACAGCAGCGATCGGTATTTTCATCGGTGCACTATCTTCAACATCCAAAGATCAGCTTGAAGATCTTTCTGTCGCACTTGAACTACCTCACTAAGGAACAAAAGTAGAACCCACCAAACGAATTAAAGACTACACCAATGACCACTCCAAACGCACCTGCTCTCCAACACCAGCAGCAACAATCACAGCAACCACAACAATCACAACAGCTACAACCGCCGCCGCCCCTACAAGCACCACAACAGCAACAACAGATGTACGCAACTATACGTGGGGATGCTGCGCCATGTACTACTCTGTAACTCAAATTCCTTCGTTTACTGCCATCTATCCACCTGCCTTCTGAGCACACGTTATGAATGCCACGAGAAGATCTCGGACTTCTTCGTCCGGACGGTTGTATACTCTGCGTTAGAGAGCATTTGCCCACGTTCATCGCGTGCGTTGTGAATCCCTGACACATCATCCCCACACAGTTGCGCTATCCGCGGCATTGAAATTGGGATAGCGATGTTGAAGTAGTCTCCGCCATATCTGAAGTACGTAGGCACCCTTTGAGGGTAGAAGATCTCGGCTTTGTGGGTCGCCCGAAAGATTATGTACGTGTTGACGCCGATGTTTGGGTTTGAGTCTGTGTGGCATAGGCATCGTAATTAAATCCGCATAATGTCATAAACGATGTATATACCTTCTTGTTCTTGCGCTTGATCTCCTGAGCGAACTGGTTCTACGAGACGGTCACCAGAAGAGAGTCGTCTCCCTTATCGGGATCTACATCAACGCAGCATCGCCTATGAGGCGGTCAATGTGGAAGGTACGGATGCAGAAAGAAGCTCGAGACTGTACGGGCTTTTTGCGATGATCTCTACTCGGTCGTGTTGCCAGCGACATGATGGTTGTGTGACAACATCGAGTGGTGATGAGCAGAAGATATGCAGTGCATGCGCAGTGATGTCGGAGTTTTACTTGTAGCTTTATTCGAATCATGGCTGATCTCACGGTATACGGTGAACTGCAGTACAGCCATAGAACTACTAGTACAAGTCTTTCACCCAAGGGTAGCCATGCGGTAGGATCTCGACATACACATCGTCCACAATCCTAAAGGTTTCGCGAACTATTGTTCCAGCGGTCCCAAGATCAGGAATTCCATCAAAATTGACATCCAGCCTACACAACCATTCATCCCCTGTCACAAACAAAGAATCTAACTTCGGAAGGTATCGCATCCAAAATGCACAAGCCGCCTGGCTCAAAGCAAATTAAAATTGAATCCAATAAAGCCATAACGGGGCGAACTGACCGTTTGGAGTCTCTGTTGAAATTCAATCGAGCTGCCTTCTTCAAGGCGTATAGTTAATGACTCTATGCATCGGGATCCCGCCCATTTTGTTTCTCGAGCCCCGCGAAGTAGCCTCAGGCCGATCTCTAACGGTATTTCGAGTTCTCGTATCCCAAAGGAAGATGCCACGGTGACTATGTTCTGTACGTCCGTCCCCCCTAAAAGACATGTATCATTTCGTATGCACATGCGACTGAGTGCAGGCATCTCGGCCTCGGCAGAAAACAGAACATGAAGTAGCGCCATCGGAGCCGCCAGGCTTCTCAAATATACAAATTCGATATGAGACCTCATTGTTCCTTCTGGCGATCCGTACAATTTCGCGATGGCAACTGACTTCAAAATGCCCGAGTGTCTGACAAGAAAAGACACTGCCGAGTCGAGATAAAAATGATCGTCGACTTCGAAGTGCTGTAGGTTGGGAAGAACAAGAGTACTGAATATCATGGTCAGAGCGTCTTGGTGAAGGCCGGAATTGGACAGCTTCACGCATTGAAGGAATGGACTCGTGAGTGCAGAAATACTCCATGCTTGACAGGTGCTTCTCAGTAGCCTAGAAGTTCCGAGTAAACATAGCGTCTCTATCGCCACGTCAGAATGGCTTATTTTCCATTCGTCAATATCCTGCAGAGAGCGATCATGATCAGAAAGAAGAGTCGCGGCATGAGTGGCACCTACTGTTTGCCTCGGCTCATCAGGCTGGAACGAAACCGTGCCTTTGATTAATATCCTCCTACAGCCGGTTTTGATTATAGCATGGAGCAAATCTGAAACAATTTTAGAATCCGGACACTCGTGATCGTATTCGATGTGCAGTTCATCAAAAAACCTCTTTGAGGGATGGATGGCGAATAGGAACGATGTCATTATCCTCGTCTCCAAGGTCGCCTCGTCCCGGTGGTCAACAAATTTGATTGCCAGCAAATTAATGGGCTGCATACACGCTTCGTACCAAACTGGCAAGGCCTTCACGCTGGCAGTAGTTTCGAGCCTCACGGACGTCATCAACGAAACCGGATCTCGCTCGACGCGAAGTCCTGCCTTTTTTAGATAGTGTTGAGTAGCCAGGCCACCTAAACGTCCTCCGCTCTGTACCAGAGAACGTATGTCCTCGAGGTTAACAACCCCATCAATAATGTCCAGCAGGATCTCATTAGGGCAGTTCATCTCCTTGCAATCAAATCAGAGCGAGTACGACGAGAGTAGAATCTAAAGAAATCTGATTCATGAATAGAGACTTACTTGAAGCAGTGTAAATGATAACTGATCGTTCCAGCTACTGCCAGTCCAGAGAATGATGCAAAGTTAAACAATTAAATATATTTATACTCGCCAAAGGTCAGGATTAGGGTTTGGCAGCGCATATTTACGGTTACAGTCTGATCATATGTGGGTACGCGCCGCTCTCATCAATTTTTTGTAATGAGAAACACAGCTTCCTAATGTACAGGCCGTCTCCGCAACTGAAGATTCCCACCCGGCCCTGTGGAAGAGATCAGCACACAAATTCGGCTTCGGTGGACATAATATGCACGGAGTCATCAATACCACAAGTTTAAAGTCCGTAAATGCAAGAAATTATACAAAGAGGTATATAGACTCAAGAAATACCATCCGTCGGCATAATCAAAGCAACCGTGACCATTTACGTACGCTGCGGAACCCTATAGCTAGTAGTTAGAATTCACAGAAGCGACCCTGAGATGAGCAGCTCCAGAAGATACGTACGCCACGAGAGACAAGCAGGATTTGGTACCGGCAGCTAGATACCACCCTGATGTTCCGACATATCGGATATCGAAGTGTCCATCTGGGCTTCCACGGGAGGTCACTCTCTGGCTGAGAATGCCGATCATCGCCCAGGGCCAGCTCCCTAGTGTATTGACTACCTTAGCACGGAAGTCACGGAAGCTGTTCGAAGGTCTCGTCTGGAACTCGTCTGGAACAGGACCCCGGCAATCTCACCAGATGTCTGTTTTGGAAATCGACCATTTTATCCGAGAACAGCCATCTGTTGGGCGTTGGGATTGCCGGGGCTCCTTCCGTAACTCGTCTGGAGGTGTTGTACATACGTATATACTATAATATAGTATTACGTTATACTTATAGTCGTCAGTCGTTCTCACAATTCTCCAGCAGTCAGCAGTCTTACATTACCGTCATACTTACGAAGTATATGTCAGTCATCCCCGGGCTCCTTTGCTTTGATTTCCATTTCTCACTTCGCTTTCTTCTCTCCCCTCAGGGCCAAGTCTACATCTCGCGCACCTACCCGACGCGCGGCCCTGTCTTGTCTAATTATTTCACGTCCTACACTTTTTCACCGGCGTGTCAAAACCGCATATGTATTAAACACCCGCATTTTCTCACTCAATTCTGCATGTTTTCATCTCGAGCAACTCGATTATATACTGTAGTTTTCAATGCAGTAAACATTACTAGTTGCCTCCCAGCTCGTCGAAATCAGTCCAAACTTTTCGTATCATGCATAATTTAATTTATGCATATGTAAACTTCAATTAGGTGTTCAACACACCGGTGAAACACTAGTACTGTATTTCATCATGAATTCTGATGCATTTCGCTAATTGCGCAGCGGGACTATTTTCTTGAAAGAAGCTCACAGGGACCAAACCCCTATTTCCGAACCTGAAATTTTGATCCGTGATTGCAATTTTTTAAGCAGGCTCAGAAACATAATTCTGCCCTCTGTGTTAGGCGGACGCGTAAGTCTAGCGGGTGATGTGATTGAAGACCAGTATCCACTCAGGATCGGGCAAAACCGCCCACTAGAGGTCTTTTGCTATTAAGCGGTGTCTGATAGCGACCGTTTTGAAATTCCGGGCACACCGTTTGAACAACGCACGCGAGAGATCATGTCAAAGACTTAAGCGACACCTTGCCGTAACGCGGTTCTGACCTGATTGGTAATTCTTTTGTCTCCACAACCTTCAAGTCAAAATAAAATTCTTTTCGTGATTAAAGCTCTGGTTCGAGGAAATATATACTACAAGAGCACATACTCGATGTGAATACAATAGCATGAATTTGTCAGATTATTCTCATCTCCTACTCCTTGAACGAGGAAGAGTTAGACCAGTTGATCGGCATTCCCAAAACTAGACGATGTGACTTCTGTGACAGAGCCCTTGCTCGTGGAGTTTCGACACCTGTCTGTCTCTCGTCCGTCCGATTGTGCTATATACAGTATATACAGAAGGCTATAAAAATGTCAACGTACATGCCACTCAATTCCCTCAATGCTTCCTCGATTTTTCACCCCGGACCACACTTCCACAGTCCCAATTAAATCCGGCAATGAATCCTCACCTCTCTTTCCCGTCAACTCGACAAGATCACACGATTGCGCAGAACCTGTACCGGGTGCATTCAGAGCTGCTAGTCTGGCAAGCGTCGTGGCATACCCCGACGAGGATGTGGATATGGCCTTGACGGTGAGTTGACCTGATTGGCTATGGTCAGCGGACCAGACGGACTGACAGACCCAAAACTTAAAAGGAGCAAGACCTCGAAATGATAGTCCCTGTGTCATCTGTTAGACCTCGCTGTCATTCGATAAGTTCCCACATGTGCGACTGATGGGCTTTACACTTAGATGTCTCCTGGGGCGGGCGAAAGTAAGCGTATACAGTCGAATTTACGGGACGCGAGTACAGTTTCGAAGGTGAGATTTCCATCATCTCTCGTTTCAAGCCTGGATTTATGAGAATAGCGATCAACATCGAGTAGTCCGTCTGAGTCATCGCAGGCCATAATCAGCCGTGTCTCGCAACTGGCGATGCAGTTAGAACAACTTAGTACCAGTCAAGCACAGCTGATGGAAATCCTCCGACAGAAGGATGTCCGAATCAATGGCCTCGAAGTTGAGCTGATGAATTTGGTACGCTTTACTTCTTTTCTTCCTGGTATTCAAGTTCTGATCCATTCTCATGCATTTATCTATAGCGTCTCGACGGTGAGACAATGCGAACAGAGGCTTCGTGGCGACAGCGTGGTGACGACCTGCTTCTTCAAAGTCTCCCCACGTCGCTTGAGGTTGACAAGCGCCAGTTGTTGACTCTCCCAGTTCGTCAGATACTGCTCGCTTCCGAATCATCTCCGCAGACTCTACTTGCTAACTCATCAGAAATCACGACATCAAAAGATAGAATTGACGTACGGTCGCAGAGGGGAAATGCAGCGGGGCGAACGGTGCAGACACCAACGCAGGAGAAACAAGGCGAGAGCGGTCTTAAAAACAAGGCATCAAGCCGGAGAACTGCGAAGTGCTCGGGGGTTGTGATGAGTCCGAGACACGAAACGTCGGTGAGAGGACTATTCTTTGACATATAAGTGTTGAGCTTCATTCACAAACGTTTTAGAATCAGAGATGGACAGCTGAGGAAGAGGAGGACTTCATCATGGTTGACAATAGCAACGATGATGGCTACGATGCTGACGATCAAATAGAGCAGCACGGGGCGGAGCTTGGCGATGAAGACCACTTCGACCTCGATCAGACCGACAAAGACGAAACAGACGAAGAAAATGTCCCGAAGACAAAAGCACAGAGTCGTTGGTCCGGAAAGCGAATCAAAGACAAGAAAAATGTCAGCGCATAAAAGTTGAACCATTTTTTTTTTTGGCTGATGATCCCTCAGCGTATCATCAGAAAGGTCATAAGGGAAACTTATAATGTGACGACGGTCCTGGATTTTCTTTTCTGTGCCACTGCCGACCCCATTCTAGTCGAAACCTTCAATCGTACCGGTGCAGGTGGTCCAGACGAGGCCCGACCCCTTGTCGACATGCGCGACACCCTTGCCTCGGAATGGAACAAAGAGGTCATCCGAATTCTGGTTGACAAAGTCATGAGGAGGGAGAAAGCGATAAAGCTAGGGGTTACGAAGTCCGATTGGGTTCGGTCTATCAAGAATAGGCTCAGGAATATCCGTGCCCAATGGAAGAACGGACAAGCTCAGCCTAAATCCGACGGCGAGTCATTTGAAACGTCGAAGGAGGTGGACGACAGGGTGACAAAGCACTATACCGAAGGATTGACGAGAGCTAGGCGGAACTCCAGACGACACAATGTGAGTACTGATTTTCTGGTTATTCCGATTATGTGTTAATCACCCTACAGAAATATAGGTCACGACTGCGCATTGTCGAGGCAAAAGTCAGGCAATGTGAAAGGTTGAACGATGAGGAAGAGAGCAGGAGGTGGAAGAAAACGCAGGACGTGCTCGAGAAATTGGGGCCGGCGGGTATGAGTTCTGACGAAAGTGACCCTGACGACGGATTTTCCGGTACACGAGTCAAGGCGATGCCCTGGCGGAGAAACATTCGCACTCTCTTGGTTCACATTGACTCCCATAGGTCTGACCGTACCATCTACTCCAGACGGGGAGCGAAGCCTGTATTAAGGGAAAGGCGAGGCTACAAAGAGACTTCTCGCGAGCCGGTCCTGAATCTTCCGCTCTCCTTTTATAACGACAATTGGCTCAGTGTCCAGGGTCCTGCTCAGAGGACAGTTCTTTTTCACCTCGCTGAGGAAGATTTTGATTGGTCATGCATAAATATGTGGATACAATAGAAATGACCGGGTCTTATCAATAGAAGTATGAGCTTTGCGCGATATCTCCATCAAACTTAATGGCGGTGTCATCTCAGTACCGCCATATTGTTTTGTTGTCTGGTTGTTCTTGATGGGAAAGCAACAACGTCCGTATGCGATTAACCCCTCATATAGTCCGCAACAGCCCACGACTTGTTCTTATGCAAGATGGTGACATCGCAATTGACGGTATTGGGATGGCACTGGATATTGTTAATAAACAAATCCTTCTTGAATAGATCCAAGAAAATGTCATCTAAGTGGACGACCCGATGACTGGGTGCAAGTCCATGATAGGATCTACCTTCTTTCATGACACGGTCGATTTCACTTATCACTTAAGCCTTGCGTTCTGCCGGTAAAATTGTTCTTACAAACTCAGAGAAGCGCATTACTGCGCAATACCTACAACTATGCAGAGAGCTCTATGAGGATCAAAGTATTTCAGCGGAGAAGTTACTAAGTTGGGGGTGTCTCTTTTGCAATTACCGCGAGGCAGAGCTTTTTAGTTCTTATTTCATCTTTCTTAAAACATCCACACTTCAGCAATGCAGGTTCCTTTGACTCGCAATCTCTGGGAAATTTAAGAGGATATTAGGTGGGAATATGGTTGCACAGCCACATACAATCAACTGCGCGCGCAGTTGATTGCTTGCCTACAAGGCCGTCATTCCCATGATCAACTGGACTATGTAATTGAATCTATTTATTAATATTGTGAATATCGGATTTCTGGGTCGAACTCAAGAACATCGTGTATATGTCTTCCGCCACATTTTGTTGTAGAAAGCGGGCATGAATGGACTGTGTGATTGTTCCTACAGTGTTCCTACAGTAATTCAAATGTGAGATATGACCTTACAGTGGCTAACAGGTGGTTCCCCTAAGTCTTCGTCACCCCCGTTTGTGGAAGGTGATCGGCATATGCCGCACCCAACTCTTACAGCGCGCGCTTTGGCATTTTCTGTTCGTTATGTATTGGATGCTTATCCGTAATATATATATAATTATAAGGGATCTGGTGCCAGCGATGGGTTGAAACTCCGCTGAATTTGCATCTGGGACAGGACCTAGCTGTTGCAGCAACTACTAGGGACAGAACCCGGACCAGTCCTAGATTTTCTGACCTAATGTGATATTGATTACCAAATTTCTCTATGTAGAAGCATTGATCGATGTGAACAATCGATCGTGTGATCTCATTTTTCGGACATAATAGCCCATTTAAGGAAGGAGGACCCTGTTGCCTGGCGCTCGCTCTGAGTCTGGCAAGGGGGTTCCTCACTGGTCCTACCCAGATCACTCCAGTCTGGCGCCGTCTGAGGCTACCGAAAATTCGGCTCGACCTCTCGGGCAGCGTCGGACCGGTGGTTTAGGTTTGGCACCGTCGCCAGATCCCTTACGGATAAGCGTCCAGTGTATCGGATTTGAGGTTGATCGTATGCTCATTCAGAGCCAGATGACTCTTACATTTTCAGTCCCTTGTGTAAATGTCGGCTGTATGCGATGCACTCTATCACATAGTACAGTATGTGCGTATTTGGCTTGATTCCTGTGCTTTTCAGAACGTAGTGTAAAAGTAATAGGCAAGCGTCGCTAGATAGAGAAGTGAAATTTTACTGTCTCAGAGATTAACGACGGGCTGGCCAATCTGCAGGATTCTTCGCACTATCCCCTTGAATTCTGTCGAACACGGAAGATGAGTCCGTCTGGTACCGGGTAAGAGCACTACTCTCCCACCCGATGCTGCATAAGGCTAGTCTGCCAACTTTCTCCTTGGCGGGATACACGAAGAGACTTCTTCTTGATGTCTGACAGTCAGTAAACTGCCGTTGCCTGTTTGCAAGTCGAGAGAACAATTAGAAACTCGCAGGAGCCCACGACAAATTGAAAATGCACGCCATTTGGCAAATACCGCACTGTAGGGTACCGACAGCCAGACACCACCCTGATGTTCCGATATATCGGATATTGGCGTGTCCTTCTGGACTTCCACGGGAGATCAGCAAGTTCTCCCCGGTTGAGAATGCTGGTCATCGCCCAGGTTCAGTTTCCTAGTGTATTGACCATCTCAGCACTGAAGCTATTCGAAGCTCTCGTCTGGAGTGAATTTAGTGTTGTATGTTATAGTCCGTGAATGCAAGAAACTTTACAAACAGGAATGGGCTGGCATAACATACGATCCGTCAGAAAAAAAAGCATAGATTTGACTCGCAACCATTTACACTACGCCGCACAACCCTTAGGGAGAGTGTGAGCAACCCTGAGCGCACTTTACGCATCCCATGAACGTCTTCAAATTCAACGGCTCCGCGCTGTACGAAGGAACTAATCCTGCTGAAATCGGATCTGCGTCAATGATCTGACTCCGCATTAACCGGCTCAGACAGAAACATCCGTCGCTAACACGCCGGCTGTATTAAAGAGAACGAGAAGTAGCCGAAGGGACATCAAATTAAGGGTGTCAGAGCATCGTGTCAGGTAGGTGTACGCGATGTTGCGAACGGACTTGGCGAGAAGGTGGGGAGAAACGGACATCAAATCCAAGGAATCGTGTCGGGTAGTCGTACGCGATGAAGGCTTGACCTTGAGGGGACGAGAAGAAAACGGGAAATGGAAATCAAAGGAAAGGAATCCGTCGACGGATGATATTGTAAGACGATCATGTGACTGACATCTACCAGTATCGGTATTATCTTTCAGCTTTGTATTGGATGACTCTGTGCATATTTGTCCACCAGAACCGAATTTGAGATATCAGGTGAGGACAAGCACATTGTGAAGTGTGCTGATCTCTTCCACACGGCCGGGTGGGTATGGTCATATTTGCCCCATTCAGTTGCGGAGACGGCCCGTGCATTAGGAAGCTGTGTTTCTCATTGCAAAGAACTTGAAACGAAAGTGGCGTGTACACGTGTACAGACAACCCGTAACCGTACTTTGCTTAGAACGCTACTTTCCGTAGCCTCCGACGTTTCTGGTTTGTTTCTAATTGATCGATATATCCGATTAGTTAAATAGATCTGTATCGCTTTGTTGGATTCCTAAAATTCGTCGTACTCATCCAGTGCAGTATGGTGTTCTTCTGGAGCAGACCGCACTTTGTTCTCGTTGGCCGCCTTTACGGACACTCAGAGGGAATTAATTCCCTCTCTATATCAAACGACGGCACAGTCCTCGCTAGCGGGGGTACGTTTCCTCCGTCTGGAACTGAGTCCACTGAGAACAGTTTTTATAGGCTCGGATACACTGCGTCTGTGGGACATAGTAGCCTGTAAAGAACTGCGACCACCATTTCGTCCGGACCACAGGGTTAATGTCCGTGGCCAAGTCACTTGCACCTCGTGGCTACCCACCAGTGACTGGAGAAAAACCCTGATTTTTGCGACCTCCGTTGGCTACCTAATCGTTTGGAAAGAATCCGAGTCGGTGAGATATCCCTCGTATTTCCTTAGCTTGCGCTGACCTACTGCCAGGGAGCTTTTAAGGAGCTGTCCGCACACCGCGTTGGAACCCCCGAGCAAGTGATCAGCCTCTCCGTCTCGAAACCGGACACCAAGTCCTTCCGTGTTGCGCTCGGCACGTACGAACGCTGGGTCCGCGTCTTTATGTACGATGACGAAATTCCTGGGACTCCCACAGCTGTCTTTTCGGTACAGCTCGCTGGAACGATTCCGAAGTCCATTGCCTTTGCCGATAACGTGAGAGCCGACCTCATTATATTTGGGATGATGGACGGGCGAATGTAACAGTTCCGCGCTTCTTAAACTTTCTTTAAGTAATGACCAGAATTACCCAGCCTTACTGTTCACGGGCAGAGGGGTAACATTCTAAGGTCAACAAATGCCTTCTCGCAAATTTGGTGAGACCTTCGGCATAGTCTGCGACTGTTTCATTGACTCAATGGCGATGCAGTGGCTACACAGCATTTTGTCCTGGTCGCAGGTTAGCGGTCATTGATAATTCCGAGGATGGCTTTAGCGTCATCGATGTCGCTACGGGTAGCTTGGTCCGCGCTCTGCCTTGTCCTGTAAATAAGACCGTGCCCAAGCAAGTAGCTTGGGCTCACCACCAGAAGCTAATAATTGGAGGGTCCGATCATGGAATGCTTTACGTCTACAATGCGGAGACGGGGCAAGTCACTCAGAAGCTGCAGCATGAGAGTTCTGGTTTCGTCCAGACGGTGGCCGTGTGCATCAATATGCTCAAAACTATCAAAGCTGAAATATTCTTCTTCAGAGTTTCGACGGGTCGACAGAAACGCTCGTCATGGGTGGTTCATCAACGAACTACGGGTCTTCAAAACCGTACATTTCATTCTGGCGGATGACACACTCGAGAAAGTATCCGCGAACCTCTTGGGGTTGGCTTGATATCCTTACTCTTGCGCATGCAGCATTCGTCCTCGCATTCTTAGTGGCATTGTTACAGCCTCATGTCTCTCGAGTAAGAACCACTTGTCGCGTTTTAATTCTAAGCGCCTTGCAGGATGACTGACGATACACCTGTAGCGCTTAGGCTTATTGCTTTCGAGTAGTCTTACGAATATCGACGATTCTGGCGACTCTACTCCAAATGCTCAACACGAGCTTCGTGCGGTACGTGCGGAACTCGAGCAAATGAGACATTTAGTAGACGGCATGCCCAGGGGCGGTAGATAGGAAGGAGGCTCGGATGAAGCATATTACCGTGATAGCTTCGGTTTTCTTCAGAAGTCTTGAGACACGATACATTCCCAATTTCGGCCCCTGTGCCTCAAATCACGAAATATAAGTCATATCCCGATGAACAGTGCACTTGCCCGTTTTGTGTGATCTAGCCTTCTCTTCATGAGTCCTGCGACGCATGACATTTTGCCCAAATCCGTGGCACAACTCACAAGGAGCAATCGTCGGCCGCAAGATAACTCTCGAAATCCATGGAGGTTTTAAATCTCGTCGAATACGCAGGAACGTATTCAAAGTAAGCTCCTTAGTTCCCTCTCTCCTTTCGTCCCATCTTTTTCCCAATGTTGCATATTTTCATGTCACCTTTCCGCACCCTGCTTTTTTCCTTTCATTCCGTCTTGTGATCACTATCATTCCATCATTTGGCGCCTTTTATTTGTGTCATCACTGAAGCCCTCGCCGCCTCTAGATCTGGCCAAGCCAGAGTCACAACCTGTGTAGTCTTCAATCATTTGACTCTATAAAAGCAATGCGGACTTCAACATCTGAGGCATATAGCAGCATCCCAGTCAGCATCTTCCCAGCTCACCAGCTGAGTCTGGAGCCCTGAACGATGCTCATATATAATCTAGTGCAATTATCATGATTTTATGTGTATGAATCTGGCCAGGAAACTGCTTCTCTTGGTCCAGGGAGCTTAGGGGGGAGATGTGCAGTTTTCAGCAACTCAGGCATGCCACAGGCTGACAATTCCAGTACACATTTCAGCTCAAACTCAATATTTAAACTCATAATAAAGTCATATTATCATTTAGGACTGGTCTGGGGAGCTGTACAGCCAGGTTTGAGGTCAGGAAATTTTGAGAAAGTCAGGGTTGTATGCAAAATTGACAGTTTGCAACGTTTTGGGGTCAATTTTGCACCAATTTCCCTTGCTCAAGTTTTAATATGAAACCCACAATCAATGATGAATTTAAAAACTTAGATCATGCAAAACGGTTAAGTGTTGGGTGAGATATGATTTATTTTGTGTTTTGAGGTGTAGGAGGGCCAAAATATGTCACATGTCTAAATTACTAGTGTATTATGGAATGCCCTAGAAATCAGGCCACGCTTAGAGCAGGTGAGACTATACTCAGCTAGGATCTATCAAAGGTACTTACTTGAGTCTCGAACATCTACACAGGTCAAGCAACACTTGCAGAAATTGATCTGCTCATCACAGCTCATCATTTCATCACAGGCAAAGCCTCATGAGGCCACCCTGGATGGAAATAAGAATTGGAATTGCCCCAATGCAATTGAAGCTATTTAAACCCTTATTACTGAAAAGAGGCTGCTAGAACTAGAGGCCCTTTTCAGGGCCTTCTTGACTGTGCACTATCTACCTGGGAGTGCTTTTCATCAGAATTTAATGATGATGAAGCAATTGTAGCACTTACTGAAGCAGAGAAGGAGCAGGCTTGGATGCCTGCAACAAATGATGCAAATGAGGGAGCACTTGGCTCCCTCAGGCTTTTTGCCTGCAAAAATCCAAGCAGATCTTTGTGACTATTCAATTCAGTATTTAGATATCGACACAACGACATA
This sequence comes from Phlebopus portentosus, assembly GCA_037892935.1. Taxonomy (NCBI): domain Eukaryota; kingdom Fungi; phylum Basidiomycota; class Agaricomycetes; order Boletales; family Boletinellaceae; genus Phlebopus; species Phlebopus portentosus. Next base: position 237,052 of record JAYXKI010000020.1, read on the forward strand.
GAAGAATTTATTGAAACTGTACTCACCAGTGAAGAAGACCAAAAGTTTTTGCGTGTGCAGGCACGTGCCGAGGATTCAAGCGGCCTGGAGAGGAAATGGCAGCATGAAGTTACTGCAAAAAAGGATCAGGAACATGCTGCAAAAAAACTGAAGACCGACCTACTTATGCAGAAGAAGAAGGACTGAGATGAACACATTGAATTGGTCTCTATGGAGCAGGACAGTTCCACTGTCGAGCGAATGACCATCCCTATAATGAAAATTCAGCTTGTGAAATTAAAAAAAATTTATCCAGCTGACGTGCCTGCTGAGAAGACAATGTCAAAGAAAGCTGAAAAGCAAGCAATTTTGCTTGCTTTAGTTGCCAGGTACAATGTGGAACATCAAGAAGAATAACGATTCATTGTATATTTTTGTACTCCATACAAATTTGCTAGCGGATGATGATCTTGTTTGTCTCATTCCAGTGAACATCAAATGTGTCCATATCTCTGTACAAACACCAAACCTGAAGCTACAAGACTATGCACTCACCTTGATCTGCAGCAGTATGAAACTGGTGAAGCTTGCATCTGTTGCAGACAAAAAGGACAAAATCAAAGGATAATATATGCACAATGAACTGGGCTGCTTCATGTCACTTTCCATGTTCAGAGAGGCTTGGAGCTGTTGTCTTTTGGGCTTGCATGTATGCATATAGAGCTAATGTGATAAATTTATTCTTGTCCGCAGTTCAAATTAAGTGGCGTACGTACTTTGGGAGAGTAGCGTCTAAGGTATCTACATGCCACAGCCTTGATTCAGATGATAAGAGGAAGAGGATTCCATTTGTCTTAGGATCTTTGTAGTAATTTGTCTGCATTCGTTTTCAGAGAGTGGACATTGCAGTGGACTGCTGTATCATTTGGCGGGCCTTGGTAATTTTTTGATGCAATAAACTTTCCTGTTCAAGGTTGGATGATCATCTTAGAACTTAGAAGGTCAAACATAAGATTTGCGTGTGTTGCGAGGCACTCCACAAGTATCTGAGGCCGACCGAACAAGATCTAGCAGATAGATTCCAGAAGCAACGTGTAAGTGTGTGTGAAGTAAAAGTGAGACATTGTGATCGACGCTAACTACTACAACAGGCAGGTATTTGAACTCCGACAGAAAAAAAACGTGTACGCGGCAACCTTCGGGATTGCCAGTCCGTAACACATACCTGTGTAGCCGTACGTACCTAAGATAAAAAAATCTACGCAAAAATCTGTCTCACATCACACAGAAAATTTGTGTAGAACAAGATACATTAGGAACACAGATATACGCATTTCTGTGTAGATCACGCAACACAAAAGTCTGTATAGTTTTGTCTAGCTGACGTGGTGCTTGATTAGATTTTGAGAGTTGATATATAAGAACTAGACTAGATTTGTATAATCGAACTATGTAAATCTACACAGAATCTACACAGATCTCTACGCGTGCGAGTGACGAGTGTCAGACGAACTTAGATGCATTTTGACGTGTCGTCCTCTTTGTCTCTTGCCACCACTAGTACTGTCATGCCACTCTATCCACCCCCAGCACCTACAAATCATCTCCGTCCCTGCTTCATCCACCTCATTCATGACTGTTTCACGGCACCGTCACTGAGGCTGTCATCATTGTTCCTGCTTACTTTAACGACTCGCAACGTCAGGCGACGAAGGACGCCGGTGTCATCTCTGGCCTCAACTTCTTCCGAATCATCAACGAACCCACGGCGCGCTGCTATCGCGTATGGTCTTGACAAGAAGCTCCAAGGCGAGCGCAATGTCCTCATTTTCGACCTTGGTGGAGGTACCTTTGATGTGTCGCTCTTGACCATTGAGGAGGGTATCTTCGAAGTCAAAGCGACTGCCGGCGATGGTCACTTGGGTGGTGAGGACTTTGACAATCGCCTCGTAAACCACTTCGTTCAGGAGTTCAAGCGCAAGAACAAGAAGGGTATGCATTTAAGTCATTCCGATGACGTACGATCATGGTATTGACGCTGATTTTCTTAGATCTTTCATCGAACCCTCGTGCTCTTCGCCGACTCCGTACCGCTTGCGAGCGTGCGAAGCGTACACTGTCGTCGGCAGCGCAGACGACCATCGAAATTGATTCGCTCTATGAGGGTATCGACGTTTACACCTCGATCACCCGGGCACGATTCGAGGAGTTATGCCAAGATCTCTTCCAGTCTACGCTTGAGCCTGTCGAGAAGGTTCTCCGGGACTCCAAGATCGATAAGTCCAACGTACACGAGATTGTCCTTGTCGGTGGTTCCACCCGTATCTCCTGTATTGTCAAGCTCTTTTCTGACTTCTTCAACAGCAAGGCGCCATGCAGGTCTAGCAACCCAGATGAGGCTGTCGCGGACGTCTACGTGGTAACTTGATGGGGAAACGTGTCGATTTCTCGGCACATACTGTCATCACCGGAGACCAAAACCTAGAACTTGACGAAGTTGGCGCGCCGAAGGGCATCGCCATGCCTCTCACGTGCCAAGAAAGAGGTTAGTAGGAAGAGCATCTTGGCTGACGTGTGTTATAAATTGTTTGACCGTACAATATCGCGTACTTACAAGAGCTCGTGCCGAATGGATCGAAAGAATACCCTCGAGCGCGATATGTGATTCGAGATACCGGGGAGCGTAAAGTTCTTCGGTACAATAAGCGTACGGACATCTTTCCCCAGTATTAACGCAGTTATGTACTTACTCTTTAACCGACAGCGATCGTGGCACAAGGTGTCTATGATGTGTCTCAGGGTCCCACTAATGCCCTATTTGAGTGCGTGCCCGACCTATATGTTCATGTCTGAACTCTGACCAATTTTATGTAGGCTTTCGTCTCAATCTTTCCGTTACTCCTCTGTACAATGCCGACTTCCATGGTGATGAATTGAACATGCGGTATGTTGTATCACTTCCGCTTTGAGTTATTGTTTCTGATCTCCATGTAGCGTTCCCCAAAGCGAGGAGACTGGTCAAATAGCGTGGGTCCAAAGGCAGATCATTTCGTTCCAAGCAAACAAGACCGTTGGCTGCTATCCTCAAGGGTGACACCTCGGAGAAGACCCAAGACCTCCTCTTGCTTGATGTCGTTCCTCTGTCGCTCAGTATCGAGACTGCTGGTGGTGTCATGACCGCGCTGATCAAGCGTAACATGACTGTCTCGATGAAGAAGTCCGAAATCTTCTCGACGTACGCTGACGACCAGCCCGGTGTGCTTATCCAGGCCTATAGGGATGAGCGTGCGCGTACAAAGGACAACAACTTGCTCGGCAAGTTCGAGCTGTATCCCGCCTGCATCTCGTGGTGTTCCGCAAGTTGAAGTCACGTTCGATATCGATGCTAACGGTATTCTCAACGTCTCTGCTTCGGACAAGACGAAGGCAACTCGAACCGTATAACCGTCACCAATGACAAGGGCCATCTGCTGTCGAGGAGGCTAACGAACGCATGGTCAAGGATGTCGATCAATTCAAGACTGAAGATGAGGCTGATGCCGCGCAGTGCCGATCGCTTAGCTCATCGGTCTCTCGCCACGATCTAAGTGTTGCGTTGTCTGTACAATGACAAGATGGCCTTCAAAGAATGTTTTCAATAATTGCCTAATAAAGCTATAAATTTGCACAAATAGAAATCGGATTTTTGAATACTGTGCTAGAGCATGAATACACAGGAAATATAAGACAAACTACGCAGAACTACACAGTGATGTACACGAAACTACACAGATGGTCTTTTTAGTAGAGCTATAACGGTCCGTGTTATTGTAGTATACCCTGATTTGGTAGAGTTACGGAACCTTCGTATACGCCGTATTCCCGTAAACGGGTGTTCCGTATCCGTATGAGACCTTGACCACCATATACGGTCGTATCCGTGTAAAGCTCGAGTTATACGGCCGGATCCGTATACGATACGGTCGGTACCTAGACTGAAAAGTACACATTTTAGACAATTTATGCTGTAACCTCCATCAATTCATTTGATTTTTTTTCTGCTGTAACATCATGATGATAGGTACGTGTCTAATGTGTTTTTCGCATTGAAAATGTAAATGTGCTACATATTTGGTGGGGTGGCGCAAGGACCGGTCCATGACTGTACTAGAGGAGCAAAAAAGGACCGGAGAAAGTTCCATAGACCAAGGGACTCTCCACCGTTCTCCATCCTAGGCGCAGACTGTTCCAAGCGGTCAGACTCGTCCAGAAGGAAGGACGACGTGCGTCTGACAGAAATAACTTGTTCAGGCCGCTCGTCGGGCCAGTTTACTTCATGGTCATGTGTAAGAGGGATGAGTTGCACTGCGCTAGCCGTCGATAAAGCCTGCGACTCGCGGTTTCGCTGCCTAAGGGGCAGAACGGGTAGTCCGTTGCGCACGTCCGAGGCGATGGAGGCCATTGCGGTGTATGAAGGAGGTGGCTCCGTCTGAAGCTGAAGGCTCAACCGCTGGTCTGACCTTCTTGAATCCACGACAGGCGAAGGATTGTAGATCTTTGACAATAATCTGTGAACTTATGAATACTACTGTGGAAATGCTACTCACCTCCCGGTGAGGCTGCGCCGCTTCACCTGTCGACCGAGAAAATTGCTCAAGTAAGCAAGCTAATCTTGCTGGAGCCACGCCCGGCGCATACCAGGCCACGCTTCTCGGATCCTCGACTTCAGTTGCGTCGAAAGCGAGGATGATGACCTGCACTGCTTCTCGATTTTTGAGCGTCTCGGCCTGAGAATGATGAATGTGTTGGCACGAAGCGGAAGACAGTATTAAATTATGACTTACGAGACCGATGAGAGCCTTGAGGAGAGTGACTCGGCTCGAGTTGAAGATCTCGCTCAATGTGAGTCGCGATCCTACCACGCTCGATGAGAGAGCTTTTGCTCGATTGAAGGCACATAGTAGATAGCCAAGGAAACCATGGTCTTCCTCAGGATTGAGAGGCGGCATGCGTGGTGCATGGACTACCCTGTGGTCATAGCCCAAGTCTTCGATCATGTCCACTGCATGCGGGAAGGACTTGTAACCATAAGGATGAGGCGGTGTGCTTGACGTGGCTGAGTCCATCTTGGGGGAGGGAAGGACACTTTTGAACTACTTTTATGCCATATAGACGATGCGGGCCACGTCAGCTGTGCTTTTAGAACGCCGTACAAATGCAACAAGCAAGCATCGCTAGATAGTGGAGTGAAAATCCACTGTTTCAGAGATTTACGGCAGTTCGAGTAGTCTGCAGGGTCCGCTTCCCATTATCCCCTTGAATTCTGTTTAACATTGAAGTAAGATTCTGGAACATACGTAAACTTGAATGATCACGAGTGAAATTTATGCTTCGACTATGCTGATGGAGCGCACTTTTTTGAGCCCATATTCCTGTTCGTATAATTTCTTGCATTTTTGGACTGTAAGTTTATGGTACTGATGACTCTGTACATGTTGTGTCCACCAGAACCGAATTTGAGATATCAGGTGAGGACAAGCACATTGTGAAGTGTGCTGATCTCTTCCACACGGCCAGGTGGGTATGGTCATATTTGCCCCATTCAGTTGCGGAGACGGCCCGTGCTTTGAGAAGCTGTGTTTCTTTTTGCAAAAACTTGATGCGAAAGCGGCGCGTATCCACATACGAATGGTCCATGACCGTGGCTTAATGCATTGCGGGACCCTACACGGAAGATCTCGCCTGCCCGATGTTTCTGCGGGTGAAGATTAATCCTCCAAATAATCATTGCGTAATGCTAGTCTGCCCATCTTTCTCCTCGGAGAAGGTACACGAAGAGACTTCTCCTTGATGTCGGACAATCAGTTACAAACTGCCATAGCCTGTTGCAAGTCGAGAGAACAATTAGAAACTCGTAGGAGCCCACGACAAATTGAAAATGCGCGCCATTTGGCAAACACCGCTCCATAGGGTACCGACAGCCAGATACCACCCTGATGTTCCGACATATCGGATATTGCGTGTCCTTCTGGACTTCCACGGGAGGTCGGCAATTAGCATGGAAGCTGTCCGGAGCTCTTGTCCAGAGCGAAAATTTGAAGCACTGTACGTTATAGTTGTTAGTTTGAAACAGATGAACAGTAGTAGCTTCTCCGTCAGTCTCACCTGGTCGCAACTCGCCGTCCGAGTCACGTTTTTTTTTGCAATATTATTCCCGGTCCAGCGCGCCATTTACTCTTATTCAAGCTGAAATATGATCAAAGCATGATTTTAACACTATGACCACGCAGAACGGGCGAGTATTCTTTGAGAGATGATTTATTTTGCGTTCTGAGGTGCTTCAGGTGGCTAAAACAACCCAATCACGCAATGCCAATACATAGAGAAGACTGGCGCTATATACTGTAAACATTGAGCGTGCTCATATCTCGCGTGTTAATCACAAACACTCACAACAAAGTGAGCCTGAAGACGCAGACGCAATGTTCTCGAGCTAGACCTAGAAATCCTTGCCAACGTTCCAAATCTATCTACTAAATTAAGTACATACTATTACGTGGGTACAAAAAGTATTCACCCCCCCCCCCCCCCCCCCTACTATTTTCATGCTTTATAAGGATTGGATACAACTTCGCCAACTTGCTCATGTCGGCAAAGACGGGAGATGCCCTTGATTCAAGTTGTTTCCCAAGAAAAGACATGCAATCCATCTTCCAAATTCGGGTGTGGAACACTTTATATCCGACTGTATTTCCGACTGAGGATCATGTGGGATAGTCACAGTCACATGCAATCAACAGTGCGCTCAGTTGACTGCCTGCGGCTGTGCAGCCATCAGAAAAAAATGGAAGGCCAGAATACATTGAATTACATGTAGTTCCACTGTAATTTGACAGAATTCAGAAGTTTCCAGGGATCTTCCATTACAACTAGATTCATTATGACCGGTTCGCAGTTTGAAGGGATTTGGGAAATTACAAGAGGATTCAGAGAGAGATTTGACCGCATTCAATACCTTCATTTTAGGCTTTTACTTTGCACAAGTATATACACTTGCAATGACCCATGCATATCAGTTCCAAGATCACTTTATATTATATAGCTATGAAAAACATCACAAAACAATGCACGGGCAGCAATGGCAGAGGTAGCTGTGTGGGAATAGAAATTGATGCTGAAGAGATCGACGCCAAATGGACACTTGCTGCGGTTCCAAGTGAACCTGCAACTGTAGGCTTCACGCGTCGTTGCCCGCGATCACGATCACAAATCTTGGGAACGCGCCGGGCGACGAACTAGGTGACTTGTTCACACGGTCGCGAAGATCCTGCACGACCGGATCTATGTTGCTGTTGCACAAATGGAGGCGTCAGGTAGGTACGGCTCGTCCCATTGCGTGTCCGTTTACCAATGACAGACAGCGTCGGCTCAGCAGCAGAATGCAAGTAGCTATTTGGCAAATGGAGAAGCCAAGTTTGCTGAGATACTGGCGCTGAGCCTCAAGTTCGAATGCTAGCGTAGTCAGGGTGCTATCGCTCAACACCATACAACTACCGTCTGCATACCAGCTAAGGTCCATAATCCGTCTCCCAAAGACCTCCTTTGCAACACTGATCGGTCGCGTGCTTCTCGTCCGCCAGAAGTTGATGGAGCGGCCGTCTGAGCCCAGAGCGACGACGCCGCATACGTTGGATGTTACGACCGGCATCTGCGGATCGCGCAGGAAGATGTGCGGGTTGTAGCAAGCGACCTCGACAGTATTCTCATGACCGACAAGACTAATGTCGGGCGTCCGTGTATTGTGAGAGCTGACGGCTGCAGTGAACCCGTATCCATTGTTGTTTGTTGCGTTCGACGCTTTTATGTGCGCACCATCGGGACCAGCTGAAGCAAATCCTATGAGCTGGAAATTGAGAATATGATAAATGTAGACGCACCTCAGCCGACGGAAGGACGTGCCACCGGGCGAACGTTAAAGAGGTTCTGTGACTGTCGCCTCCAGACACTAGTTAGTGATCCTCTACATGTGCACAGTGCGGTCGTCAGACTGGCTAGGGAGGAATTCGCCCACAGGGTCCCGGCACACATCCTTTACGAAACCCTGGTGCATGTCGAGTTTGGTGAGTTGTTCCAAGTTGTAACCGCACCAGATCATGATTTAAGAATAAAGACCAGTCGAGGCAAGGAAACGGTCCTCAGGAGCCCAAGCGAGATCTGTTACATCTAATAAATCGATAAAGGCAATGAAAATAATGTTGAGCATGATTATAATTCATACCACTTTCATGGCCTGGGAGACGCTTGGGAGGCTTCCATCCTTCAGCGTTGACTCCGTCCGAGCTCCAAACCTTTCTAGAACCTGTTCTGGCACCATCCATGAGCGCGGAATTCGTTCTAATGCGAAAGCAGAAAAAAATATCCCACGGACGGGTCGAGATCCCGGATCATGATAATCTCGTCGTCGCTGCGACTTGAAAGCCAGCGCTCTGAGTATGCCCAATGGACAGCAAGAACGGGGCCAGTGTGCACTGTGAGCGTACAGAGCGACTTAGGCGGCCTGTTCACTGCATCGGCTGCCTCGTTGAGAAGAGGTTTCGTGATCCATATGTAGATCTTCGCGTCGAGTCCGCATGTAGCTATGCGGGAGCCGTCTGGGTAGACGTGGACCGAGAATATCGATAGCTGTCTGCACAAAATATTAGAACACACACTGGTTGCTTGTGCGTACGGACACGAGCCTTGATGCATCACCCAGGATAGCTTTATGAACTTTATCTAATCGCACCTGCTTGAGAGCAATGGCACCAACAACGATAAAATACAAGCCAGAAACTGAGGAAAATACGTCGAAGGTGCTTTATCTTTGTCAGCGAACGACAGATGAAAATATTAAAAAAAATACGCACGGCGTAAAGAAAACATGATCACACCTGACACTGCTCAGTTCAGGTATCCGTCCGCGTCCTGGTCAAGGCATAATGGGCATCTGTAATCGCTGTCATCTCGCTTAGGTAGGGTGGGTCGATTGTCAGGATCTGGTTCGCTGGTAAGAGTGTCGGAGAAAGAGGATTGCAATTGAATAACGCTCCGGATGCGAATGTGGACGTTTGTTGCCGAGAGACCGAGTCATGGGACGAACTCGATCATAGTCGATGATCTGGACAGGTACGCTGGGAATGATGTCGACTAGCGAAGACTCGGAATCGATGTCCGTGCCAGTAGTTTTCGTTTGGGTTGCTTGATCTGCGGGTTTTCGTAGGCTCACGTGCTTGTATTTGAACAAAGTGATGTCATAGATGTTGAGGGTAACAAAGAAACAGGGACACTTGAGCGACTACGGCCAGTGCATGGGACTCGACCGAGAACTTGTGTGTGTGCGTGTGGGGACTGGCAAAGGCGGAGCTCAAATTGTTGCTTTTTTTGGATAACTCACGCCGATCTCACTGTGTCACTTCTCAATTTACCACAATAAAAGAAATTTAAAGCAAATAGTCATGTATAATAGTTGTGCGTGGCTGTATATTATCATACTATATGTATTTAATGAAGTTTTTCTGTCTTGAATTATTATTGTTTGTTGAGTGCTTCTTCATTCTTTATAGCATATATCTAACATCTCTTCAGTATGCATATTGCAGTACTAGTTATCCTCAACACCAAAAGTTGATTACATGCAAATGGGTCTGAAGACTTCCTGTGACAGAAATGATGTCTTTGTAGAGAAGTCAGTGGTATTGGTGCCCATTTGAGGGAGATATATTGAAACAGAGCATTCCCAGACTCTTTTTAAGTTCTTAAGCTTCAGGCCTTCCACATTTACAAATTTCTTCTGTATAAAGTGCACAATATGTATTTTTACATGATTTCTTCAATTGTATTAAAAACTATTTTTATTGGTCATTGCCAACAAGATTTTGTTATATTTTGACCGATTTTCTATAGAAATTTTCAAAAAGCAGATAACAAGTTCATACAAGTAAGATTACATATACTTAACACTTTCCTACTATATTTTATGTGATGTGGGTGACTTGACAGCCAGTTAAAAAGGATTCAAAGTGACTCAAGCCTACGTTAATCACTGGCATGACATGGCATGGCTTGTAGGAATGCATGCGATGGCACCACCAATGTTGCAAGACCTTATAGTTAACATCTGCATATGACTTGCAGCCAGAGATCAAAAATGTGCCCATATATAGAAAGTCACTTAGGAATAATGTACACTACTTCACTCTCAACTACAATCTTGTGCATGCTCTCTCAATGAAACTCTAGGCTTGTTTTTATAGGAATTTGAATCTGTTTGAGTCCATTCTGATATAATCTTCAGAAAAGAATTACTTTTTTGAATAATAAGCTTTGTTTTTACACTCAGTGCCATGAAAAGCTAGTCTTCTGCCATCTGAGATGGCAGATATCTACTCCACAACAGCACAAAAATTTATCATTCTTGTTGCAGTAGCAAGGGTTTTGGATGCAAATGATTCATTCTCTGGATTTATAATTTCAAGTTTTGTACTCAATCCTAAGATATGCACACTGTAATCTTTTAAATCAGCTATATAAATTCTAAATTCAAGTTGTTTGAAAAAATAAATCTGCAGCCATATAGGAATGAATATAGATATACTATTTTACAAGTTTCTTTTGTTGATATCAAGTTGTGCAATGCAGGGATAGAGGTTAAAGAAACTGGTATAAAGTGCATTCAATCTCCAACATTTCATGAGGCTAACTGAGAGTGTGGGAATGAACGCACGCAAATCACAAACTACATACAGCAGGCAAAAACTAGTTTTGGCAGTGCTGCAATAACGGTTGAAAGTAGGAATGAAATTAATAATTGCATCAATGATTGTGTCAGGGTTGTGACTTATTATGGCAATGTGCCTCTCGACTTTGTTGAGACAATAAATTGTGTAACCAGTTGCGAAAGGGGTTTCAACCCATCTGAGATTACAAATAGCAATGTGTTTGTCACAGAAAGGGAAATTTGAAATCTCGGCAAGGTCACGATTTGTTATGTCACACACAATTTCCCTCTTTGTGAGATTTCAAATGTCACAACTGACGTAATTAGTAATTTCGCTACTGGTTGCACTCAGGTGAGCGATCAGTGGCTGCTCAGCAGGCCGTTCAGCGGGCAATCACTGCATTTGGTGGGTGATCTGTGGGCGATCCATGGGCTGTTCAGTGGGCGATCAGTGTGAGTGAGCGGGCAATGAGTGGAAAGAATTTTATTATATATAATCTCATCTCAACTTCTTTCATCGACGGTCATTTTTGTGCTAGGTATTTCCTTTGCCCTTCGCTGTCTTCTCTTCTATTTGCCGTTCGCGTTCGCATTGCATTGATCATCACATTCACTCCGTATGCCCATTTTATGTTGTGGAATTCGTACAAGCTACATATTGTTATTACATTTATGATTATGACAGTGAGGGTTGATATAATAAATAGAGTGCGTGGTGATACAGCTGAGTTCGTGGCAATCAATCTTCATATTGCATGAGCTGAGAGAGAAACTCTTTGTTAGTTTTGCGAGTGGTACGATAGAAAGTCACTTACGTCTAATGTTAAGGAGCTAGAGTTATTCACCTCCTGATCACGGTAGATACCTACCAATGAGTTACCTCCTCCGCACAGAGAATTCTTCAAGCTAACGACCACAAACTGGAACTCGCCAGACGCTCGAGAACGGATGTAATTAGCGACCTTGGCGACATTCATATTGGCGAGTGCTGCATCAACCTCATCAAGAACAAAGAAAGATATACCTGTGAATAGCGAAAAGCAATGCGAGAGCAGCGACGGTCTTCTCTCCTTCCGGGAGCTGCTCCATATCTCTAAATCGCTTCATCGTAGGCTTCGTATGGTATTTGATGCCAGCAGCAAATGATTCCTGCATGAAAAGCTTAGCAAATATCTCTTTCTGATACAAAACTTATCGACTAACCCCACTGTCTTCCAGGCTCAGATACGCAACACTACCCATTGGCGCAGCCTTCCCTTTCGTAAGGTCTTTGTAGATCTGGTCAATGCACTCCGAAATATGAGTGAAAGCTTTGTTGAAAAGATCGCATCTGCAGAATCAGGTCATCATAAGCAAGATTAAGCTTCGCCACGTCACAATATTTACCTTCGCTTTCTCATTTCGTTAAATTCGTCTCGAGCGCGTTTCGATTCTTTGCGGGCTTTCTCAGCCTCTTTCTCCGTGTCCAGCAGCTTGGTTTGAACATCGTCCAGTCTACATCCGGATGTTAATGAATGTTCTTAATAAAGAACCAGATTTATCTGACCTCTCCATCACCTTCATGTTCGGTGCCATGCGCTCAATCTCTGTATTAAGCTTGGTGATGGACGAATCATACGTTGATCCCATCTCTGCTGATCCATCCTGAACGATTTCCGTCAGTGTCACTGTTCATACACGAAAAGGACTTGACAGTACTGACTTCTCGCTTCTCGTCGTCCAGTAAGTCAAACTCGACCTCAATACCGTAATCAGGGACACGTCGAGGCCTCTGTGTACCGTCTTCGTCGTCAATGTCCATTGCCACCTCTTCTCGAAGATTCTGCATTGAAGTGAGTGACATAAAGCAGTGAGAACTGATTGTACGATGGGAAATCGAGCTAAAGCTCACCTCTTCAATCGGAACGTTCTTTAAGCTGCATGATCTGAGACGAAGTTTGATCCCTTCCAACCGACACCTTCGATAGATGGACAATCTTTCCAGAGCAAGTTTTTCAATCTCATCATTCTATATCCACATGATTAGATGATGTTATAGGAAACGGATGCTTATTCAATTTCCTTTAGGGCATGGTCAAGGACTTTTGACGCTCTAGCGGTGTTCTTCTTGACGGCATCAAGTTCCTTCGTCTTAGTCTCTAAAACCTCGTTGAGTTCCTTGAGCTCCTCTTGAAGCTTGAGGATAGACCCTTGAAGTTGATCAATTTCTTCCTGGTCTGCTTGCTTTTCGGCTTCATGCTTCTTAATAGCTGCACGCTCGGTATTTATAGCGGTGTCAAGCATTGCAAGGCGCTCCTGCAGCGTTGCCAGTTGCTATTCCTCGAATTGCGATCTGGGGGCATTGCTCAATGCGTCTGATCTTCACGGCGAACTGTAAAAAAAAGGAACTTACTGATGGGTAAGACGTGCAATTTGTGTATCGAAACGCCTACGGGCTGCGGCCTCCTTGCTCGCGGCTTTCAGCTGCCGCAATTCGTATTCCCGAATGTTTTCCACGCCGATTTGTGCACAGAATCGTGCGAATATTCCATTCTCCTCTTCGTTGACGACTGCTGACAGAACTTCTATCCTTTCGACCAGAGCAGCGTGATTCGCTTTGGCCTGTAAATTCTGTTTCAATACCTCCAAAATGGCATTGTGTCACAAGGCGCGAACCTGCTTCAATTCTGGCGTCTACTTTTTCATTTCGCTCTTGATGTGTTGCAGCTCATCCTGCTTGCCTTTAAGACTTGAGGTTAAAGCAGCCTGTGATATAAATAGTCACTCCTTAGTACCCTGACAAAAGAGCCGACTTAAGCATACCAAGTCATCTTTCGCTAGAGTCAGGGACGATTCTATGCGTGTGATCTCGGCCACTAGATTCTCATCTGCTGTACTTCGTGGCCTTGATTTGTTCAGGTCGCGCAGTTGCTTAATGTTGCGGACCATTAAAGTAAGCAGGGACAATGAAAGAAGACAGGGTGGAGGATGATGGTGGTAAGAAGACAAGAAGTTGACGCATCCCACCCATCGCCCGCTCACTCACACTGATCGCCCACTGAACAGCCCACTGCACAGATCGCCCGCAGATCACCCACCAAATGCAGTGATCGCCCGCTGAACGGCCCGCTGAGCAGCCACTGATCGCTCACCCGAGTGCAACTGGTAGCAAAATTACTAATTGCGTCAGTTGTGACATTTGAAATCTCACAAAGAGGGAAATCGTGTGTGACATAATAAATCGCGACCTTGCCGAGATTTCAAATTTCCCTTTCTGTGGCAAACACGTTACTATTTGTAATCTCAGATGGGTCGAAACCCCTTTCGCAACTGGTTACGCAATTTATTGTCTCAACAAAGTCGAGAGGCACGTTGCCATACACAGCAGGCAAAGGTCGGTTTCGGCAGGGCCGCGATAACGAGCGAAAGTAGAAACGAAATTAATAATTGCGCCAATGATTGCGGCAGGGTCGTGACTTATTAATGCAACGTGCCTGTCGGCTTTGTTGAGACAATAAATTGCATAATTGATTGCAAAAGGGGTTTCGACCTATCTGAGATTACAAATTGCAACATGTTTGCCACAGAAAGGGAAATTTGAAGTTGCGTCACGGTGGCAATTTATTAAGTCACTCGCGATTTCCCCCTTTGTGAGATTTCAAATGTCACACTTGACGCGATTTGTAATTTCGCCACCGGGTGGGCGATCAGTGGGCGATCAGCGGGTGATCAGCGGGCCGTTCACTGCATTCAGTGGGCGATCAGCGGGACATTCAGTGGGCGATCTGCAGGTGATCTGCGGGTGATCACTGGGCGATCAATGTGGCGGGCGATGAACGGGCGGAAAGAAATTTATTACATATAATCTCATCTCAACTTCTTTCATTGCTGGTAATTTTAGTGCTAGTTGTTTCCTTTGTTCTATGCTGTCTTCTCTTCTATTTGCTGTTCACGTTCGCATTGCATTGATCATCACATTTACTCCGTATGCCCATTTTATGTTGTGGAATTCGTACAAGCTACATATTGTTATTACATTTATGATTATGACAGCAAGGGTTGATAGAATAAATAGAGTGTGCGGTGATTCAGCAGAGTTCACGGCAATCAGTCATCATATTGTGTGAGCTGAAAGAGAAATTCCCCATTAATTTTGCGAGTGGTATGATAAAAAGTCACTTACGTCTAATGTTAAGGAGCTGGAACTGTTCACTTCCTGATCACGGTAGATACCTACCAACGAGTTGCCTCGTTCGTACAGGGAATTCTTCAAACTAATGACTATAAACTGGAACTCGCCAGACGCCCGGGAACGGATGTAATTAGCGATCTTGGCGACATTCGTATTGTCGAGTGCTGCATCAACCTCATCAAGAACGAAGAAAGGGACTGGTTGATAACTAGAGTGACGGGTGAAAAGAGTGTAAGGAAAAGTTCGTGAGAACAATGAAGAAAGGGATACCTGTGAATAGCGAAAAGCAATGCGAGAGCAGCGACAGTCTTCTCTCCTCCCGAGAGCTGCTCCATATCTCTAAATCGCTTCATCGGAGGCATCGCATGGTACTTAATGCCAGCAGCAAACGGTTCCTGCGTGCAAAGCTTAGCAAATAACTTCTTCTGATACAAAATTCATCGACTAACCTCGTTGTCTTCCAGGCTCAGATAAGCAACACCGCCCATTGGCGCAGCCTTCCCTTTCGTAAGGTCTTTGTAGATTTGATCAATGCGCTCCGAAATATGAGTGAAAGCTTTGTTGAAAAGATCGCATCTGCAGAAGACAAGTCATTATAAACAAGATTGAGCTTCACCACGTTACAATATTTACCTTCGCTTTCTTATATCATTAAATTCGTCCCGAGCGCGTTTCGACTCTTTGCGGACTTTCTCAGCCGCTTTCTCCGTGTCCAGCAGCTTGGTTTGAACATCGTCCAGTCTACATCCGGACGTTCGTGAATGTCCTTAATTAAGAACTAGATTTACCTGACCTCTCCATTGCCTTCATGTTCGGTGCCATGCGCTCGATCTCTGTATTAAGCTTGGTGATAGACGAATCGTACGTTGATCCCATCTCTGCTGATCCATCCTGAACGACTTTCGTCGGACATTGTTCATACATGAAAAGGACTTGACTGTACATACTTCTCGCTCCTCGTCGTCCAGTAAGTCAAACTCCACCTCAATACCGTAATCAGGGACGCGTCGAGGCCTCTGTGTACCGTCTTCGTCATCAATGTCCATTGTCACCTCTTCTCGAAGATTCTGCATCGAAGTGAGTGACAGAAAGCAATGAGAACTGATTGTACGACGGGAAATCGAGCCAAAACTCACCTCTTCAATTGGAACGTTCTTTAAGCTGCCTGATCCGAGACGAAGTTTAATCTCTTCCAACCGACACTTTCGAGAGATAGACGATCTCTCCAGAGCAAGTTTTTCAATCTCGTCATTCTAGATCCATATGATTAGACGATGTTATAGGGAACGCATGCTTATTCCAACCTTCGAAGCAATTTCCTTTAGAGCATGGTCAAGGACTTTTGACGCTCTAGCGGTGTTCTTCTTGACGGTATCAAGTTCCTTCGTCTTAGTCTCTAAAACCTCGTTGAGTTCCTTGAGCTCCTCTTGAAGCTCGAGGATAGACTCCTGAAGCTGATCAATTTCTTCCTGGACTGCTTGCTTTTCGGCTTCATGCTTCTTAATAGCTGCGCGCTCGGCATTTATAGCGGTGTCAAGCATTGCAAGGCGCTCTTGCAGCGTTGCCAGTTGCTGTTCCTCGAATTGCGACCTGAGGGCGTCACTCAGTACGTCCGATCTTCACGGCAAACTATAAAAAAAAGGAAACTTACTGATGGGTAAGACGTGCAGTTTGTGTCTCGAAACGCCTACGAGCCGCAGCCTCCTCACTCGCGGCTTTCAGCTGCCGCGATTCGTATTCCCGAATGTTTTCCACGCCAATTTGTGCGCAGAATCGTGCGAATATTTCATCCTCCGCTTTGTTGACGACTGTGGACAAAGCTTCTATCCTTTCGACCAGAGCAGCGTGATTCGCTTTGGCCTGTAAATTCTGTTTCAATACTTTCAAAATGGCATTGTGTCACAAGGCGCGAACCTACTTCAATTCCGGCGTCTTCTTTTTCATTTCGCTCTTGATGTGTCGCAGCTCATCCTGCTTGCCTTTAAGACTTGAGGTCAAAGCAGCCTGGGGAATTGGAGGTCACCCCTCAGTACCCTGACAAAGGAGCCAACGTTAAGCATACCAAGTCATCTTTTACTAGAGTCAGGGATGATTCTATGCGTGTGATCTCGACCACTAGGTTCTCATCTGCTTTACTTCATGGCCTTGATCTGTTAAGGTCGTGCAGTTGCCTAATGTTACGAGTCGTTAAAGTAAGCAGGGACGGTGAAGGAAGACAGGATGGAGGATGACGGTGGCAAGAAGACAAGAAATTGATGCGTCCCATCGCCCGCAGATCGCCCACTGAATGTGGTGATCGCCTGCTGATCACCCACTGAACGGACCGCTGATCGCCCACTGGATGCGGTGATCGCCCGCGGAACGACCCGCTGATCGCCCACTGATCGCCCACCCGGTGGCGAAATTACAAATCGCGTCAAGTGTGACATTTGAAATCTCACAAAGGGGGAAATCGCGAGTGACTTAATAAATTGCCACCGTGACGCAACTTCAAATTTCCCTTTCCGTGGCAAACATGTTGCAATTTGTAATCTCAGATAGGTCGAAACCCCTTTTGCAATCAATTACGCAATTTATTGTCTCAACAAAGCCGACAGGCACGTTGCATCAATAAGTCACAACCCTGCCGCAATCATTGACGCAATTATTAATTTCGTTTCTACTTTCGCTCGTTATCGCGGCCCTGCCGAAACCGACCTTTGCCTGCTGTGATAATAAGTCACGACGCTGACGCAATCATTGACGCGATTATTAATTTCATTCCTACTTTCGACCGTTATCGCAGCACTGCCGAAACCGGTTTTTGCCCGCTGTGACAATACCATTGCCGACCACCACCACCAATATGCGTTCCAGAGTTCCTCAGTCAATCTGTTCCAGCAATATACCCGCCTTATCACTCGCCGTCCCCCGCGCCGGCTTTCGGGATACATCTACGGTGACCTTGTAGCGCTCTCGTATCGATCGGCTTGCTGATGTCTACGAGAGGTGGCCCGAATTGTATGTAAGCTCTTGCGCTGCGCAGTACGGGTATGTGATGATCTACTATATAAACCCGGTCCTGTGTCTTTTCATTTCTGTTCCTATTTTGCCCTTGATCTATCGCAAATGAACTTTGATGAAGGCGCAGACGCCTTCTCCACGGGCTTGCCAACGATTGCCGATGAATGGCCAGGGCAGACGTTCGATCCTCAGGCTGTGGGTAAGCATTGACTATCGTCGCGACGCGGACTTGCCCTGAGCTGACTCACCCGTCCGTGTATATGATTTCCGTCAGATGCCAGTGAAGATTCTATGCTCAACGCTCAGTGTATGAGGCCTTTCAAGGATTGGCTGCCGCCGCTGCCAGAATGTATGTTCATTGGCATACGGTGTTAGTCGACCATTAACGCGTTATGCATGCAGCACTTGGACTCAGTTTTGCGAATGGTTCGTTCGTATACAGCTCGCGCTTGCTTGAATCCTCTCTTTATCATCATCTACTATTAGAGGAGGCAATTGCGCAAAACGATTCTGGGGTCGATTTCTTTGCCCAATACGTGGACCTTGATGGAAGTACGCTACAGGGTTCGTCCAACAGAAATTATCCTCACTGGGCAACACTGATTACCTCTTTTATCGTTTCCGGCGTTGTTAGATACATCAAATGGATGCTCTGGCGAAGGAACTGGTGAGACTGCTGGTGAGAAAGGCGCCACCAGTCGTCAATACCGCGAATACGAGGAAGTCACGGTCGAAGCATCTGCCGATCCCGCTGCTGAAAATGAAAGCACCGTAGGACGTCGTTCTCGTGAGTATTTCGTATCGACTTTCTGTCACGATGTGTCTGATCCTTATCATCGCATACGGAACGCCAGTTGCTTTCGAAGAACCGATGGCGATTCCGGGACCCTATAAATACAGAGAAGAAGAGATCTTGTCACGGATCGCCGAAATTACTAAGAAGGATAGATATCAACATGATATCTACAAACAAAGTCTCGCTCATATGCCCGGACGTAAAATGACTATGACGTTATGGAGCGCGATCGCCAAGGAAGAACCCATCTGTCACTGCTGCACCGCCCACAAAAAAACTGATACGGGGAGAGACGTCGCCTGCGGATGGGCATACATGACCTGCAAAACATGCAAGAGACATTACTGCGCGGAATATTTCCACCGTTGGTATGTCCGTCTCGTTTATTTGTTTGACGGGTCATTTTTCTCCTTCTCACGCCTCTGATAGGAAGTTCGCCTCGTGCAGAAAAGTCATATTCAAGGATGTCGACGGTAAGGAACCACCTCGTAAAAAACGTTACTCGACGCCTCGATCTTCCTTCACATTCCGTCATGGAGAAAGCTTCGTATGCAGTCTGTGTGACACTAAGCGTTGTTCCTGCCGAGAGTGCCCTGGAAAGGAAGAATCGACTAAAGCTGGCCCTAGAGACTTACCATGCTCTCCGAAGTGGATCGAGATGTCCGACTACGTCTTCTATGTGTACGGCCACCACGCAGTGAAGTTCCTTTTTTGATTATCTCGCGCTGTCTCTTTTTACGTACTGCGTATTCTGGAAATAATACGCCACAATTTGTGTATGGCGACGAACAGATGAAACAAAGTCTTTACAGTAAGATTACATTTGTCCTGCTTACTATTTGGTTTATCTTCGATATTACCAGTCTTCTTGTTATTGTTTATGTGTAGTCATCTTGGCAATTTGTTGCTACTGTTGCTCTTCTTCTCTTCCCTCCTCATATATCGCCTCCTTTCAGTTTCCGCCATTGCCAACGCGGTCGTTGCTTCTTACCTCTATGCCTGCCCTCCAGTAGGTGAGGCGACAGTTCACTTAACATGTCACCCGCAGGTTCCTTTATAATACGGCCTTTACTTCATCCCTTCCGGTATCTTGCTCAGCTGTAGTCCGAGCATTTCAATGATCAACCGCATGCAGAAGAATGGCAGGATCTCACCGAAGTTTATGCTGAATACGCCAGGACCCAAGGTGAATTGGAAATCTTGATTGTGCTCTTGCTGGAGTTCTTGCTGAACTTGAAGATATAATTTTGGCGTTGTCCAATTTGAACGCCAGCCCTCGCGCATCAAAAAGCAAACCGAGCGAGTTCAAGCCTACTGATCAGTTCGCAACTCAGCTTTCCAAATCACTTACCAAATGTGACGTTCCCCTAGTCGAGCCTAAAAAGACGAAGAATGTCGAAGCGAACCTGAAGGAAGAGAACGCCTTACAAAAGCGGTATTCGGCCTGCAATCAAGGGTATCTGAACTGAGTCAATTACAGGAGACAGCGCTACCTCCAGATGAAGATCTACAGGCCATTCAACTGACGTCAACAGTATTATAAGCAATCTTATCTTCTTATAGTCGAATTCGGAGCCATAGAAGAACATGACTCTATTAGATCCGGTCCGTGAGATACCAGCAAGTATCGAAAATGCCGAGCGAGAGTGCAGGGTACGAACGCAGAACGGGTCTATTCGAGGGGCACGTGAGGCAATCACGACGATCCAGGATCCATTCGAGAGCACCTAGCCAACCATCAGCTGACGATCCAGGTTTATATCAAAGATATGGATACACCTGATCGTGATGAAAGGGGCGAACTTCCGGGAAGCATTGCTGCTAGTGCGAGGCAAACGGGCCAGTCAACGCCATAGATCAACGACATTGTTCGGGTGCCAATCAACCAGGGAAGGCATGAGGAAGTCTGAAGCAATCTCGAGGCATGCTCTATGAGCGTTGATATCGTTCCTGGGTCGCGCATGCTGATGCTTGAGATGGTGAGCTTGATTTGATAAACAAGCAAAGAGAATCATCTCACTATTAGGAGCCGGCTCTGGCCGTATGCGTATAATCCGTATACGGGCTGTCCGTATACGGATGGGGCCGTATCCGTATGATCCAATAAGAGCAAAATGTACGGGTCGTATATATACGCCCGTATCCGTATACAAAGGTCTGAAATTTTGACGTTTACGGCTTATACGCCATATACGGAGCTAAGGGCCCGTGCCTCCCGGTGACACAGAATTAAGTATATTTCATACCATTTTGGTGATTTGGTAGATCTCTTACTTGAAATTTAGATTCCTGGGCCTGCCCCATGTTCATCAATACAGTGCATAACAAGAAACGGTCATGAAGATGCATAAAATCATCTTTGATTCTTCACAACAGGCAAAACCTACGTGGAATTGTACTGTAGAAGTGCAGTAAGACTCTAAACCGAGCTGAAGCACGCGACGATCACCTTCCTAAAATGAAGTATTTCGATCGCGAAATATTCTTTGATATTACATAAACTAAGGTGCATGAATTTGGACTAGAAGGACTAGGCAGTACTATTTGTACTATTCGAGATAAAAGTAAGCAAGATTAATCTCTGGTGATGCATGCAGCAAGCAAAAAGGATACACCGTGGAAAGCAGGGAGAATCGATACAAGCAAGCTCTTTAAGGATAACTTTGTATGCTGAACAATCGTCATGTCCATAGCATGTCCGTGAACTGCAAAGCTCTTGTGTCAGGATTGGCAGGCAAGTTCAGCGAAAGTATTACCTTTAGAAAATGTGTCTCCTCATACCATTTCTCTGCTTTCTTCTACTTGGTGCAAACATAGTAAGCTCTTCATGAGTGGATACGCGGATGCAAGAAAGTGTCCGATGGTTTGGAAGAATCTTGAGCAAAAACGACCATAACCGTAGAAGCTGCTTTCGTCATTGTCGTTTGGTGTATGTACCGACTCCATTTATCTGGAGACAATAGGTGCAACGTGGCTGTTAACACGAATCGAAACGAATAAATGCATAGGACTTCCGTACTAACGGATCAACGTGACGACTAGAGCGCGTGTCAGATGCCGCCGTTGGTGAAATGAAATGTATCTTGGAGCTTCGAGTTGTTGACGGTGGGAGAATACAAGAATATGAAGCAGATTGGGAGATGAAAAAGCAACAGTGCAGTGCAGTACGTTAAGCAATCACAGCAAGGGAATGAAGTCGATAGATTTCCTCATTGAGCTCTCAACGTCGATCAGAACATATATGGTCACTTGCTACGCAACACAGATCATGTCGAGGAAAGGGATTTGGTGTCGATTATGTGACCCTTTCACCCCATCTTCATTGGCAGTGGGGTATTTTAACGTCCAAGAAGCATCCTGGTTTCGTGCTTCTGTCATCCCGGTTCGAATTTGGGTCCGTGGTCCCAACACGTCCGGTGTTCGGGAAGAAGATGGACATCCGTCGCGTGACCTTCACTTTTCCAAGTTCGTCGCCACGATTGGGTCACGTGCATCGGGGACAGACAGGAAGCAACAAGATGCCAAGGTTGAAATTAGCTAATGCCTTCGAACATGTAATCAAGCTATTATTACAGGTGGTTCCTCTAAGTCTTCGTCACCCCCATTTTGGGAAAGTGATTTGCACACCATCTAAGGAAAGTAAACATGCCGATCTGAACCACCCCCTGTACAACTGGCAGTGTTGCTCTCGACAAAGTCGGCCTTCCACAAAGATGTTGAAAGTATCGTCGATGGGGTCTGAATAGCAAGAACGCAAGCTGCAGGCCTAGCGGCCTGGTCCAAGTCCAAGCCCAGTGAGAAAATGAGTGATTCTCATGTTGATGTGGTGTTGACGACATTGCTTTTAGACCTGGCGCTTCATCCGGCGGCTCACGGGGCCAGCTTGTTGACGACAAGAGTCTCTTTGGCCTGTGAATGTGTTTCGACAGGGAAGAGTATTCTTGTCGACTCGACGGAAATACGAGGACTGGACTACGAGGAATGAGAACATCGTTCCGTTCAGAACGGATCGCTGACACCGATGAAGATATCTGGAATTTTTTGAGACGAAATGAAAATTAAAAATGAAACAACGTAAGCATTTTCTTTCCTTTTCGACAGCTTTAAATTTCCTTATGTATTTCTCCCTCAACTTCGCTCCAAATCTTTAGATTTCCAACTTCCCCTTATTTCATTCTTGTTGTCCGCTTTTTGCTATCTGTGAGACTCGCGAAAACCCATCCTGGGCCCCTTTGTACAATCCCTCATTTTTATTGGACAAACTATTTCGTAGAGTGGGTGACGTGATGAGCCCTGTTCTTGTAGTGCGAGCGTTTTTGATCGAAGACGAAGAGACAAGTATTACGTCATTTCTCTCGAAAGCCTTCTCTCCATTACGCTCCGCCTGTTGGCCAGTCATTGCGTCCGAGTGAAAAGCTGATGACTGAAAATTGGCTTCGTCGCCTTCAAATGATTCTTGCTCCGTGATATGGGACACCAAGCCCTGCTCCTGGCGATCATCCATGCCATTCGCGTGAGGACGCAATGGATGAGGTATCTCCTCTGCCACCAGAAGATAGCATAACCAGTCGACCCGGTATCTCACGGCAATGACTTTAGCAAGACTAGTTACAGGAACAACCAGAAGGGCCATCGCCGAGATCTGTCCTGGGCCCCAAACGAACTGTCGCATACCCACAGAATAGTTCCGTGTAATAGTTAGCTCAGTATTCATGACGAGAATCGACCAAACGATGACTATAGCGGAAATATTCGCGATCCACTCAGATCTATTGGCTTGCCCTCCAGCGTGCGGAGCGTTCCTGCTTCTTTGTCGAATTACGAGAGGCCTGTCTGCGAGTCTCTGCTGAGCCGTATCACGCATTCCCATATTACCAGCCTCTCTCCTCCTCGCTCGCCTAAACATCTGAGATGCGGACCCAAAAATTCGATTCCGGCGCTCGCAGATTCCATAGTCATACAACGTGATCGAGAGAAATGCCACCAGCTGCACGATGAGAAGGATGATCTGTTGGAATCCAAATCGATGAAATCCCGACCCAGAGATGCTTCGGGCACGTGTCTCGGATTTATATTTGATGCGTTTAATGTTTTTCTTGAACTCGCAAGGAACTGAACAGAAACTCGCCAAACATGACACGCCCGAACACAGCGGTGTTGCGGAACGTTTGAACAGGACCACTGGGGAGAAGGCGCGAACCATGCTACACGCAAGCAGCTTTCCGAATAATTTATGGGCCGAATGCGTGAAGCATCCTATCTGGTTGAAGAGCAGACCGTCAACAAAGAATTTAGGCGGCGAAACTCCTTATGAGGCACCCACCAATCAGAAACCCAATCTTGCAGACTTGCAAGAATGGGGTACAAAGTGCTGGGTACACGACAATACCCGTTCGAAGCTTGATAAACGCACTTGGGAAGGTCGACGGCTTGGTTACGACCTTAGCACGAACGGCTCTACTGCCCCAAAGGCAAAAGCGTATCTGTTGGAAGAAGTGTCTATTTCTCACCTGAAGCCGCCGAGTTAGAGCTTTTTGAGGAGGAGCAAGAGCAATTGCCATAACATCAAACAGATTGCGAAATTCCGAACCAATTGATGCTCACCAAGACAAAGCGGCCCCAACTCAGCCAGACGACAGTGCTCAGCGCGAAAAGAGTAAGGCGAGTCATGGCTGGCGGTGGTGAACTCCCGAGAGCAATGCGAACGAACACCGTTACAGTGACCGACGAGAGGGAGGATGACTTTGATGAGGAATGCGCCCTCGCCGCAATGATGGACCTTGAGGAACCTGTTGAACCGAGGACGATTCAGGAGGTTAGAGAACTACCAGAATGGCCCCTATGGGAGAACGCTATAAAATAGGAGCTAGGAGCTGAGAGCTTTGGAAGCCGCTGAAATGTGGGAAGTTCGACACGTACTTAAGAGAGTCAATGTCGTTGGTTCGAAGTGGGTTTTCAAGGTGAAGAAGGGCTCTACAAAACTGTCGATGTGAATGTATTACAGGCCCAACGTCAGTCACGAAGAAATTGCATGAAAGGCATATAACTCCGAGTCACCAAGCAGCTCCTTCGAGACGTTGAGGATTTCTCCGTAAGTCCTTCCGAGGTCCTGGAAGAAGTGTATAGCCGGGCCCGAGTCCTTCTTTTTGAGTCTCCAGCGAAGTGAGCCACGACTGCTCGGTTATTATACGCTCGAACATCGCCTTGGCCAGAATAGAGTCGCATCGGTATCCGGGATCCGGTTCCAGCGTGTCGTCCAGTAGAGATTCCAGGAAGTTCAATTTCCTGTATTTTCGGATCTCATTCCGTGACCGTTGCATGTAAAGACGGATTACACACCTTCAGAAACTCTTTTCTGATCAAATTTCCGATGATGAAGATGACCGTCAAGAACGGGTTGTATGACACGCTTACAATATCTCAGGTACCTCTGGTCCTGTCCCAACGTCCCGGCGTCGCTTCGGAGTGCGATCTTGGCGCCAGATGCGTCGAATGTGGGATGAAAGCCTTTCGGATACAATGGATAAGCATCCATCATGTCATTCAGTCTGTAAAACTCTCGGTCAGTTCCGGAGCAGCAGATTCAACGCTGCCAGAGTTATGCGGTTGGATAAAACGTCGGTTTGGACTGACATTTTTGTAAAAGCTGCCCAAGAAAGTCCACAACCTCGTCAACGAAGTGAAATTCCGGTCCAAAGCAGTTTTGCAACAAAGGAAGAACCATATAGGTGAAGCTTGGATCCTCGTCATCAGCTACTGCATCAAGGAGAGGCTCTGTATAGTTGTGTGGATCCTTAAGTTTGTCTGGTTGCGAGAAGAAGCAGTGAATGTCAATTTCATCGCTGTCGGACCGCACCCGATTAAGGAAGACCCTTCGGCCATCCGCAATTATCATGGGGAAACCCATTATGGGGCATTCTTTTATCGAGGCAGAAGTCAGCGAGTATTTCCCAATACAAAATAGTACTCACAATACACCAGCGGTAGTCTTCGTAGCGAAACGATGCTCCTTTCATCGAAAATCAAGAGTGTCCAGTTGGGTTTGTACGGCTGACGGAGACGATATCCACAAGATTCAGACATCGCATATTGGTCTTTCCATACAACTACCGTGACGAGCAAAGGACTTGTATTTTCGCATGATTCAGAAGTGGCCATGTCGGACTTGAATGATGGCAAATTTCTACTTAACCAGGAACTCGTGTGACCGGGATCAGATTTTATTCAGGCACTCAGTTTATGTGCCGCAAAGGAGGCCCGAAGGCGATGCTACATCGACAACAAAAGGCTGGCGGGCCAATGTGTCCAGGTCCTTTCTTTCCTGGATCTTGAATAGACAGATGAGTTCGGTGTCATACAGTAGTCGTCCTTGTGAGGACTAGAGGACGTACCATTTCGAACTAGATACATAACTACAGCATTCGTGTAGCAGGCCGTGACGGACAGAACAGTGTCGACATTACATAACAGGCGGCTCGGAGGTAGGGGTATTGTAATCCAATACCGAGCTTTCTTTACTTTGTCTTGGTATCCCATGAAAGCAATCACACACATTATCCTTGTCCAAGAGGGATCACCTGATAGCACACGGCACGACTGTCGAAGTCCACGTCCTCGAGAAAGAACAGAATGAATGATGATGCACGAATAAACGAACAAGGGAGGGATAACGGAGAGGATAAGGTTCCAAAAGAAGGAAAGGAAAGGGTACGTCTTAGGAAAAGTGCATAGACGCTAAGTGTACATTGATTATGTGCATCAGGAAGTGACATACGAGTCTGCTGTAACGAAGTATCCGTCGGAATACCATACGACCAGCCCCTTCACTGCAGCTATTTATTCACTCTTCTTAAGTAGACTCAATACGACACCGGGAATGTGGGGAGTATCAGCGCTTAGTATACTTAGTATATCGGAACAGGATGGCGGGGAACAACTAGGATCCCTCTCGAATACCTGGAAGTTGGACCCTTTTCTATCGAAGGAAAGGTGAGTTCTATAATATAGCACCCATAGCACACAGACCTTTGATCGCCTAGTCACGATGACTTTGCTAAGCGCATCAATTGCCTCCGCTTTCCTATGCTTTGCAGCAGAGTGTTGGAGGTGAATTTTGGCCACGTCAATCACTGGCCACTCGTCCTCGAATGCGAGCAACCTAGGGAACATTTTTAAGGCCTAAAGCGAGTCACCATATGGTCTGATGGATAACTGAGAAGTCTCACCCTTCCACGGACCTCACGTATTTGTGATGGATCCTGTTCAGTGAGTGTTTTTGTTTCGTCCAGGAGTGCCTTTACAAGCGTCACGACTCCTTTCTATTTGATAAGTTAGGCGACGTGAGACCGCTGACAGAGTTTGCGCACCCTGAACCCATCGTACTCTGATTTTTCCCAGCCCATCGCACTCTCAACATTATACCCGCCGCTCTGAGGACGCCCAGGCTCTCCACGAGGCTTCGCAATCTGTCTAAGAATCGAGAATTCCGACATTGCAGAGCCTTCGGGCGACGAGGAACGAAATATGTCTTTATCCCGACGGGCTAAGTTTATGGGCGCACTGCATTCGTCCTTGCCCAATGGAAACTTTTGGCGAATAGAGATCAGAGGCGCAACAGGCCTAGGTGGAGGCGTATTCAATCCTACGTCAATCGGAGAACTTTCCGGAATAGACGCGATGGACGGAGGCGTATCGGGCCTGATGACAAGCTTCGCTGCCAGATGGACCGGTGGAAGTTCTTCGTTCACAAGGAGTACATCCCTTGTCCCATTCTCAGACAGAGACATTTGTGTTACGAGGACAGGCAAAGAATGCGGGGGCTCAAAGGAAGGCTGTTTCAGTTCCGCCATGGGATGGCGCTTGAACAGGACAGGACGGAGGGCTTAAATATGTACGCACTGAGCGACAGATTTATGTAAAAGGACTGATTGCTTATGAGAGCAGTGGATGCTTATCCGTAGGGACTAAGGTGGTTCAGTTTTTCCGGTCCACCAACCTTGTGGGCTAAGGGCGAGCCGAATAGTTGGTCATCCATCAGTGCACAAAACCAGACTAAACCTCTGAATCTAGATCTACGAAGGGCGGTCAACAGCAGGACCCCCGGCAATCCCGATAGATGCCTGTTGCGAAAATTGGCTCTCATGGCCGGATCGCTCCGGGCGCTAACGCGCCCGTGATGGCCGGATTGGCATGAGCCTATGTGGATTTGGGTCCATTATGGCCGGATTTTCGGCACAGGCCTCCAAAACTGGGGATCAGCGTCCCGATTTGGATATTTTTCGGATTTCCCATGAATTTATGCATGTAGAGGTGAGAACTGACAATGTAAATGTACTATACGGAATGAACTACATCTACTCTCTTTTCTTCAAGTCAAGCATAAGATTTGGTTTGGTTTGAGTTGAGACACAAGATTTCGTAATCTTGAAAACTAAGACTTATATTCTCTATTACATGGTCCAATACAAAAACTATATATGGTCAGCTACTCCCACACCTCCTTGTTTATGTCGCGACTCCTCACGTTCGGCCACATAGTATAACTGCCCGAATTGGGCAGGCTAGGCTGACCAATAACTCCGGATCACCACACCCATCAGACCCTCCCATGGCCGGATTATCGCGCATACCCGGGTCCGATGGCCGGATAATTGCATAGGCCTACATCCATTTTTGCGGCCCAAATGGCCGGGAACGCCACAGGCCTAAGGGCCAAAATTCGGCTCCTCATGGCCGGATCGAGCACAGGCATTTATCGGGATTGCCGGGGGTCCTTCAACAGCTCGGTCCACCAGGACCAAGGAGTGACTAAGGTCAACCAGTCGCCGAGCTGCCGACTTGCTCTTCTTGCGATGATCCGGTGTAGAGATACCTGCGGATTTGAGCTCGGATCTACTCTATTTGGACGATCTGACATGCCGATCATCAGAACGATCAACCTTGACCATATGTGGAAGGATCTGCAGTGTGGATCAGTAGGTTGTGCATTTACGGTTCAGCAGCCTTCTGTTCCCCTCCATCCAGCCTCACTCTCTATTGTCTACCCCTTTCAGGCGACAGGCTGTGATGCAGATGACTTGGTTGGATGTCCATATTTACATTTTATTTGGTTTCTTTCCTTATTTATCTTCCTGAATCATGTTTCGAGCCTTTGTTGTATGGGTGGCTCACTACTGTATATAAGCCTCCTGTGCCGCTCTAATGAAAAGGGGAGAGCCCCAGAACGCCCCAGTTTCGACTCATATCATCTCCAGTCAAGTTCCCTAGTCTCCCAGCTTCGTCTTAGTCCGTTCCCTCGAGTTCCAGTCCAGTTCCGACAGTTGCACCAGTTGTGCATATACTCCAGCCCAGCAGATCGTCGATTTTGCTATACCTCCATCAGTTCTCCACCGATCACCTCGGTCCAGCATTCGTTCGATTCGTCTCATTGTTCTTCATCTTCGAGTATTTTCACCCACGAGTTCCGCAGAGTTCCGCTTCATTTAGCCAAGTTCCGATTTTACGATAGTTTTCCGATATCTTGTTCAGTCTGTATCTCCCTCATTTCTTATCCGTTCATTGTGATTCTTGATCTGTTAGGATTGTGTCGACGAGTACTTTTGATCTCTTATTTTACATCATCGTCTTAGCTAGCTAGTTTTCGACCTCAGAGTAGGTGGCTCAGTTTACACTTCCGACACGGCACCCTTTTGTATTTTGTTTCCCCCTTCTCTAAGCCATTCCCCTCGACACCAGCATACACTCCTCACATTTTAGACACTCCCTCTTACATTGTACACATCTGGTTGACCCCCAGAGGTCGAACTCAGACCTTCAGACTGTCAGTTGGCCTTCAGAGCCAGCAGACACGTTTCAAATTGGAGCCCACGGCGAGGGGGTCTCTATCTTTGTTTTTGGAGTGTTTCCCTTCTTTATTCTTCGTTTCTAGCCTTTCTCTTTCATTATGCCCAGGTCCAGCCTTCGTGGTTCCTCTTCTGCCGCTTGCATGCCACTTTCTTATGCAGAAGGTGCCCCAGTATTTGATGGTTCGTCTCCAAGGCTTATTGGTCGATTCCTAGAGGATGTCGAGCTCCTCTGCATCGATGCTCAGCTCACAGACTCTGATAGAGTGCACTGGACAATTTATTATGCCTCCTTGGATGTTGCAGATCAGTGGTCTATGCTCCCAGAGGCGCTTGTATCAAGTCCTACTTGGTCCAGGTTTGTCACAGAGGTCCTAGAGCTTTATCCCGAGTACACAGATGCCAGACGAAGGTTCCAACCTGCAGATCTCGAAGATTTGGTCCAGAAGTCGGCAGCAGGTCCTATGAAGTCAGTACAGCAGTTGTACAGCTACTACAGGTCGTTCCTTCGAGTTTCCAAGCATCTGGAAGCCCACCAGCGAATCACCTCGTTACAGTCGAACAGGCTCTTCATTCTAGGCCTCCCAGAGACGCTTCGATCCCTCGTTTTCAGCCGCTTTACCATAAAGTACCCAGACAAGTACCCAGATGACGATTTTAGCATACAAGAGGTGCTATCAGCTGCAGAATTCGTTCTCCATAGAATTTCGGCGAGCCAGCCACACAGGTTCGATGAGTTGGCTCCAGTACGATCCGAACGACCCCAGAATGGCATCGATCCGCCCAGTACTTCGATTTCCACAGCAGTTACAAGTCATTTGGTACCTCAGTTGACATCCAGCGATGTTCCTCTTCATTCCCCCGTGTTCCCCTCGAGTTACGATGCCCCCCAGACATTGAAATCGACGTTGCGATGTGTTACGAACGTTCCGACCAAGTTTCGCGCGTTCCGGTCACGTGCTAAGCGAGATCGAGGGGTTGCGACTTTGCCACTTGAAGCTGCACACAGAGCCTTAGACGCTACTGTTTTCAGCTGTTTCTTTTGCAGTAGCCCTCGTCACCTCATCAGGGACTGTCCAGTAGTCGCCCAGTACGTCCAGGATGGTCGATGCAAGTGGAATTCAGCATACAAGATAGTTTTACCCAGTGGATTGCATGTTCCAGCAAGTTTTGGCAGTAATAACTTGCAGGAGAGGTTTGATTCGTTCTATGAAGCTTATCCTGAGCTTCTAGAGTCGTCTCCCAGTCCCCCTTCACCCCCCAGAGCCGCATCACCAGCTCCAGTGTCCATGGTTTCGAAGTCAGCACAGCAGCCAGCTTCTTTCAGGCACAGCTCTTCGTATGCTCCCAGTGCAGTAGTGCAACTTCTCCCCCCAGGCCAGTCTTCTCCCAAGCGCTTCTTGAAGCCATCCATTGCTTCTCAGTCGATCGTAGATCATACCTACTCGAGTTCCAGCCAGCCAGCTAGCGGTTTAGCCCCTAGGACAAATTTATCTTGCAAGAATCTCTCTAAGCATTGTATTGGTGGTAGTCCCAGTACATTACCTTCGATTAATTCGGTTGGAGCGGTTCTTCCAGTTTACTCTTGTTGTTTCGACTCTATGGCATCCCCCCCATCGCATTCCATGTATCCCAGGCCAGATTCACCATTGGAGTTCAGTTCTTCGACACCAGGCAGCTCTGACAGTTCAGTATCGAGCTTAGGTTCGTTCCAATGGAGTTCCACGTCCTCCGATCGCGTTCCGACGCCCCTAGGCGAGTTGCGATAGTGTTCCGATGCGCAACAATGCGTAACGATCGTAACGAGTGCTCAACCATGCAGATTGGTTCAGTTTTGGTGTTTCTATGCAGGAATGTTTGTTTTCTCAAGATTTTCGACTCTCTTTCATACAACTCCTCGTTTAATTCGGTTTCTTTCGATCTCGGCTCGGTCCATGCACCATTCGACTCGCTCTATGCGCTTTCTCGAGGTTCCATATCTCCAAACTCACATCATCTGACGCTTCTACATGACAAATCGAAGTTTTGGGAGTTTGATGACTGCGGACAGTCATGATTTGAAGACCCCAGGAGGTGTAGAGATACCTGCGGATTTGAGCTCGGATCTACTCTATTTGGACGATCTGACATGCCGATCATCAGAACGATCAACCTTGACCATATGTGGAAGGATCTGCAGTGTGGATCAGTAGGTTGTGCATTTACGGTTCAGCAGCCTTCTGTTCCCCTCCATCCAGCCTCACTCTCTATTGTCTACCCCTTTCAGGCGACAGGCTGTGATGCAGATGACTTGGTTGGATGTCCATATTTACATTTTATTTGGTTTCTTTCCTTATTTATCTTCCTGAATCATGTTTCGAGCCTTTGTTGTATGGGTGGCTCACTACTGTATATAAGCCTCCTGTGCCGCTCTAATGAAAAGGGGGAGCCCCAGAACGCCCCAGTTTCGACTCATATCATCTCCAGTCAAGTTCCCTAGTCTCCCAGCTTCGTCTTAGTCCGTTCCCTCGAGTTCCAGTCCAGTTCCGACAGTTGCACCAGTTGTGCATATACTCCAGCCCAGCAGATCGTCGATTTTGCTATACCTCCATCAGTTCTCCACCGATCACCTCGGTCCAGCATTCGTTCGATTCGTCTCATTGTTCTTCATCTTCGAGTATTTTCACCCACGAGTTCCGCAGAGTTCCGCTTCATTTAGCCAAGTTCCGATTTTACGATAGTTTTCCGATATCTTGTTCAGTCTGTATCTCCCTCATTTCTTATCCGTTCATTGTGATTCTTGATCTGTTAGGATTGTGTCGACGAGTACTTTTGATCTCTTATTTTACATCATCGTCTTAGCTAGCTAGTTTTCGACCTCAGAGTAGGTGGCTCAGTTTACACTTCCGACACGGCACCCTTTTGTATTTTGTTTCCCCCTTCTCTAAGCCATTCCCCTCGACACCAGCATACACTCCTCACATTTTAGACACTCCCTCTTACATTGTACACATCTGGTTGACCCCCAGAGGTCGAACTCAGACCTTCAGACTGTCAGTTGGCCTTCAGAGCCAGCAGACACGTTTCACCGGTCAATCCGGAAAACCTCCGGATCGCAGTCTCTTCCTAAGTAAATTACTACTGTTACGTGATTCTCTTTTTCCACGCGAGTGATGTACCGATTAGGCTAGAAGTACTAGTATTATTAAGGTAGGGAAAGTATAAACCCGACCAACCGTGACGCGACGCGCTTACCCCATTTGGTCATCTACCCTCCCACAACACTTCAACAGAAATACACACAACACAACACCTCAAATGAAAATTCTGACTGCGTACATTTGTAGGGGGTATCCATACCTACATTTTGTTGGTCTTATTTCCTAAAAATAAGGCTATTTGAGCTTCCTATTTAAGGAAGAACCCTGACTTTATAAATTTACTCAGAATGTCATTTTTGCACGTTTTGGCACAACTTGAAATTTTTCGACTTGGATTTTTGCTGCTTATATGTGCAAAATTATTATGTAAAACTTGCATTTATCATACATTTGTCATACATTTGTAATAGCTTTGTCATATCCAGATCAAGTAGTTTTACTTGAAAGACCAGAAAAGCATAGAGTAGCTAAACAAAGGCTTCAAACCAGCTCTAGGAAGCTAATCTACATTTGCAGAGCTTAAAATTCATGAGTCTCAAGGGAAATAAAACAAAAGTCCTGGGTTGGGTCAACCAGACCTCAGATTTTTGCTGCAGGGTCCTTCTAAATCGGGTTAAATCAGGGTCTGTCAGGGTCATCAGTCACATATGACAGGTTGGTCGAGTTTATACTTTTCCTACCTTAGTACCTTCTGTAAACAGTTGACCAGATTGATGCGTGTTAAGCGATGCGAACACCGGCTAATCGTTTGCACTGGGGCCTCTGCACGTCTGTTCTCACATGCCCTGGCCCTTCTGAAAGCTATGATCTATTGACATAATGTCTCTCAGCACCGGTCAGCATTTAGCATGTCTGGACATTGTATGGGGGGACTTGCTGATTATTGTCTGATGTATGTAGGGAAATGTGTGTTGATCATACTAGGCTGTTTATGAAATCGATAAATCTCATGAAATGACAAAAAAAAAGTCACACAGGCAGGACCCGCAAAACAAACATGAAA
Organism: Phlebopus portentosus; assembly: GCA_037892935.1. NCBI lineage: Eukaryota > Fungi > Basidiomycota > Agaricomycetes > Boletales > Boletinellaceae > Phlebopus > Phlebopus portentosus. The sequence goes on from JAYXKI010000020.1 coordinate 270,720, forward strand.
GTGAAGAGGCAGTTCAGGGCTTCGTGTCGGGTAGGTGTATATATACAATGAAGGTTGACCCTGAGAGGATGAGATAGGGAGAGAAGCGGATGAATATCGCATCAAGTAGTTGTACAGCCTCTGAGGCTGCACGGATCTTCTGCAAAAAAAATGGTCAGTGCCATATTTGTCACCCTTATGTGACTGCCTGTTACTGAGCCAAGAGCCGCAACCTTCCTGCATGCGCAACTCACTTTTCCCTCTACCACCACCATACAACTACACTACCCATACCAAATGGTAACTTACCCTTCACTTAAATGTGAGATGGCCCGTGCTAATGTGCGCCTCAGTGGGCGAGTATAAACCCTAGCACCAGGCAGGCTGGTCAAAACCTATATCCGACACCCTGGGGGTGAGGGAAGTTCTACAGTTTGTAGTCTGCGATATCAAAACTACAACACCACAATCGTTACCTCCCATACCAAATCCTACCACACCACAGGATGAGGCCTCGCAAGAGCCCTCACACCTATGAATGTACCAAGTTGCTCAGCGACAATGTTACCTCAACCGATAATACACCTCCACTATACAATGACTTACCACACGTGTTCGGGTTTTTTAGGCGGAAACAGCCACCGTTTTTTCCCAACAATCTATTTTCCAAAGGACGATGCAATCCGAATCCAAGTCAAGTCACAGAACAGTCCAGAATCAGATCAAGGAGAATACAAGTGTGGACAATCACTGAAGTGGACGACAGTACGGGGGGTGACTGGAACTCGTTAGCGGATGAGACTGAAAGCAGTAGTAGTTGGTACTTCCTGCGTTTAAGGCTTAGTACAAGACACAACGAAGACTCGCTTCCCATTTTCCTGTACCCATTCGAGGTTTTTGTAATTTTCCTCCCTAATTACTTCCCATACCAATATATAAATCTTTACAACTCACTTTTCAGTGATTTTCCATGAAAATCGTGAAACTGGTGACTTGTCACAGAAAGTCACATACAGCCGGGGTATCAAAAGTGACCGTCACCTTGACGTCATGTGATTCTGATCCGAATCATCACCTTTTTGACACGGACCGGACAAGCACTTCACGCACCCAAACATCGACATTCCGAAGAGGGGAATGTTACTCTAAGGTTACCAAAATCTCAAGGGCTCTACGTTTTTCGCAGACTCGAAAACTTCTGACAGTATGAATTCCCCTATCTTAACATCGTTGATAGGTCCTTTCTGTCATCTTGTTACGCAGCACTACTTCACAGTAACCGGAATGGAAGTTCAGATATATCCGCGCGCGATCCGCATACCGATCCTGACAAGCCTCTTTCCGGTCGCCGTTCAGGATACTTGCGTTCTGGCCTCTTGAATTTTGTTCGTGAGCCTTTCCCGAGATTCTTGAAGCCTTCATCTTCCCTTTCAACGCTCGTCTTGGTGAATATTCTTGGTTAGATCTGAAGTCGCTCAAAAATCGGAATCAGTCCTTATCGGCATTCATGGTCTCCATATTTAGGTATCTTTCGGTTGTTCACGTTGCTCTGAATGACTGCGCTGTCATTAATTCGAGCTTCGCAGTCTTAGCCTTTGCTGCGGTGCTACGAAAGGCAATGGATGACTGAAACCTCGGACCCGGCCTATAATATAAATAAAGAATCACATTTCGGTAGTAACCTGCGTCAACAACGATGACCCACCCTGCGCTACGTCTGTCTCAGGATCAGAGCGTCGATTTGATCCTCTCGGAATGGCTCAACCCCCTCTTTTTCTCCGTACCGTCGCAAACCGCAGAATCCTGTGATGCTCCTATAGATTCTGTGCTGTCGATTGTTGCTGAAGCGGCTCTTAGCGAGGGTGACAATGGATCCGGTTGTACATTGAAAGGTTTTCTCTGCATGCTTCTCTTAAGGTCAATGGTGCTTACACATCCTCCTTCCCTCCAGTGAATGAAAGTGATAGGACAAACATCCTGGACAAGTATATTTTATCAACGTTGTCAAGCGTATGGGTCTGAGTCGCTTCTCAAGGAGATTCTTTTCAATTGACTACTACTTTACGTTCAGTCAATACGGAGCGATTCTCTATCCATCCGTCCGAGCCTGTTACATCTGAGGACACCATATGTCAAAATGGATACTTTCGAAGCATCGACCACCAATCTCACTGGACGTCGAACAGCATTATCTGGTGCATGCCTAAATCCACGTATGAATACCTTATACACTGAATATGGAGGCGACGTACGGACCTCCCGTTCCTTGCAGTCACTGGTGTCTAAATACTGCGATATTCACAGGACGCGATAATGCGAAACGAGATTGAAGATGGGCAGCAAGAAGCAGACCATCAGGAACATGAGGAAGACGCTCATGAGGAGATGAAGGACTCGAAGCAGAGGCGAGCTGACGAGAAGCAAAAACAGAAGGATGATGAAGAAGCTAAGCGCGATGCTCAGAACCCTGATCCGCCTTGTCATGGATGCGATGCGAGCACTGCAGATACGCCGTGTGGATGGTACTGGATTCCATGCATCAAATGCGCTCGAGTATTTTGTGCTGGGTACTTCATTAAATAGCAAGTATAATCAGCCATCATATACAGTATGTTCTCACTGATGCTCCTTTTTATCAGTTACAGAACCACGACCAATTTCCAGGGCGGGCCTAAACCAAAAGGAGTCGCGAAATTCGAGTTTAATGAAGAGAAAAGACACGACTTCATCTGTCCAGTCTGTACGAATGAGTGCCCATGTCCTCAATGCGAACACATTCCCCGGCCTAAGTTACCACGAGTACACCGGTCGACAAAATTTCCTTGCTCCGACAACTACAAGAGAATGATATTACGTAATGCAAGGGAGCGGAAGCGGGCACAACGAGAAAAGATGCGTGTAGAGCGGGAGGCAAACCGAATCTCTCGGAGGAAGGCACGGGAAATACGTTCTAATAACTGACTCAAAGATTCGACAGAGGTATAACTAGCCAACTATTGTCTTACTAGTGCACGTAGACTTTGATACCTCTAATGCGCCATGGGCTTGCTTGTCGTAAGCGCAAGCTGAAGTAGACACTATATCTCGTTATTGTCTTACGAGAGGGATGCCTTACAGCTATTCTGCGCATTATCATGATTTGCCTACTTGCAAGCCCTTTCTCGGCGAAAAGGATCGTTCTGCTTCTGCGTCTCAGGTCCAACTGCTTAGACTAACATCGGTAAGATTTCTGCTATGATTCGCTCGTGATACAACAGAACTCGATGTTGTACGTAGATTCATAAGAGTCAATTTGTAACATATCAATTCTAGTGGGCCTACAAATTTGTGAACCAAAAGAATATCGCGAAGAAATGCGCTCCAGACAGCACGAGAATACTTGTAGAGTGATGTCGAGAATGAGAGAATATCGAGAATGAGAATGCTGCAAAATAGATTCAAGGCTCTGACTGACGTGAGAAATGATTCTCGGTGAGTCTACAGATTCTCAGGCATTCTCGAAGCATTCCCGCTATTCTCTTGGGAGGGTTGTCCTGATGATAGGATTGCCGACTCCTACATGAGGTTAGAAAGAATGACGCAGCAAGCAAAAAAAGACCTCACTTTCGAAAGAGAAAGAACAGCTATTACGTTGGGTTGTATCCGAAAGCGAGCGAAGTGACATATGACCTGTTGAGGCTCGATCGCGTCAGACCGTCGAGACAGTTCTGACGAGAATGCTTTCCCGGGAAAGTCCGGATAGAAACGGAAAGGATCAAGTAGCGTATCTAGCTTTCTGTACTCTTGTACCCGGAATTTGACTTCATCGTGGTCGTCGAGAAAGATGTCTTCGATGACACACGGGTCACCGTATGCAACCTCGTCTTTGGACCGTACAAGAACAAGGCTGTTACCAGTGTGACATTTGTCTGTACTATACTGTCGACCCTTAAAGCAATACCGAGAAAGAGAAACAGCTGAGATCAGGTGATTAATGGCTACAAACAAGACCAGGAATGAAAGTAAGTTGCTCACGCTTCTTTCGAGAACAAACACGATCGTCTTCATTCTCAGCTTGCTCATCATGGTCCACTAGCTGACTCCAGTCGAGATTATCTGGATACAGCTTATCGTAGATTCTTCTACACTCCTTTATAGGTATCGGACATCCAGGCTTTGAGGACCACAGCTTTATCCTACCAAATGCGACAAAAGAGTCATGAACGGAGCTCTCAAGTTGTCCTATTATTCTAACGTCAGTACATTCTAAGAACGGGAAGTGACGGCTCACCAAACTTGTTATTGTTCGGCATCTTTTGCAAGAATCCGATGAGACGCTCGAAGGGAAAGCACCACCATGAATGTGTCGGGCCGAACAGCCTCATAAATTCGCCAACATGAGTCGCCATATGTAAATTGGTCGTGAGTTTTGCGTTAGGGTGAATCTTCCGAAGTCTGACTATGTATTCCTTAACGTAATGCTCGTACCGTGCAATTTGATCTGCCGTCGTCGATTGTTTGCAGGCGATTGTTACCGCAGAGACAAGCAGCATAGTATGATCTACTATTTCTCTACAACGATGCGATATGTCTTCGCTTGCGTGTTTTGTCCCTTCGCCCCACCACGAGACGAGAGCAAGTGGCAAATGGATCGTGCAAAGGACTTTCCATTCGTCCGCCTTGAGTTTCCCGCATTTTGGATCGCCAAAGTCGTGCGGGACACTACTGATCCATGTAGGTGTCGTCGTCTCTTTGATCACACGACGTATATGCTGCAGAAGGTCGTCAAGTAGGGTTGACTCAACGGAGGCATTTGAAGGTGCAAGAGGCATGCTGAAACGCTTCAGCAGGCACAGAAATCAGACTCGAGGTCCCAGACAAGAACGGAATAGGAGACTTGCCCAGTTCGTAAGTGACTTCGCAAAATGTTCCTTCACCACGCGGGATTGGCCCTCTGGAATCTCCGGTTGAAGCTGTAGATCGTCGAGAACAAACCGTAGTGAATTCTTTCTGTGATTACAAAGGCGCTTTGTAAATGCTTCACGCGCCTTCGGGTCATTGCGGTTGGAGGCGTCGACGTACGTCGTCAACATCTTATGGATTTTTGCGATGTCCTTGGTTTCGTCGTCGCTCAGGCCATGCAGCCCAGAGATAGGCGTGAAATCGTGAAGAAAAGCAGGAGAACTGTTGGCAACGGATGTTCTTTCGCGCTTTACGGTGAGACGAAGCACGTTCTTGAAGTGATTCTCGGTAATACCTAAAAGCAAGTTGTGCATGGGGTCTACGACCAGTTGTTTGGTCGGATCCCAGTAAGGGAGGCGGAACAGTTCAGAATAACGGACTCCAAAGCAGTCGAAAACTCGATCTTGTAGAGCCGAGGTTGGCGCATCCTTCCATTCCTGAGCCTTTTGTCTCATTTCAAAGACATCGCGACGCGCAGGAGAGTGAGACGGGTTAGCAATATGCTCCCTGTCCACCTTACAAATGGAGCATAAGAATTTGTTGCTCCTATGACCTGCTAAGGCGGCTACCTTACGCGCGGCAGGTAGGTCACAGACCACACAGATGATCGCAGCCCGGATTAAACGGCCATGCCTGTGCAACGCAGTTCGAGACAGCCTGACTCCATGATTCCACAGAACTACCATGTCGTCGATGAGCGGTCTTGTATAGGCGTTTATGGCCTCAAGATCGGGCTCGCGAGGCCCTGGTATTATACCCACGATATGGAGATTTTCTCTTCGAAATCTCATCTCAGGAGGTAAATTGAGACAGGCCAGACTGATTATACCGCAGGACGTAGTTGCGCCTCCGGCTCGATTTCCATGAATATTGAAAAAATCGACGTTCAAGCTGAACGCAAGACGACCTTCCTGTCCTCTATCAAGAAATAGGACATCAGGATCCGGCCCTCGGAAGGATCCAAGGAATGTGCCTCCGAAAATGTCCTCGAGCCTCTGGTGTTGCTTTCCCGCGACTTTCACCGCAGTGGCATCGCAAGCGTTGTCAATGTAACGCTCCAAGTCCTCGTGGGAGAAAAGTGTTCCGATGTAGTCCAACACAGAATGGTAAACGTAAGGCTGAATTGGCCTCTGTATTACGGTGCCTTTTCTGCCGACAGAGCAGCGAGTAACGAGATTAGTACCGCAAATTCCGTCGTCTGGGCGTCGTCTGTTTGTACAGGTCTCCGGATACGAAAGTGTAACCAAGTCGAGCTCATGACGAGGCTCGTACGTCATGTGGCATTTCGAGCAGCTGGCGTAAATCGTCGTCTTGCCGGACAAATTGAACTTTGAAAGTAAGGTGCGTGGGTCCTTGGGAACTGCGTCTAGTAGCATTTGCTCATGGGAAGTACCTGATCGCGTTCGAATCCTAAGAGCTGAGGAAATCGCGATCTTTACCATGCCAATAATGACACTGGTCATATCACGACTAAGCATGAAAATCGCCGAACAGACTATTCCGACAAACATCGTAATTTGCACTAGTTCATCCTCCTCATCGATCAGCGAGGTAAAATAGGGGTCTAGCAGTACAGTGTCTCTGAGAAAGCAGGTTTAGGTTGGACAGTCCCAGAAAACGCACCACAATTGAGTTCACATTTTGGAATAGAATGAGCGACAATGACGTTTCGATCTCGGAGTCCTCGCAATTCTAAAAGCCGGTCGTCGATTAGACTGCATTGTCGATTAATGTCCTGTCTGAGCCTTTTTGTCTTAGGAAGACCTTGCATCTGATTCGATGAAACGCGCAACTGGCTGACCCTTCCTTCTATAGCCTCAAGTGCGTGGGAATCTGGGATACCCGAATCTAGGATGCCACGCTGAAAACCGCCCAGTTTTCTGTACTCGGCCTGCAAAGAACGCAAGGTATCTTGGAGCATATCCACTGCAATCGTCGATCGAGCTACTAAGGATCCTCTGTCGATTTCAGTGCCACGAGTGCAGTCGACCGTCCTGTCCCTAGAATAAGCACTGATGTGCCGTATACTTTGAAAGATTTCTTTGCACGGGTCCATCGATTCTGTTGTAGAAGAGTTTCCTTGGGAAGTCGCGCGACGAGCCAGGTGAATGGCCACCTCAGCACCTTCGATGTACCTGCCCCCCTTTGGACATGAATCACAGGTACAAAATCTCCCGTTCGGCCTCGCAGGCATTTGTGAGATGAGATCGAAGCAGGCTGGTCTAAGGAGTCATACATACCCAACTACAGCTAATTGCAAAATTCTTGGGAATCATGTGATTTCGTCACTTTTTGCGTCACAAGAGCCTCAAAACACAAATAAAATCATATCTCACCCAAAACTCGATGGTTTCACATCATCTAAGTTGCTAAATTCATATTTTCAAAAGGGCTTTCATTTAGAAACAAAGATTGAGAAAATAGAGCAAAACATGACCCCAAAATAGCGAAAATATTGTTTTTTACCTCTTTTTTGCATATACATTTTTTTCTGTACTCCCTGCTGGTCCAGCACCTCCCCAAAGCTGTCCAAAATGATAACATGATTATATTATGAATTTACAGTCTGAATTTGAGTTGAATTGTGTACCAGAATGTACTGCTTTGAGGCATGCCTGAATCACTCAAAACTTATCATTTCCTCCTAGCCTCCCAAGCACCAGAAAACAAAATTCTTATAGGTCAGATTCATACATGTAAATTCATTTCAGATGTAATAGACTAGGTTTATATATTAGCTAGGGTCTCAGCTTGCACTGGTGAGCTGAGAAGATGCTATCTAGAATGGTGCATACTGTTAGGCGGATGGCTCAGGGGCTGAGTTGAGGCAGGCCAATACAACAACAAATAAGTGTAAATGAGTTAAACCCAAATACATCGCTCAGGTCAGGGCAGCTAAGACAAGGCTTAAGTACAGACCATCGAACACTATGTCAAAGTGAAGGTAAGTAGAATTCAGTAAACTAATAATACAAGAGTAGATACCTATGTTGAAGTGAAGGTAAGTAGAATAGAAAGACAAGGAAACAAAAGAGTCAAACTATCTACTTATATAGACTTTGAGCATGGGATAGGTCTACTCTAACAAGAAGTCACATAATAAAGGAATGGGGTGATTAGTGAGCATTGTGGAAAATGATGGAGGGTTCCGGTAAATGGATGAGTAATCATTGATAAAAAAATAAAAGAAAAGAAAAGAAAATTAAAATAGAAGATAATATAAGAAAATAAAAGGAAAATGTTCAAGTTCTTACATCACCCCCCCCTCAAGGTTGGGTGTCCCGACCAACCACATAAGCCTTCTGATGACGTGAATTTGTACAGTGCTCATAGACTTTGTTGAGGTATTGTTAGTTTTCTTGGAGCCCCAGGATGTTTGCGATAAAATTCCTGAATCAATTCCTATGCATTGTCCTTGACATCGGATTCCGGCTGCCATGTCGCTTCTTCGTATCCAACCTACTTGACTAGGAACTGAAGCTTTCCTTGATGTAGATGTGAGTCGAGTATTTCTTCAACCTCGTATTCTTTCTGCTCATCAATGATCACTGGTGGAGGTGAAGGTGGAGGTGGAGGTGGCTTCTTTTGTGACTCAAAGGACAGTTGGATAGCTGGTTTGAGCAAGATCTCATTGAAGACTGGGTGAACCTTCTTCCATGTCTTCAGTAATCCGAGTCTGTACGTGCTCGCACCAACCTTTTCTACGACCTCAAAGGGACTGAACCACTTGTTGTCCATCTTCTTCGTTAGTCAGATCATCTTGATATTTTGTCCATCTAAGAAGACCTTTTGTCCAGCCTCATAATCAACAGATTTCCCAGCATGACAGTCATAGAAATATTTCATGTCTTCATTTGCCTGGGTTAAGTTACTCTGGGTGAGCTCATGTACTTCTTTGACATGTTTGGCAAACTCTTCCGCTGACAGATTTGACAATGCCGTTCTAACTCCCATAAAGTCCAAGGGGTGCATTCCAGTATTAATGAAGAAAGGGGATAGCTTCGTCGCTGAATGCTCATAGTTGTTGTATGTAAATTCTGCAAGAGCTAGCTAGTCCACCCAGTCCAATTGTCAATAATTGATGTACAAGCAGAGGTATTGTTCAAGCTCTTGGTTAACCCTCTCCATCTGTCCATCTGTCTGTGGGTGATACGCTGTCAACAGGTTGTCTTCAATATGAAGGAGCTTATATAACTCCTTCATCATTTTCGCATTGAATTGCACTCCTCAGTCATGGATGATCTTTCAAGGCAGTCCATGTAGCTGGAAGATATGGTCCCTGTAGATCCTTGCCATACCTTCAGCTATTAACTTCATTGTCATTGGGATTGCATAGATTTGTTTACTAAAGTGATCAACTACAATGCAAACTGCATTAAACCCATTCAACTCTGGTAATTCTCTGATCAGGTCAACCATGACAATTTGCCATAGCGCTTCTGGCACCTAGTTAGGGTATAAAACCTTTTCTCTCATTGTCCTGAGAGCCTTCATTTGCTGGCAATAGTTACACCCTCGCATATACACCTGCACATTGTAGACTATCAGACTCTCCTAGATAGGGACAAAGGCAGTGGTGGTGGCATTTGACCATAGGGAGGCAATGTCAAAGGTGTCGAGAGGAAAAAGGGGAAGTCCTACCAGATCTGCAGACTACCACAGACTTTCAGAAGCGACACTCAGCTCAGATGCACAGAGATCCAGGTGTCAGCCGGATCTGCCGCACCATCGAATAACTCACTGCGGTGATGCGAACCTCAGCCATATCCGAAAGGATGAGTAGGCACCGCTGAATCGAACTGAACCAGCGAGGGGGTCGGAGCAGTGGGCCGTGTGCGGTAGCGTGAAGGAGAAACCCACTTGAAATAGAAATGGTGTCGGTGGTCAAACAATGCTGAGGCGGCAGAGGCAGCGAGATATAAGAAACTGGATTCAGATAGAGGGGAGGCGCTGGTGCTGGTGGCAGCAGCAGTTATAAGAAGAGTGACAGCTGCGTCGAGACATTGAGGAAGTATCACAAACAGTCTAAACTGGATGGCGGCGAGCAATCGTAAGAGGGGATTCTGATGCAGATAAAAGTCAAAAACCCTGAGGGCAATTACTAGAAGAGTGACAGCTGCGATGGGGCATTAAGGAAGTATCATAAATGGTCGATGCCAGTTGGTGGCAAAGGAGCTCAGAAAGGGGTCTTGGATGTGGGGAGAAATTGAAGATCCTGGGAGTAATTACTAGAAGAGTGATAGCTGTGCAAAAAGGGAAATGTCCAGGTCGGCGAGCAAGCTTAGTAGCTTCTCTTGCACTTCTAGGTATGTAAGATTACTCGGTGGTGGATTCTATCATGACAATGCCCACTTCTGCAAGATGGGGGGCCCCACCATCAGGACGGGATTGGTGGGGGCACATGACCAGGAAATCGCCAGATCTGGCTATCTAGTTCTCTGTACCCACTGACTTCTTGAAGGGGGATCCCTACTTGTGGTTGGGTTTTAGTAGCTGCATCTTAGAGTGTATATCTGCTGCTTTTTAGGATAGATACATGCTCTCTATATATACTATGAGTCCTTGATAGGATATATCACTAAGACAGTGGGTGGCGAGGCATGACAGGTGTGCCACGATGGCAGGGGCCGCTGCCGAGATGCACCACCAAGTCACTAAGACCTAGGAGTGCCCCAATCAGAACAGCAGATGCTGGTAGGTCATGTTGAATGTCGGGACTGTTTAGATCAGTCAGGGTGCACCCTATGTGAATCTGAATGTAAGGACTCGAACATTTTCCTTTTCTTTTCTTATGTCATCATTCATTTTAATATTCTTTTTTCTTTTCTTTTATTTTTCTTATGCGCTTATTCATCCAATTACCGGAACATTCCACAACATTCTATCACGCTCACTAATCATCTCATTCCTTATCATGTGACTTCCTATTAGAGTAGACCTTTCCCGCACTCAAAGTCTATATAAGTAGATAGTTTGACTCTTTCGTTCCTTGTCTTTCTATTCTACTTACCTTCACTGCGACATAGGTATCTACTCTTGTATTATTAGTTTGCTGAATTCTACTTACCTTCACTGCGACATAGCGTGCGTATAGCCCGGCGACTCGTGTTAGCCAGTTGTTTGTTGTTTGTGTTGACCGCCTCGAGATCGACGCCCGTTAGTCTCGCCGCCTAACATAATAGAAAGACCTACTCTCAGACCTGTGGTTTAACCACTCGTTTGTCGCTACTCCACGCAGGAGACTGTAAGGACTCGAACATTTTCCTTTTCTTTTCTTATGTCATCACTCATTTTAATATTCTTTTTCCTTTTCTTTTATTTTTTCTTATGCGCTTACTCATCCAATTGCCGGAACATTCCACAATGTTCTATCACGCTCACTAATCATCTCATTCTTTGTCATGTGACTTCCTAATAGAGTAGACCTTTCCCACGCTCAAAGTCTATATAAGTAGATAGTTTGACTCTTTCGTTCCTTGTCTTTCTATTCTACTTACCTTCACTGCGACATAGGTATCTACTCTTGTATTATTAGTTTGCTGAATTCTACTTACCTTCACTGCGACATAGCGTGCGTATAGCCCGGCGACTCGCGTTAGCCAGTTGTTTGTTGTTTGTGTTGGCCGCCTCGAGATCGACACCCGTTAGTCTCGCCGCCTAACATAATAGAAAGACCTACTCTCAAACCCGTGGTTTAACCACTCGTTTGTTGCTACTCCACGCAGGAGACACATCGACGGTCAACGACCGCGCCCATCCCGGATTTATCCGAGCAACCCCTATCTTGCCCGTCAAGGTCCGACTGACTTTGACGTGTCCCGATAGTTCCCGAAAACAATCAATCAACCCTCCAATCGTGGCGCTCCGAATCACTCTTCTGTGGAACTCGCATCAGACGTTCTCGTGGGTGACTCATAGAGTCCAATCATCATCAAGCATCTCGTTCATCATCTACCTCGGTGCCTTCCGACTAGTCATCAATTTCAAAGACGAGCCGGTCATCCGAAGTCGGTCCCGTCCGAACACCGTACCGATCCCCGTTCCACCCCCGGCCTATCAAGGTGGATCTAACTGACGACCAGCGGGCGGCTCTCCCGACAAACTGTAGGTGGAGCGCGTCACGAGGACATCACATTGTCAAGTCAGGTGATCAAATCTTTACTGCCTGGTGGGACGAGAACGCGAAGAAGTGGTACTCTGACAGAGGAGGAAAGTCGCTTTATTGGCGGGCAAAGCGAGAGGGAGACATAGACGATCCTGCACCCCCTACCCCCACGCGATCAACGGCTCCTTTACCAGGGCCATCAACATCGACAGGCCAGACGACAGCTCCACCTATAGCACCTTCATTGTCTTTCACTGAACCACGAGAACCTGCTCCGCTCATACCAACAGACGAAGAAGAGGAAGACGAAGAAGAAGAGCAAGAGATGTCGTTGTCGAAAGAGTCAATAACGGACCTTGCTACAGCGATCGCGCTAGCGCTCCAGGCAGCAGGAGAAGGCACGGGCCAAGGATCAAAGTCAAACAAGGTTTATATCGCCAAGCCCCGAGATTTCGATGGCGAGCACGGATATGTCGACTTCAAACGAGAGCTGCGCCTGTATGTCTATGCATCAGAGTCGGAGTTTAGGACAAGCAAAGCAAAGATCATGTTCGCTCTGTCGTATATGAAGAGCGGTGCTGCGGCGAGCTGGGCGGAAAGCTACACAAGTGGTGCAATCGACGAACATGGTAAGATAGCATTCAAGGACACTTGGGACGCTTTCCTAAAGAAGCTCGATACCTCGTTCGACGACCCGGCCCGGTCTCAAAAAGCATTTGAATGACTCGACGCGATGTATCAGGGCGATCTCAATGCAGATGAATTCTTCAACAAGTTTGACATTTGCCGAGTGGATGCTGGACTGGCCACGGAGGCTCACGACGAATGGCTGATGAGTCGCCTCAAGAGGGCTCTGAACCCGAAGGTGGTCGAAGGTATCATGCATTTACCCAACGAGCCAACGACGTACGAAGAATTCAAGAAGGCGGCGGTCAAGGTTGACAGGGTTGAGCGACAGATCAGAGATCTGATGGCCGAACGCCGGAGGAAGACGATCAGCTCGACGATGATGAAACCAGCGCCACAACCATTGAAACGTCCAGCACCACCTCAACAAGCAGCTCGCCCCTTTGCTCCACCCGTCCAAGATCGTCGTGACGCCACTGGAGTAACATATGGAGGCTTAGGCCAGCCGATGGATGTGATGATGAACCAGGCGCGCCGTACACGCGCTTGCTATAAGTGTGGTCAGGTAGGCCACTACATCCGGGAATGCCCTCGAGGCCGTGAAGCAATACGTGCAATCATTGCGGCCTTCGTTCCAGCAGACAGAAAGGCGCTCTTCGAGGAACTTGGCCAAGCCAAGGAATCCTCCTTCGAAGAGGTCGACGACGTCGATGTACGAGCGGTACCCGCTGATTTGGAAGAACTCGTAGAAGGTGAGGGTTTTCCGGAAGACCAGACGTAGACGTCGGAACGACTGGTCGATCACCTAAAGGATTCTTTTCGTCGGACTCGTTAAAATATAATCGTCCTGTTGTACAATACCAAGATGCGAATATCAGTGACGGTTTCACCCTTCGAAAACTCCTTACCGACGTAATACCTGATGAACCTGAAGCGGACGACGATGACTTTGACGTCTACACAGATTTGTTGGTTAGAAAAGTGAATGTGCAAGCAGGCAATTTGAACGAGCTTAGTGTGGAAGAGCGGAATCAAACCGCTATAAAAAATGAGGTTGAGGTGGAAGCACCTTACCGTGAGAACGTTGTTGCTCAGGCGAACGATACTGAAGCAGTATGGGATGTGGTTGGCAGATGCGCGGCTGAGGTATGGCGCAAGGGCATAGTGGACGCAGATCAATTCATCCGGAGGGCGGGAGGAAAGGAGTTGGATGCTTTCGTTAGCATCGTACATCCAAAGATAGCGGGCGATGATGAAGTAGATTTGTCAAACCCTCTACTCGAAGAGGAAAACTTCATCGATGCTCATGCGCTAATTGACTCGGGATGCACGGGTTCATGTATCGATGAGGGCTTTGTCAAACGATACGGTTTCCCCACCCAAAGGTACATTCGGCCTAGACCAGTCTTCAATGCTGACGGAACAAGCAATGAGGCGGGATTGATCAAGGAATATGTAGTCGTACGAATGTTCTTTGGGAAACACGAAGAGGAGATACGACTGGCAGTGACATCCTTAGCATCAAGCAACATCTTCCTCGGACATGACTGGTTGACGAAGCACAATCCTGAGATCGACTGGAGGTCAGGAACAGTCAAGTTCACGCATTGCCCTGACGAATGTGAGTCGTCACTACCGAGTGAGGAGATAGACGGAGAATTTGTGAGGAATGTGCAGATGAAGGAAGCGGCGAAGTGGCCACCTTATCTGGAAGAATACGCAGACGTCTTTAGTGAAGAATCGTTTGAACGCCTACCAAACCATCGAACGTGGGACCATGCTATCGACTTGAAGCCAGATTTTAAGCCTAGCGATTGCAAGGTTTACCCATTGTCGCCGAAAGAACAAGAGGCAATGAAGGAGTTCATCGAAGAGAACCTAGCATCAGGACGCATCCGACAGTCGAAATCCCCGATGGCATCTCCGTTCTTCTTTATTAAGAAGGAAGATGGGAGCCTACGAGCAATCCAAGACTATCGAAAGCTTAACGAAGGAACGGTTAAGAACAAATACCCGTTGCCATTGATAAATGAGCTCATCGATAAGGTCAAGGATGCGAAATACATCACGAAGCTCGACGTTCGCTGGGGATATTACAACATTCGGATTCACGAGGGCGATGAGTGGAAGGCGGCGTTTAGGACGAATTTAGGCTTATTCGAACCAACGGTCATGTTTTTCGGATTATGCAATGCGCCGGCGACATTCCAAGGTTTCATGAACGATATCTTTCGAGAAATGATCCATGAGGGTATCGTCATCATTTACCTCGACGACATCCTCATTTTCTCGAACGATTTGGAAGAACATCGCCAACGCACCAAACGAGTCTTTGAGATCCTGCGTAAAAATGGACTTTTCCTGAAGCCACAGAAATGTGAGTTCGAGGTTGATACAGTTAAATATCTCGGACACATCATCGGTAATGGCGAGGTTCGAATGGACCCGAAAAAGACAACAGCGGTTCAGGAGTGGCCAATCCCGCGAAACGTTCACGAACTGCAACAATTCCTGGGACTAGGGAATTGGTTGCGACGATTCGTAAAGGACTATAGCTCTGTCGTTAAACCCCTGACGACGCTGACGGGTAAGGTGGAATGGAAGTGGGGAGAGGAGGAACAACGAGCTTTCGAAGAGTTGAAGGGTCGGTTGAGTAGTCCCCCGGTTCTAGCCATCCTGAACGAGGAGGGTCCTTTCCGGGTCGAAGCAGATGCGTCGGACTTTGCGTCTGGAGGAGTACTCCTTCAGAAACAAGACAACAAGTGGAAAGTGATAGCCTATCGATCGTCGACCTTCTTGGAGGCTGAACAGAATTACGAGATCTATGACAAAGAGATGCTCGCAATCGTACAAGCCCTCAAGGAATGGCGACAGTACCTTCAAGGAGCCAAGAAACCCTTTGAAGTATGGACTGATCACGCGAACCTGACATACTTCCGATCTCCTCAGAAGCTGAATCGTCGACAAGCTCGTTGGCGGCTCGATTTAGCCGAGTTTGACTTCACGCTGGTGCACAAGCCAGGGAAGACACTAGGCAAGGCAGACATATTGTCGCGACAAGCAGACTACAACAAGGGCGAACGGGATAATGAAGACGTCACGTTCATTAGAGATGAATGGCTGGTCAGAGGAACGGTGGAGACGTCAAGGGATGTGCTAATTGAAAATATTTGAAAGGCACAAGCAGAGGTGAACGAGGAAGAGAGACCGACGAACTTAGTGCTCGTAGATGGGTTGTGGAAAAAGGAGGTGACGGTTAAGCTCTCGATGATGAAGACGAAGAAGTTTCAAAACGTTTTCATACCGACGAGTGTGAGGGAGGAAGTGATGAGGGAGTGTCACGACTCGACATTGGCAGGCCACCCAGGAGCGAACAAAACCGTTGCGCTAGCGAACAGGAGTTTCTGGTGGCCTAACATGTACGTCGACGTCAGAAAATATGTGCGAGGATGCGATCGTTGTCAGCGAATGAAGGCCCTCAGAACGACAAGGGCAAAGGTTTTGCACCCTAACGAGGTACCGGAGGCTCCCTGGCAAGTTGTCACGGTCGACCTGATCGGAGAGTTGCCGGAGTCAAATGGATTCAATGCGATTTGTGTGGTAGTCGATCGCTTTAGCAAACAAATCCATGCGATACCAACGACGACAAAATTGACGGCAGAAGGAATGGCCAGAATTTACAGGGACCATGTCTTCCGGTTGCACGGCTTACCTCGAAAGATCATCCACGACCGAGGAGTACAGTTTGATGCAAAGATGATGAGGGAGTTGTACAAACTCCTTCACATCGAAGGCAATCCGTCAACGGCGTACCACCCTCAAACGGACGGACAGACAGAACGAGTTAATCAAGAACTCGAACAGTACCTTCGACTATACGTTGTAAGAAGCATCGACACGCTAGGTCCGAGATCGCGCACGTGACACGTGTTCCGCGGTGATCCGCATCGTAACAGCGGAACTCGGTGCGGATCGATTCGATTCGAAGTGGAACGGACTACTGTAGCCTCTCGCACTCGACCGCTGCGTAGGAAGAACCTTCGGACGCTCGAGCCACCCAGTCGAAAACTTACAAAGGCTGACTTAGCTAGCTCGTCTTACTAAACCCAGGCACGAGAGGTAAATTGAAGGATCCGCAATCGGCCCCCGACACCTCCCAAGTTTCGACCCGACGCGACGCACTCCGGCTTTTCCCCTTTTTGAGTCCCATATGCGTTCATATTTTGTTTTGTTCCTTATGATTCTTATGCTCATTATTCCGTGTGCGCTCACATTTCGTATTATGCTCTATGGTCATTATCTCGCCACCTTCCAGATATGCTCACCTCGTACTTTGTTCCCGTGTGTTCCCTTATGATTTTCACTTCCGATTTCCTTTCGTTATGCTCCCTGACGCTCCGATGGCTCAGGTTCGGACAAAGTTATAAATAGGCGAGCAACTTGTAGTAGGAGCCCAGTTTTAGCCCGGAGAGTTTTAGCAGAAAACAGTTTAGCTCGGGCTTGAACCCACTTTAGCTACAGTCGAGACCAATTCGACTCTTCCTGTACTCTCCTCGACTCTATCTCCCACAAATACACGATAGTTCTGTCTCATACGCCTCGAGTCTCCTGCTCTGCAGTCGTACCCGAGCCCAGTGTGATCAGTTCAACCCGTGTTGAAGTCGGAGACCCTCATCTCTCCTCCCTACGCCCCTACGCGAGGTCTCACTTGAGTCCCTTGCGTATCGCTTTGTTCCGCGTCGTATCGCTCCGTTTCGCTTCGTAACCCACCGAAACCCGTCGTAACTCGTCGTAACCCGTTATATCGTGTCGGATCCTCGAAAGGATCACCTTCGAATCGTCAGCGCTTAGGGGAAGTCCTTCTCTAAGCTTCGTCTCATCGTCTTCCGCCTTCAGGGTTCGAATCCATCGAGGGATTACCTGTGAGGACATCGATTACCTTCGCACCGCCACCGCCGATCCCCCCTTGCTTCGACTTCTCCCGCCTTGCTTCTTCGCCTATCTCCTTTAATCCAATCCCCCCTCGCATACATCCAGCCGCCTTCAATCCCATTTCTCCTCCATCCCTTCCGGAACTGCTCCGGAACCCAGATCGACGCATCAGCCCTTCTCTAGTTTTCCCCCCAAAGATCACCCTTCTCTTTCCCACTCGTTTTAATCTTACCGAACAGCCCCCAAGAACTGTGACACTCCTCAGCTATCAGACAGTGCACAGGAGTTTCAAGTGGAGCCCACGGCGAGGGCGGAAATTCACTGTTCGTCCAAAACGAGTAACCAAACTCCAGGTAGTACTCGGACTACCCGAAGCCAATCAGCCCGTATCCCCGTAGTTCACCAAGCCTTACCCCAAGTCACACCTCGGACACCTAGGCAGAGGGCAAGCGCTAGAAGCACCACAGCATCGTCGCTAAGTTCTTCAGTAATTCAACCTTCACCTCTGACCGAGTCCAGTACCCTACCATCGTTCGAGCCGTCGGCCGAATCGTCTCCTTTTAGTTTCCAAGAAACCGATCTACCTACCGAATTCTCCGAGCAAGAATCCTCGTCGCCTGAGGATATCACTGTTCGACTCGATTACCCAGACCCCGCTAGGCTCAGACAGCCTCAAACCTCCAATCAAGCGATCCAAGTCGATCCGCTTGCGCAACAGTCGCAACCAAGCGGATTAACTCTCGCTCACCACCTCCAAGGACTGGGAAGTAACCTGCAGATCCTTAACCAACTTCAGACCAATTATCAGCAGTTGCAGCGTATATCGAACCAGATGGCTGCAGTTAGACCACCTCTTCGAGGTGACAAGAGAGCACCAGTATTCGACGGTTCCGATCCGAAGGAACTGTTCCGCTTCTTCGACGACGTGGATGCGATCGCAATAGATTCCAACTGGGATGCGTCGACTACCATCAGACGTGGGTACCTGTACTATGCGAAGACTGACGTTGCAGAAGTATGGGAGACCCTCCCCGAAGTTTCTGCCGCCCCTGCGAGCGTCGGAGATTTCAAAACGGCCGTCAAGAAGCTTTATCCAAGTTTGGCAGACGGCAAGAGATACTCTAGGGGCGAATTGGAGCAGTTCATCGCCGAATGGACCGAAAAAGGTATTCACACCAGAGATGAATTCGGCACTTATCATCGCGAGTTCCTACGCAGAGCCAGGTATCTAGTTACCAGCAACAAACTTACCGAGAACGACTCGAAATTCGCGTTTCTTCGAGGCATTTCGGGCCAGACTAGGAAGGATATCCTGCAAAGGCTCGAAATCAAGGACCCGGACCACGAGAGGGGCGACCCCTACGACATCGAGAAAGTAGCAAACGCAGCTATGTACATTCTTTCGGGATCCGCAGTCGATCAGATCGGATCCGACCCGATGAGCGGCGGAACGAGCGCAACGATGAGCGCGTCGTCGGGAGGACATGGAATGACCGTCAAGAAGGAAGAAACGGACTTGAGTAAAGTTTGGGAAACGCTGAAGGGTTTTCAGGTAACACTGGAATCGCTCACTAGAGGCCAGGGCCCTCGAATCGCAACAGGTCCGCAACCGGCCCCATTGGCTCGCACGCCCGGATGTGCGTTCTGCAGCGATCCCGGCCACTTTATAAGGTCGTGCCCGAAGGTACTCGAGTATATCCAGGCCGGAAAGTGTCTACGTGACTCGAACGGACGAGTAGTCATGCCAAACGGAGCCTTCGTATCGAGTAGGGTTTCGGGCCGGAACCTGATGGAGCGAATTGACAACTTGCTAAAGCCGAACCCGTCACATCCAGTCAACATCATCGAAGTCGCCGAGCACCCGGAAACCCCGGCCGAGCCGATAGCATCAGCTATGCTCCAGGAAATCGGCGAGGATCAGACAGAAGAGACCGATTACGAAGTAGAACGTTTAGAAATCTTGCTCAACGAGGCAAAGAAGAAAGCGGCGACTGGTAAAAGGCAGAAGTTCGACGGAGTAGTCATTCCGACAAAAGTGGGACCGCCGGGAAGAGGGGCTTCGAAGGCGCAGCAGTCGCCACCCCCTATTCCTAAGTCCCCGGCGGTTTCACGTTCGTCACCGCAGCGGGATGATATTAGAAAACCCTCGAACCCCCAACCCCAATACCGCTACGTAGTCCCCGTTGAAGATTCTAACGCTGTCTCTAACGTGCTCACTCGGACGCTCGACACGAGCATTACGCTTAGCCAAAGGGAACTGTTATCGATCGCCCCCGAACTACGAAAGCAACTAAAGGAACTCACTACCGCAAAGAGATATAACACTGCCGATGTGAATCTCGTCGAATCGCCGAGTTACGCCATGCAACTGTGCGGAACCGCATCGCAACAACCTGAGGACTCGATTCTGTCCATCGGAACGTCGGGAGTGACCGCGGAAGCAACTCTCCCCCTTCGTACGATTACAGCCGTAGTGGAGGACGCGATGGAAGTGGAGTGCGTACTCGATCAAGGCGCAGCAGTGTGTCTGATTAGGGAAGACGTTTGGGAAAAACTTCAAGTGCCCCTATCACCGGACCAGAGCACGACCATCGAGATGGCGGACACAGCGAAGTCGGCCACCGTGGGACTAATCCCGAACGCCAAGTTTACGATAGCCGGGATTGATCTTTCCCTGCAAGTGCATGTCGTTCGTCAGGCGCCGTTTCAGGCGCTACTCGGACGACCCTTCTTCGCAGTAACCGAATGCGAAACCAAGGATTATACCTCGGGAGACCAGCATATAACACTATCAGACCCCAACGACAGGAATCGACATAGCAAGGTCGCGACTGGAATTCGGAACGTGTTGCGCAACGTTGCGCAACAGGGTTTTCAGCAGACGTCGAGGAACTGATACTAAGACGTCAGCGAGACGTAGGCGATTATTCATGTTCAAGCCTCAACAATACGTTTTCTATCTATTCTATTGATGTTTCCGACGCTTTCACCTCTCTATTTAGTAACCAGCTTCGGAAGCTGATGAAAGACCCAATGCGTTTCGCTACTGACTATTCAAATCGACCTTATAGATCATGTATTCTAGAGACCCCGGACGACGACGACCCGGCGGTACTCATGTACAAACGCGTCGCTCAGAAAGTACGGCCCGTCCCCGGGGTACTACCAGAAGAATTTCGGATCGTTCGAAGGAGGCATCCGAACCCGCTCGAAGGACTGTCCGAAATACCAAAGAAACCGAAACCGTTTACGCCCATAGGCAGACTTACGAAGGAGCGGTTTGAAGCCCTCAGGATTGACGAGAATCAGTTCTTATGGCCCGAAGAAAGGCTGCTAGTGGCTAACCTACTTATGCTGCAGGAAGGAGCACTAGCGTGGACGGAAGCGGAACGGGGTAGTTTCGATGCGCAATACTTCGATCCGATTCGCATCCCGACGGTACCGCATGTACCGTGGGTACACAAGAACATACCTATTCCTCCGGGTATTCTCGAGCGTACCATCAACCTGATTCGCGAGAAAATCAAGAATGGAGCCATTGAACCGTCTAACTCCTCGTACCGATCACGATGGTTTTGCCTAGTCAAGAAAGATGGAGTCTCCCTTCGATTTATACTCGACCTGCAAGACATGAATGGCGTTTCCGTCCGAGACTCAGCCGTTCCGCCGAATATAGAGACCATTGCGGAGCGTTGCGGCGGACGAAGTTGTTATTCGAGCCTCGATTTCTATGTGGCTTTTGACCAGCGAGTTCTAGACGAACGCTCTCGAGATCTCACGACATTTCAGACTCCCTTGGGAACGTTCAGAATGACGGTTCTCCCGATGGGATACACGAATTCCCTTCAGATTATGCACAATGACGTCGCTTTCATCCTACAAGACGAGATTCCGCACTGTACCGATCCGTATGCAGACGATTCGCCCGGATTAGGTCCCAAAACGCGCTACGAACTCCCGGATGGCTCTTACGAAACCCTGCCAGAGAATCCAGGGATTAGGCGATTTATTTACGAGCATATATGCGACGTAAATCGAATTTTGCAGCGAGTCAAGGCAGTGGGAGGGACGTACTCAGGAAAGAAAATGGAGATCGGCGTTGAGTCAATCGTATTTCTCGGACACAAACTGACATATTACGGACGAGAGCCAGACGAATCGAAAGTCCAGAAGGTCAGTGACTGGCCGCCATGCCGATCCGTAACCGAAGTCAAAGGATTCCTCGGAACAGTGGGAGTCCTGCGAATTTTCATTAAGGATTTCGCCAAGATAGCACGCCCCCTCAATCGACTCACTCGGAAGAACAACATTTTCGATTGGACAGACGAAGAACAGGAATCAATGAACGAGTTGAAAGAAGCGGTCATTAGGTGTCCAGCTCTATGCGCAATAGACTATCAATCGGAACTCGAAGTTGTACTTGCGGTGGATTCGTCGATTATCGGAGTAGGATGGTATTTGGGTCAAGAACACGTAGATGGACGAAGAAGGATTAATCGCTTCGGTTCCATAAACTGGAATGCCACGCAAGCAACATACTCCCAACCGAAAATCGAACTTTACGGACTATTTCGTACGTTACACGCCATGCGACTATATCTCATCGGAGTGCGCAAGCTTGTCGTAGAAATGGACGCAGCATACATCAAAGGCATGATTAACAACCCGGACTTACAACCAAACGCTACGATCAACCGCTGGATCGCCGGGATACTTCTATTCGACTTCGAGATTCGCCACATCCCGGCGGCAAACTTCAAATGCACCGACGGACTTTCTCGACGACCCCCGGCACCCGAAGATCCACCTCCGGACAAAGGATACGAAGAGTGGATAGACGACACGTATGGATTCTACATCGAAAACCCAGTTACGACGTATTGCGCAGACTTACGTGCGCGCAACCAAGCGAAACGACTCCCATCGAGCCCTGGAAATGCGCAAGCAACTCTCGGATCAGTAGGATACCTCGAGGGCTCGAACAGTAAACGCCGGAAGGGAAACGGCAGCTCTGACTTCCCGAAGATGACTGACATCGCGTTGACCTTGTTTCCCAGCTCCGAGAGAGCTAACCCAAAAGATGCTCGCTTGGATCACGTCAAGAGCTTCTTGATCGGCCAGAAGCGACCGGATCAGTTAGACGATCGTGGCTATGCAGCGCTGATCAGGTACGCGGCAAATTTCTTCGCTAGAGACGGACGTTTGTGGAAGAAGGTGCGGAACGGACGACACCAGGTCGTAATCGAACCGGAACGCAGATGGAACCTCGTAAAGCAAGCGCATGACGATCTAGGCCACAAGGGAGTATACTCTGTTCGAATTCGACTCCTGGAACGATTTTGGTGGCCTACCCTCGGTCCAGACGTCAAATACTACGTGCGCACCTGTCATGAGTGCCAAGTTCGCCAGACGAAGAACATTCTAATTCCCCCGGTCGTACCAACAATACCATCGATTTTCCAGCGCATACACATCGACACCAAGGTAATGCCGAAGTCTGGAGGATACCGGTACATCGTACAAGCCCGATGCGCTTTATCCGGTTACCCCGAATTTCGACTCTTGCGCGAAGAAACCGGCAAAGCGATAGCCCAGTTCATTTTCCAAGACCTCCTTTGCAGATACGGCGCTTGTCCCGAGCTCGTAACAGATAATGGGAAACCGTTCATCGCAGCACTCGATTACCTCAAGAATCGATATCACATCAATCACATACGCATCTCAGCATACAACTCTCGCGCTAATGGAATTGTAGAAAGACGCCACTACGATGTGCAGGAAGCCCTGATAAAGGCTGTAGACGGTAATGACAAACGATGGAGCGACCAAGCTTACTCAGTATTTTGGGCAGAAAGAATCACCATCCAGAAGGCGACCGGAATGTCCCCGTATTACATGGTACACGGAGTAGAGCCTATTCTACCTTTCGACCTCGCCGAAGCCACGTACTTAGCCCCCCCGGTCGATACGCCTGTTCCGACTGCGGAACTCATCGCAACTCGCGCGAAGCAGCTCCAGAAGCGTCCTGAGGAACTGGATCGAATCGCCAGACTAGTTTCCGATGCCCGGCATGCATACGCGCGACAATTCGAAGAGATCAACAAGGCCAAAATCAAAGACTACGATTTCCAGCCAGGACGACTCGTATTGTTGCGAAATACGCGCATCAAAATGGAACTTAATCGCAAGACGAAGCCCCGATACCTAGGACCCTACGTGGTAGTACGCAAAACAAAGGCCGGTTCATATGTCATTGCGGAACTCGACGGATCAGTCTCGAAGATCCGAGTAGCTGCGTTTCGCCTGATTCCTTACTTTCCTCGTTCGAATCTCTCTGTACCCGTTACTAAACTCGTAAACGCAGCAGATGACGAACTCGAGGACGACGCCAACCCCCAATCGAACCAGAAGAAGACGACGTTTCCGACGCCCAGTCGGAATCTCAAAACCTCAACTTATAAACACCATTCAGTTCTGATACCTTCCATGCAAACCACTGACATTCTTCTTCTATTAGATCCTTTCGATTATTCGTTTCATTTCATTCCTCTCCCGATTTTCCTCTCAATTTTTCCTTCCTTCGAATTATTCGCGCTCAACCGCATTTAGACCCTCGGAAAAGTGTTCGCGCAAACCGAGATACGCGTTCAACCGCGTGTTCACCTTCATGCGCTTAGTTGCGAATCGCAACCCGGCGTAGCGCTGCGCAAAACAGCGCAACTAGCTTATTTTTCTCTCAGTCCTTTCGACTCAATAATCACCGCTTGTTTTCTCTAATCTCTCATTTTCTCATATCTCAATCCTCATTCTTCCATTATTCTTCGACCTCGCCTCATTTACCTTCACCCCAAACGTCAAAACCGCAAACAAAAATTCATAACATTCAAAAACGCACAAAAACTATATATACAAAAGTTCAAATTATTTTTTTCTTTTTCTTCTTTTTCTTTGTTTTTTTCGTCCCATGAGGGGACACTAGACGAAAAGCGTCGTTTTTGACGCACTCTACCCCCTCTCCTCACTCCTCTTACTCCTTACTCTTCCTCCTCACCCCTTACCACCCTTCCTAGCGCACTGGTCTCGGCCAGCATCTCCTCCGCTAGGTTGCGCAGTTGATCCGCAGCGCGGAACAACACGCGCGCGCGCCTCTCCAAGGCCGCCATCCGGAAATGGACGGCGCTCTCGTCCGTCCCGGCGACCAACTCCTCGATGTCACTCACCTCGAGGACAGGCGCAACCGGCATCCTCAGCACCTGCGCCGTTGCGCGCTGACGAGCTTCGCGCGTCTCGCGTTCCACCTGCTCGTTCCGCAGGCGACGCGCAGCCCTCCCGTGCGTAGCCAGCTCGCATCGCCGCCTGGCCTTCGTGCGGCAGTAATCACAGGCCTGCCCAGGGAAACCCTCACAGACCCGGCCTGTCCTCGCGCACCTCTCACACCCCTCATCATGCACGACCCAGCCACCAGCAGACGAATTGCTGCTGCTGCTGCTACTGCTGCTGCCGTCCCCGCCATCGCCTTGGCTTCCCTCATCCTCTTCCATTCGTTCTGCACTCGGAGACTCGCTCGCAGCCGGAGGATTGCTGTTGCTGCTGTTGCTCTCGCTGACAGCACCGTCCGGAAGAAAGAGGGGCGCTTCGTCAAAAGCCCCAAAGTCGTCATCTCCAGCCGGACCCCCAGAAGAGAAACCGTTGGCAGCAGAAGGAATGTTGCTGCTGCTGTTGTTGCAGTTCCCCTCTACCGACTCCTCGTCGCTCGAATAATCGACAATCCGAGGCCGCTTCGTGGGCCTCTCATCTCTCTCGCGATCCGAAGACGGCGACGGAACCCTGACCGCGCTTGCCATCTTCTCCAGCTCGCTCAAGTACGAAACTCGGTCCGCACGATCTTCCAGCTCGCTGATGACGGATTCCCGCTCCACCTGACTCAAGTCTTGACGACCCAGCAGCGTCCTGAGGGCAGACTCGGTCAATTCGGATATACCCGACGAAAAGGGGCCCGATCCGCCGAGATGCGCGTCGGAACGCAGCGCAACGAGGGCGTCTGCGGCTTTGACCGAGCACGGGCAGCACTTCTCCTCATACGCAGTCCAGCACCGCAGGGCCTCGTGGACGTGACTCTTCAGCGGCGCTGAGAGGAGGATTCCCCGGATCTCCGCCCAAGCGAGCCACCCGAATTCGGTCCAGACGTCGTCAATCTCTGTGCCGGGAGGACGACGACCGACCCAAAACATCCGCCATAGCTAGAAGTTCAACAGTTAGCAAGATTTGAAGAAGAAGCGAGAATGAGCACTCACCTGGTCCAGATCGATCTTCATGACCGTGTTCTCCAGCTCGTCCTTCCTTTCGTCGAAATGGCCAACCAGTGGCCGTAGCAGATCGCGGTGACGACCGATCGCCCCTTCTAGACCGGTCAAACCCGCGCGCCATTGCTGAACGTAGACTTCGGTGTCCGGCTTCGAACGCTTTTCGTCCTCGAGGTACGAAGCCTTGAGCGCATCGAGCTGGTCGCAGTTGATGTTGAGGGTTGCGCAACGATCCGCAAGCGCAACCACGCTTTCCGCCCAGAAACGCGCGGCATACGGCGGCCACATCAAATCGATGGGCACCCACTCGGGCCGAAGGTCCTCGAGTCTCTTTCTCGCAGTCTATGAAGTTCAGGAAGTCGGAACGGAACGAAGAGAATAGATGAAGACAGAATAGAAAGCGCACCTGGATCTCACGCATTTCCTCCGCCCTCTCAACGGACTGCGCAACGGTCATCCTCACGAACCATCTCTGATCCACGTCCTCGTGCAAACGCTCGATGACCTGGACCTGGTTTCCGACACCGTAAAGCCACGTATCGCTGAACACGAAGCCCTCCGCTGAGACAGGGATCTCGTCGAACAGCAGCTGTTGTTGCTGCTGTTGCGGTTGTTGCTGTTGTCGCTGTTGTTGTTGCTGTTGTTGGGACATGACGGAGAGAAGAGAGGATAGATGAACGGAACGCGTCGCGAACCGCGTTTTACGCGTCAAGAATCTAGAGACGCCGAGTCTAACCCTATTGGGAGTGTGACTGCGGACAGTCACGATTTCAAGAAACCGGGAGATGTAAGAAGCATCGACACGCTAGGTCCGAGATCGCGCACGTGACACGTGTTCCGCGGTGATCCGCATCGTAACAGCGGAACTCGGTGCGGATCGATTCGATTCGAAGTGGAACGGACTACTGTAGCCTCTCGCACTCGACCGCTGCGTAGGAAGAACCTTCGGACGCTCGAGCCACCCAGTCGAAAACTTACAAAGGCTGACTTAGCTAGCTCGTCTTACTAAACCCAGGCACGAGAGGTAAATTGAAGGATCCGCAATCGGCCCCCGACACCTCCCAAGTTTCGACGCGACGCGACGCACTCCGGCTTTTCCCCTTTTTGAGTCCCATATGCGTTCATATTTTGTTTTGTTCCTTATGATTCTTATGCTCATTATTCCGTGTGCGCTCACATTTCGTATTATGCTCTATGGTCATTATCTCGCCACCTTCCAGATATGCTCACCTCGTACTTTGTTCCCGTGTGTTCCCTTATGATTTTCACTTCCGATTTCCTTTCGTTATGCTCCCTGACGCTCCGATGGCTCAGGTTCGGACAAAGTTATAAATAGGCGAGCAACTTGTAGTAGGAGCCCAGTTTTAGCCCGGAGAGTTTTAGCAGAAAACAGTTTAGCTCGGGCTTGAACCCACTTTAGCTACAGTCGAGACCAATTCGACTCTTCCTGTACTCTCCTCGACTCTATCTCCCACAAATACACGATAGTTCTGTCTCATATGCCTCGAGTCTCCTGCTCTGCAGTCGTACCCGAGCCCAGTGTGATCAGTTCAACCCGTGTTGAAGTCGGAGACCCTCATCTCTCCTCCCTACGCCCCTACGCGAGGTCTCACTTGAGTCCCTTGCGTATCGCTTCGTTCCGCGTCGTATCGCTCCGTTTCGCTTCGTAACCCACCGAAACCCGTCGTAACTCGTCGTAACCCGTTATATCGTGTCGGATCCTCGAAAGGATCACCTTCGAATCGTCAGCGCTTAGGGGAAGTCCTTCTCTAAGCTTCGTCTCATCGTCTTCCGCCTTCAGGGTTCGAATCCATCGAGGGATTACCTGTGAGGACATCGATTACCTTCGCACCGCCACCGCCGATCCCCCCTTGCTTCGACTTCTCCCGCCTTGCTTCTTCGCCTATCTCCTTTAATCCAATCCCCCCCTCGCATACATCCAGCCGCCTTCAATCCCATTTCTCCTCCATCCCTTCCGGAACTGCTCCGGAACCCAGATCGACGCATCAGCCCTTCTCTAGTTTTCCCCCCAAAGATCACCCTTCTCTTTCCCACTCGTTTTAATCTTACCGAACAGCCCCCAAGAACTGTGACACTCCTCAGCTATCAGACAGTGCACAGGAGTTTCAACGTCAACCATCGACAATCGGACTGGGCGGACTGGCTAGCTCTCGCAGAGTTTGCGCACAACAATCGTGAACATTCGGCGACCAAACTATCACCCTTCTTCGTCAACACGGGACAACACCCTTCAGACTTCACGGGCGTTGGAACGACTTCGTCCAATCTATCGGCAGAAGAGTTTGCCAAACATGTCAAGGGAATACACGAACTCACTCAGGCCAATCTGACTCAGGCCAATGAAGACATGAAGCGCTTTTACGATCGTCACGCCGGGAAATCGATAGTCTATGAGATGGGACAAAAGGTCTTCTTAGATGGTCGAAACATAAAGACAATCCGACCGACGAAGAAGATGGATGACAAATGGTTTGGCCCATTCGAGGTTATGGAAAGGGTGGGCGCGAGCGCATATAAGCTAAAGATCCCGAAGACATGGAAACACGTTCATCCCGTCTTTAACGAGATCCTGCTCAAACCGGCCGTTCAACCGTCTTTCGAATCACAAAAGAAGCCGCCTCCACCCCCACCAGTGATCATTGACGAACAAGAAGAGTACGAGGTTGAAGAAATACTCGACTCACGTCTACATCGAGGAAGGCTCCAGTGTTAGGCGGACAGCTCAAGGACTGAGTCGAGGCAGGCCAACACAACAACAAACAAGCGTGAATGAGATAATCCCAAACACGTCGCTCAGGTCAAGACAGCTAAGACGAGGCTTAAGTCCAGACCGTCGAACGCTAGGTCGCAGTGAAGGTAAGTAGAATAAAAAGACAAGGAACGAAAGAGTCAAACTATCTACTTATATAGACTTTGGGCGTGGGAAAGGTCTACCCTAATGGGAAGTCACATGACAAGGAATGGGATAATTAGTAAGCGTGATAGAACATTGTGGAATGTTCCGGCAAAAGGATGAATAAGCGCATAAGAAAAATAAAAGAAAAGAAAAAGAATATTAAAATAAATGGTGACGTCAGAAAAGAAAAGGAAAATGTTCGAGTCCTTACATCACCCCCCCTTCAAGGTTGGGCGTCCCGACCAACCACATAAGCCTTCTGAGGACGTGAACTTGTACAGCGCTCGCAGGCTTTGTCGAGGTATCGTTAACTTCCTTGGAGCTCCAGGATGTTTGCGGTAGAATTCTTGAATTGACTCCTGCGCATTATCCTTGACGTCGGATTCTGGCTGCCAAGTCGCTTCCTCATATCCAACCCACTTGACCAAGAATTGGAGCTTGCCTCGATGCAGACGCGAGTCGAGTATTTCTTCAACCTCGTACTCTTCCTGCTCATCAATGATCACTGGCGGTGGTGGAGGTGGTTTCTTCTGCGATTCAAAGGACGGTTGGACGGCTGGTTTGAGCAAGATCTCATTGAAAACTGGATGGACCTTCTTCCAGGTCTTCGGTAGTTTGAGTCTGTATGCGCTTGCGCCAACCTTTTCCACTACCTCGAAGGGACCGAACCATTTATCATCCATCTTCTTCATCGGTCGGATCGTCTTGATATTTCGTCCATCTAAGAAGACTTTCTGCCCTGCCTCATAGGTAATGGACTTCCCAGCATGGCGGTCGTAGAAACGCTTCATGTCTTCGTTTGCTTGGGTTAGGTTACCTTGAGCGAGTTCGTGCACCTCCTTGACATGTTTGGCAAATTCTTCTGCTGACAGGTTCGATGATGCCGTTCCAACCCCCGTGAAGTCTAAGGGGTGCATTCCCGTATTGACGAAGAAGGGAGATAGCTTCGTCGCTGAATGTTCACGATTGTTGTATGCGAATTCTGCGAGAGCCAGCCAGTCCGCCCAGTCCGACTGCCGATGGTTGACGTATAGCCGCAGGTACTGTTCTAGTTCCTGATTAACCCGCTCTGTCTGTCCGTCAGTTTGTGGGTGATACGCTGTCGATGGGTTGCCTTCAATGTGGAGGAGCTTGTACAACTCCTTCATCATCTTTGCGTCGAATTGCACCCCTCGGTCATGAATGATCTTCCGTGGTAGTCCGTGTAATCGGAAGACATGGTCTCTGTAGATCCTAGCCATGCCTTCCGCCGATAACTTTGTCGTTGTTGGAATTGCATGGATTTGTTTGCTAAAGCGATCGACCACTACGCAAATCGCATTGAACCCATTCGATTCTGGCAACTCTCCGATTAGGTCGACCGTGACAATCTGCCATGGCGCCTCCGGCACCTCATTAGGGTGCAAAACCTTTGCTCTCGTTGTCCTTAGAGCCTTCGTCCGCTGACAACGATCACACCCCCGCACGTACACCCGCACATCTGCACTCATCCTCGGCCACCAGTACCTGCGTGCTATCAGCTGGATCGTCTTTGTTGCTCCTGGATGTCCTGCCAGGGTCGAGTCATGGTGTTCCTTCATGACGTCCTCTCTGATGCTCGCTGGTACATATAGTCGGTGGCCCTTTCTCCACATGTCCCCTCTCTTCTCGACGTCCTTCGGCCTCACTCCCTCGTCCTCTTGTCTCTGCGCTTCCACAACCTTTTCAACGAGTACTTCTCTTGACGTCTGAACCATTCCTCTAACCAGCCATTCCTTCTTGATGAAAGTCACATTCTCATTATCGCGCTTGCCCTTGTCATAATCCGCCCGGCGTGACAACAGATCAGCTTTTCCCAACGTCTTTCCGGGTTTATGGACTAGCGTGAAATCGAACTCAGCTAAATCGAGTCGCCAACGAGCTTGTCGACGATTTAACTTCTGCGGTGATCGGAAGTACGTTAGATTTGCATGGTCTGTCCATACCTCAAAAGGTTGGTTAGCTCCCTGGAGATATTGTCGCCATTCCTTTAGGGCTTGAACGATGGCGAGCATTTCCTTGTTGTAAATCTCATAGTTTCGCTCTGCCTCTAGGAATGTTGACGACCGATAAGCGATCACCTTCCATTTACCGTCTTGTTTCTGAAGAAGGACTCCACCAGTCGCAAAGTCCGACGCATCTGCTTCTACACGGAAAGGGTCCTCGTTGTTGGGTATCGCTAACACGGGAGGACTACTCAAACGACGCTTCAATTCCTCAAATGCTGCCTGCTCATCTTCGCCCCATTTCCATTCCACCTTACCCGTTAGGGTAGTCAAGGGTTTGACGACCGAACTGTAATCCTTAACAAAACGTCGCAACCAATTTCCTAATCCCAGGAATTGTTGCAGTTCGTGGACGTTCCTTGGAACTGGCCAGTCCTGTACTGCTGCCGTCTTCTTGGGATCCATTCGAACTTCACCATTGCCAATAATGTGCCCGAGGTACTTGACTGTATCAACTTCGAACTCGCACTTCTGCGGCTTTAGGAAAAGTCCGTTTTGGCGAAGGATCTCAAAGACTCGTTTAGTGCGTCTGCGGTGTTCTTCTAGATCATTCGAGAAGATGAGAATGTCATCGAGGTAAATGATGACGATACCCTCATGAATTAGCTCCCGAAAGATGTCATTCATAAAGCCTTGGAACGTCGCTGGCGCATTACACAAGCCAAAGAACATGACCGTGGGTTCGAATAAGCCTAGATTTGTCCGGAACGCTGCCTTCCACTCGTCTCCCTCGCGAATCCGGATGTTGTAGTATCCCCAACGAACGTCGAGCTTCGTGATGTACCTTGCATCCTTAACCTTGTCGATGAGCTCATTTATCAGTGGCAACAGGTATTTGTTCTTGACCGTTCCTTCATTGAGCTTTCGATAGTCTTGGATTGCTCGTAAGCTCCCATCCTCTTTCTTGATAAAGAAGAATGGTGACGCCATTGGAGACTTCGACTGTCGGATACGTCCTGATGCTAGGTTTTCCTCAATGAACTCTCTCATCGCTTCTTGTTCTTTTGGCGATAACGGGTAAACCTTGCAGTCACTGGGTTTGAAATCCGGTTTCAGGTCAATAGCGTGGTCCCACGTTCGGTGGTTTGGTAAGCGTTCGAACGATTCCTCACTAAAGACGTCGGTGTATTCCTCCAGGTAAGGTGGCCATTTTGCCGCTTCCTTCATCCGCACATTCCTCACAAACTCTTCATCTATCTCCTCGCTTGACAGTGGCGACTCACATTCATCAGGGCAACGGGTGAACTTAACTGTTCCTAACCTCCAATCAATCTCAGGATTATGCTTCGTCAACCAGTCATGTCTGAGGAAGATGTTGCTTGACGCTAAGGATGTCACCGCCAGTCGAATCTCTTCCTCGTGTTTCCCAAAGAACATTCGTACAACTACGTATTCCTTGATCAATCCAGCCTCGTTGCTAGTTCCGTCAGCATTGAAGACTGGTCTAGGCCGAATGTACCTTTGGGTGGGGAAACCATACCGTTTGACAAAACCTTCGTCGATGCATGAGCCCGTGCACCCTGAGTCGATCAGTGCATGAGCATCAATGAAGTTTTCCTCTTCGAGTAGGGGGTTCGACAAGTCTACTTCGTCATCACCTGCTACCTTTGGGTGTACGATGCTAACGAAGGCGTCCAACTCCTTTCCTCCCGCCCGTCGCACGAACTGATCTGCGTCCACAATGCCCTCGCGCCATACCTCAGCCGCGCGTCTGCCTACTACATCCCACACTGCTTCAGTGACGTTCGCCTGAGCAACAACGTTCCCGCGGTAAGGTGCTTCCGCCACAACCTCATTTTTTATAGCGGTTTGATTCCGCTCTTCCTTTCTCAATTCGCCTGCTTGCGCATCTGTTCTTCTGACAAATAAATCTTCATAGACTTCGAAGTCATCGTTGTCCTCTTCAGATTCATCTGGCAGTACGTCGGTAAGGATCTTTCGAAGGATGAAACCGTCACTGGTATTCGCATCTTGATATTGTACAACAGGACGATTATATTTTAACGAGTCCAACGGAAAGAGTCCTTTAGGAGACCGACCAGTCGTTCCGACGTCTACGCCTGGTCTTCTGGAAAACCCTCACCTTCTATGAGTTCTTCCAGCTCAGCGGGTACCGCTCGTACATCGTCGTCGTCGTCCTCTTCGAAAGAAGATTCCTTTGCTTGGCCGAGTTCCTCGAAGAGCGCCTTTCTGTCTGCTGGGACGAAGGCTGCAATGATGGCACGTATTGCTTCACGACCTCGCGGGCATTCCCTGATGTAATGGCCCACCTGACCACACTTGTAACAAGCACGTGTACGACACGCCTGGTTCATCATTACATCCATGGGTTGTCCTAAGCCTCCATACGTTACTCCTGTAGCATCACGACGATCTTGAGCGGGGGGTATGAAAGGACGGGCTGCTTGTTGAGGCGGCATAAAACGTCTCATTGGTGGTGTCGGAGTTGGTTTCATCGCTGTCGAACTAATTGTCTTTTTCCGACGTTCAGCCATTAGGTCCCTGATTTGGCGCTCGACCCTGTCGACCTTGACGGCGGCTTTCTTGAACTCTTCATACGACGTCGGTTCATTGGGCAATCTCATGACCCCTTCCACAACCTTCGGGTTTAGCGCCCTCTTCAGGCGACTCATCAACCATTCGTCGTGTGCCTCTGTTGCTAGGCCAGCATCCACTCGACAAATGTCAAACTTGTTGAAAAACTCGTCGGCGTTGAGGTCTCCTTGGTACATTGCATCTAGTCGTTCGAAGGCCTTTTGGGATCTGGCAGGGTCATCGAACGAAGTGTCCAGCTTCTTTAAGAAGGCGTCCCAGGCGTCCGTGAACGTCAGGTTGCCGTCTGCATCGACTGCTCCACTGGTGTAACTCTCTGCCCAGCGAGCCGCAGCACCACTCTTCATGTACGACAGGGCGAACATAATCTTACTCTTGTTCGTCCTGAATTCTGACTCAGATGCGTAGATGTAGAGGCGCAGCTCTCGCTTGAAGTCCACATAATCGTGTTCACCATCGAAGTCTCTTGGTTTGGCGACGTGGACCTTCTTCGACACCTTTGATCCTTGGTTCGCACCTTCGCCTGCAGCTTGGAGCGCTAGTGCGACCGCCGTCGCGAGATCAGTCATTGCTTCCTTCGATAATGACATCTCGTGTTCTTCTTCTTCTTCTTCATCTTCTTCACTTGGTATAAGCGGCGCTGGTTCTCGGAACTTTCCAAACGCCGGAGAAGGCTCGACAGTGGGGGCCAACGCTTGAGTGGTCGAACCCGATGGTTCTGGTAAGGGGGCCGTTGGTTGCGTTGGAGTAGGAGGTGAGGGCTCGTCTACGTCGTCTTCTTGTTTCACTCTCCAGTGGATGGACCTTCCTTCCCTCTGGGAGTACCACCTCTTGGCAGTCTCGTCCCACCAGGCGCCGAAGACTTGATTTCCTGCTTTGACGATATAATGTCCCCGCGAGGCGCTCCACCTAGAGTTCGCAGGGAGGGCCGCTCGTTGCTCGTCAGTTAGCTCCACCTTGATAGGCTGGGGGTGGAACGGGGATCGGGATGCTGTTCGGGCGGGACCGACTTCAGATAACCGGCTCGTCTTTGAAATTGATGACTAAACGAAAGGCTCCGAGGTAGATAATGAAGGAGATACTTGTCGACGACTGGACTCTATGCGTTACCCACGAGAAGGTTTGATGGGAGTTCCAGAGAAGGGTGATTCGGAGCGCCACGGTGATGTGATTGGTTGATACTTCGGGTACTATCGGGTCACGTCGGAGTCAATCGGACTTCGACGGGCAAGATAGGGGTTTGTTGTCTGCACGGTAGGAACCGGGTTTCGTTCGATGTCGTCCTTCGAAGATATACTTCAGGGGACACGTCACAGGCGAGCGCTCGACGACAACGGAATCGGGCGTGAGCCAGAGGTAGGTCTTTCTATTATGTTAGGCGGACGGCTCAAGGACTGAGTCGAGGCAGGCCAACACAACAACAAACAAGCGTGAATGAGATAATCCCAAACACGTCGCTCAGGTCAAGACAGCTAAGACGAGGCTTAAGTCCAGACCGTCGAACGCTAGGTCGCAGTGAAGGTAAGTAGAATAGAAAGACAAGGAATGAAAGAGTCAAACTATCTACTTATATAGACTTTGGGCGTGGGAAAGGTCTACCCTAATGGGAAGTCACATGACAAGGAATGGGATAATTAGTAAGCGTGATAGAACATTGTGGAATGTTCCGGCAAAAGGATGAATAAGCGCATAAGAAAAATAAAAGAAAAGAAAAAGAATATTAAAATAAATGGTGACGTCAGAAAAGAAAAGGAAAATGTTCGAGTCCTTACATCCAGTTCTTGGTCAAGTGGGTTGGATATGAGGAAGCGACATGGCAGCCGGAATCCGACGTCAAGGATAATGCACAGGAATCAATTCAAGAATTCTATCGCAAACATCCTGGAGCTCCACGAAAGTTAACAATACCTCGACAAAGCATGCGAGCACTGTATAGGTTCACGTCGCCAGAAGGATTATGTGGTTGGTCGGGACGCCCAACCTTGAGAGGGGGGTGATGTAAGGACTCGAACATTTTCCTTTTCTTTTCTTATGTCATCATTCATTTTAATATTCTTTTTCCTTTTCTTTTATTTTTTTCTTATGCGCTTACTCATCCAATTGCCGGAACATTCCACAACGTTCTATCACGCTCACTAATCATCTCATTCTTTGTCATGTGACTTTCTAATAGAGTAGACCTTTCCCGCACTCAAAGTCTATATAAGTAGATAGTTTGACTCTTTCGTTCCTTGTCTTTCTATTCTACTTACCTTCACTGCGACATAGGTATCTACTCTTGTATTATTAGTTTGCTGAATTCTACTTACCTTCACTGCGACATAGCGTGCGTATAGCCCGGCGACTCGCGTTAGCCAGTTGTTTGTTGTTTGTGTTGGCCGCCTCGAGATCGACGCCCGTTAGTCTCGCTGCCTAACAGACACTTCCCTCCATGCAATGATCCACGGTACCTTCTGTCATCCCTCGGCCTGTCTCGTGCAGGCTGGGAGGCGGGCGATGGTGATGCATGGCGAGTCCTTCCAGCACTGGAATTTTCTACACCTGGTTTGGTCTGTGGATCCCCATCCGCTTGTGCTTGACCAGCGCCAGCTTGGTTTGTAAGCCCCTGCTGCATGCCTATGGCAGTTGAACCTAAGGTGGTCTGCACAGTTCGCTTTGATTTGTGGTAGTCGAGCAAGTTCAGCTGCTTGGGAACCTCCGAAGCTGTCACGCCCGGAGCTTTACTTAGCTACAAAAGCTCAGAAGCCTCCAGAATCACATAGATGAGAGTAAGACACGTACTAGGAGCCTTGTATGATCAAAATAATTCTTCATTGTATAATATATATGGGTGCCATCGGCACGAACATAACAAACTTCCTCCGGATGCATGCTGCACCGTAGGTTTTGCTTGATCTCCTTAATATGAGGTGCAAGCATTGCATTCAGGTCACCTTTCGTTGCTTCAGCTGCACTGGTTGGTTTGGTCGCATTCTGAAGTACGCTTCCTGAGCGTTTAGAACCCTTCTAAATGGAACGTAATTCGCGCATCAACATGTGAAAGAGAGAAAGGCAAACGATCACATTTACCCATTCATTGTTCATGTTCATAAGCACAATTTCGCCTGCACTATCGACCTTGCACTTCTTCTTCAGCTCCTCGAGATACTTCTTGAACCCTTGCACAAGCTCATCAAGATCTACATCAGATTCGAGATACCGTGGTTGAATCTTTGTCCCAATCTTCTTAAACCACGGACCGGTTGTTAGGCGGCGAGACTAACAGGTGTCGATCTTGAGGCGGCCAACACAACAACAAACAACTGGCTAACGCGAGTTGCTGGGCTATACACACGCTATGTCGAAGTGAGGGTAAGTAGAATAGAAAGACAAGGAAACAAACGAGTCAAACTATCTACTTATATAGACTTCGAGCCTGGGAAAGGTCTACTCTAATAAGGAGTCACATGATAAGAGAGTGGAGTGATTAGTGAGCGTCATGGTCGGAAGGAGCAGATTTAGTCATGGCTGATGACTGAAGATGAATAAGCCACGACGGAGAGAACGGAATTAGTAAATGAGGATTAGTAATGTAAAGGAAAGGTGAAATAAAATAAAATAAAGCGAAAGATGATATGAGAAAATAAAAGAAAATAAAAGAAAATGTTCGAGTCCTTACATCACCCCCTCTCAAGGTTGGGCGTCCCGACTAACCACATAATCCTTCTGATGATGTGAACCTATACAGTGCTCGCATGCTTTGTCGAGGTATTGTTAACTTTCGTGGAGCTCCAGGATGTTTGCGATAGAATTCTTGAATTGATTCCTGTGCATTATCCTTGACGTCGGATTCCGGCTGCCATGTCGCTTCCTCATATCCAACCCACTTGACCAAGAATTGGAGCTTTCCTCGATGTAGACGTGAGTCGAGTATTTCTTCAACCTCGTACTCTTCCTGTTCGTCAATGATCACTGGCGGAGGTGGAGGCGGCTTCTTCTGTGATTCGAAAAACGGTTGAACGGCTGGTTTGAGCAGGATCTCGTTAAAGACGGGATGAACGTGTTTCCATGTCTTTGGGATTTTTAGCTTATACGCGCTCGCGCCCACCTTTTCCATTACCTCGAATGGGCCAAACCATTTGTCGTCCATCTTCTTCGTCGGTCGGATCGTCTTAATGTTTCGACCATCCAAGAAGACCTTTTGTCCCATCTCATATACTACCGACTTTCCGGCATGACGATCATAAAAGCGCTTCATGTCTTCATTGGCCTGGGTCAGATTGGCCTGAGCGAGTTCGTGTATTCCCTTGACATGTTTAGCAAACTCTTCTGCTGATAGATTGGACGAGGTCGTTTCAACGCCTGTAAAGCCTGAAGGGTGTTGTCCCATGTTGATGAAGAAGGGTGATAGTTTGGTCGCCGAATGTTTGCGATTGTTGTGCGCAAACTCTGCAAGAGCTAACCAGTCTGCCCAGTCCGACTGTCGATGATTGATGTATAGTCGAAGGTACTGTTTGAGTTCTTAATTAACTCGTTCCATCTGTCCATCAGTTTGAGGGTGGTATGCCGTTGATGGATTACCTTCGATGTGAAGGAGTTTGTACAACTCCCTCATCATCTTCGCATCGAACTGTACCCCTTGGTCGTGGATGATCTTTCGAGGTAAACTGTGCAATCGGAAGACATGGTCCCTATAAATCCTGGCCATCCCTTCTGCCGTCAATTTCGTCGTCGTTGGTATCGCATGGATTTGTTTGCTGAAGCAGTCGACTACCACACAAATCGCATTAAATCCATTTGACTCCGGCAACTCTCCGATCAGGTCGACCGTGACAACTTGCCATGGCGCCTCTGGCACCTTGTTAGGGTGCAAAACCTTTGCCCTTGTTGTTCTGAGGGCCTTTGTCCACTGACAACGATCGCATCCTCGCACGTAATTCCTGACATCGACGTACATATTAGGCCACCAGAAACCTCTGCTTGCTAGTGCAACGGTCTTGTTTGCTCCTGGGTGGCCTGCTAACGTTGAGTCGTGACACTCCCTCATCACTTCCTCCCTCACGCTCGTCGGTACGAAAACGTTTTGAAACTTCTTCATCTTCGTCCTCGAGAGCTTAACCATCACCTCTTTTTTCCACAACCCATCTACGAACACTAAGTTCGTCGGTCTCTCTTCCTCATTCAACTCCATTTGTGCCTTTCGAATCTTTTCGCTCAGCACATCTCTTGACGTCTCCACTGTTCCCCTGACCAGCCATTCGTCTCTGATGAACGTGATGTCTTCATTATCCCATTCGCCCTTGTTGTAGTCCGCCCGCCACAATAATATGTCAGCCTTACCCAATGTCTTCCCTGGCTTGTGTACTAATGTAAAGTTGAATTTGGCTAAATCGAGTCGCCAACGAGCTTGTCGACGATTCAAC
The DNA here is from genome assembly GCA_037892935.1 of Phlebopus portentosus. Lineage (NCBI taxonomy): Eukaryota > Fungi > Basidiomycota > Agaricomycetes > Boletales > Boletinellaceae > Phlebopus > Phlebopus portentosus. The sequence goes on from JAYXKI010000020.1 coordinate 309,503, forward strand.
TTTTGAGGCGATCGGAAATACATCAAGTTTGCGTGATCGGTCCATACTTCGAAAGATCTCTTGGCTCCTTGGAGGTATTGTCGCCATTCCTTAAGAGCTTGAATGATTGCGAGCATCTCTTTGTTATAGATCTCGTAATTTCGTTCGGCCTCCAAGAAAGTCGATGATCGATAGGCTATCACCCTCCACTTGTCGTCTTGTTTCTAAAGGAGCACCCCTCCAGATGCAAAGTCCGACGCATCTGCTTCGACCCGGAAAGGACCCTCCTCGTTTGGGATGGCTAGAACTGGGGGACTACTCAACCGACCCTTCAACTCTTCGAATGCTTGTTGTTCCTTCTCTCCCCACTTCCACTCCACCTTACCTGTCAGCGTAGTTAAGGGTTTGATGACCGAGCTGTAATCCTTAACAAAACGTCGCAACCAATTCCCTAGTCCCAGGAATTGTTGCAGTTCATGGACGTTCCGCGGGCTTGGCCACTCCTGGACTGCTGCCGTCTTCTTGGGATCCATTCGAACTTCGCCGTTGCCAATGATGTGTCCGAGGTACTTGACTGTGTCAACTTCGAATTCGCACTTCTGTGGCTTTAGGAAAAGTCCGTTTTGGCGAAGTATCTCAAAAACTCGTTTGGTGCGTCTGTGATGTTCCTCTAGATCATTCGAGAAGATGAGAATGTCATCGAGGTAAATGATGACGATACCCTCATGAATTAGCTCCCGAAAGATGTCGTTCATAAAGCCTTGGAACGTCGCTGGCGCATTACACAAGCCAAAGAACATAACTGTGGGTTCGAATAAGCCTAGGTTTGTCCGAAATGCTGCCTTCCACTCGTCTCCCTCGCGAATCCGGATGTTGTAGTACCCCCAACGAACGTCAAGCTTTGTGATGTACCTTGCATCCTTGACCTTGTCGATGAGTTCATTTATCAATGGCAATGGATATTTGTTCTTGACCGTCCCTTCGTTGAGCTTTCGATAGTCTTGGATCGCTCATAGGCTCCCATCTTCCTTCTTGATAAAGAAGAATGGAGACGCCATCGGGGATTTCGACTGTCGGATACGTCCCAATGCTAGGTTCTCTTCTATGAACTCCTTCATCGCCTCTTGTTCTTTCGGTGACAATGGATAAACCTTGCAATCGCTGGGTTTGAAATCCGGTTTAAGGTCAATAGCGTGGTCCCACGTTCGGTGGTTTGGTAAGCGTTCGAACGATTCCTCACTAAAGACGTCAGCGTATTCCTCCAGGTAAGGCGGCCACTTCGCCGCTTCCTTCATCCGCACATTCCTCACAAACTCCTCGTCTATCTCCTCGCTCGATAGCGACGACTCACATTCGTCAGGGCAACGTGTGAACTTGACTGTTCCTAACTTCCAGTCGATCTCAGGATTGTGCTTCGTCAACCAGTCATGTCCGAGGAAGATGTTGCTCGATGCCAAGGATGTCACCGCCAGTCGAATCTCCTCCTCATGTTTCCCGAAAAACATCCGCACAACTACATATTCCTTGATCAACCCCGCTTCGTTGCTTGTTCCGTCAGCGTTGAAGACTGGTCTAGGCCGAATGTACCTTTGGGTGGGGAAACCGTATCGTTTGACAAAACCTTCGTCGATGCATGAGCCCGTGCATCCTGAGTCGATCAGTGCATGAGCATCAATGAAGTTTTCCTCTTCGAGTAGGGGGTTCGACAAGTCTACTTCGTCATCACCTGCTACCTTTGGGTGTACGATGCTAACGAAGGCGTCGAGCTCTTTTCCTCCCGCTCGTCGCACGAACTGGTCTGTGTCCACAATACCCTCACACCATACCTCGGCCACGCGTCTGCCTACCACATCCCACACTGCTTCAGTAGCGTCCGCCTGAGCAACAACGTTCTCATGGTAAGGTACTTCCGTCACAACCTCATTTTTTATAGCGGTTTGATTCCGCTCCTCCTCACTCAACTCACCTGCTTGCGAATCTGCTCTTCTGACAAATAAATCTTCATAGACCTCGAAGTCATCGTCGTCCTCTTCAGATTCATCTGGCAGCACGTCAGTAAGGATCTTTCGAAGGGTGAAACCGTCACTGATATTCACATCTTGATATTGTACAACAGGACAATTATATTTTAACGAGTCCAACGAAAAGAGTCCTTTAGGAGACCGACCAGTCGTTCCGACGTCTATGCCTGGTCTTCCGGAAAATCCTCGCCTTCCACTAGTTCTTCTAGCTCAGCAGGCACTGCTTGCACCTCGACCTCGTCATCCTCTTCGAAGGAGGATTCCTTTGCTTGGCCGAGCTCTTCAAAGAGCGCCTTTCTGTCCGCTGGAACAAAGGCTGCGATGATGGCTCGTATTGCCTCACGGCCTCGCGGGCATTCTCTGATGTAGTGGCCTACCTGGCCACACTTGTAACAAGCACGTGTACGACGTGCCTGGTTCATCATTAGGTCCATCGGCTGACCCATGCCTCCATACGTTATCCCTGTCGCGTCATGACGATCTTGGGGAGGAGGTACGTAGGGGCGAGCCGCTTGTTGGAGCGGCATAGGACGTCTTGGTGGCGGAGGAGCTGGCCTTGTTGCTATTGAGGTTATTGTCTTTCGTCAACGTTCGGCCATCAGGTCCCTGATTTGATGCTCGACCCTGTCGACTTTGACGGCAGCCTTCTTGAACTCTTCATACGATGTTGGTTCATTAGGCAACCTCATGACACCTTCGACAACCTTGGGGTTTAGAGCCCTCTTCAGACGACTCATCAACCATTCGTCATGTGCTTCCATCGCTAGACCAGCATCTACTCGACAGATGTCGAACTTGTTGAAGAATTCATCGGCATTGAGGTCTCCTTGGTACATTGCATCAAGTCGTTCGAAGGCCTTTTGAGATCTGGCGGGGTCATCGAACGACGTGTCTAGCTTCTTCAAGAAGGCGTCCCAGCTGTCCATAAACTTCAAGTCACCGTCTGCATCGATTGCTCCGCTGGTATAGCTTTCCGCCCAGCGAGCTGCAGCACCACTCTTCATGTACAACAGGGCGAACATAATTTTGCTCTTGTTCGTCCTGAATTCATGTTCGGATGCATAGATATATAGGCGCAGTTCTCGTTTGAAGTCTACATAATCATGTTCGCCATCGAAATCTCTGGGTTTGGTGATGTGGACCTTCTTTGATGCCTTAGAGCCTTGGTTCGCACCTTCGCCTGCAGCTTGGAGCGCTAGTGCGACCGCCGTCGCGAGGTCAGTCATCGTTTCCTTTGACAACGACATCTCGTGTTCTTCCTCTTCCTCTTCTTCTTCTTCGCTGGGTATGAGCGGAGCTGGTTCGCGTGGTTCGGTGAACGATAGAGGGGGTGCTGTTGGAGGGGCTGATGCCGTTGACTTTGATGTTGATGGCTCTGGTAATAGAGCCGTTGATCGTGTGGGGGTAGGGGGCGCGGGATCATCTACGTCACCTTCTTCTTTCGCTCTCCAATAGTGGGACTTGTCCCCTCTGGTAGAATACCACCTCTTCGCAGTTTCGTCCCACCAAGCAATGAAGTTTTGACCGCCCGACCTGACGATGTACTGTCCCTTTGACGCGCTCCACCTAGAGTTTGTCGGAAGCGCCGCTCGTTGCTCGTCAGTTAGCTCCACCTTGATAGGCTGGGGGTGGAACGGGGATCGGGATGGTGTTCGGACGGGACCGACTTCGGATGATCGGCTCGTCTTTAAAATTGACGACTAGACGAAAGGCACCGAGGTAGATGATGAACGAGATACTTGATGAGGATTGGACTCTATGCGTCACCCACGAGAACGTCTGATGGGAGTTCCAAAGAAGGGTGATTCTGAGTGCCACGTTGACGATAGTGTGGATAGGGGTCTGGAACTGGACCGTTGAAACTCCTGTGGACGTTCTGATGCCGGACAGGGAGTGTATAGTTCGAGGGGCTGCCCTAGAATACCTTCAAACGGTCAGCAGAGAATTACACCCGAGCTAAGGGCACGAAGGAGTGGAGGGAAATAGGGATAGGCAATGGAAAGGCTTGGTGAGGACCGGGGATATGAGGGAAGCGCTCGAGGAGGAATTCCGAGGGTAGGCTTCTCCCGAGATCGACGGTGGCGGTGCAAAGGCAAAATCGACTCTCCGGCTCAGCTGCGAGCTCTGGACTAAAGCCGACTAACCCAAGGCACAAGAACTAAACTAACTAGGCTACGCTAGTCGAACCACCAACCCGAACGTGACTAATCGACTGTGCTAACACACTGGTAAGCGACTGCAGCCGATCTCACTCGTAGTCTAAAGTGTCGGAACGCGGCGTAACGATTCGAAACGCGATACGATGGACGAAAGGCAATTGCTGAGTGTATCGAAATGTGATGCGAGGGATGGAGGTGCAAAACGATGACGGAAGGGGACTGAGAGAATCGAAGGATATGTGTGGGACGATGAAACCGACCGTTTCCGATCGAAACGATGCGGAATAGCACCGGGCTGGTCTTGAGGAAGCGGAGAGTGGAAAGTCAAGAGGAAAGGGATGATATGGTGTCCTTTCCCGACGACAATGGAGAGGGGAAGGTGTTGCGAGACCGAATGCGAGTGGCACGCAGAGTAACTGGGTTACGAACGAAACCGGGCGAAACGGATCGAAACACGTGAGGGGGTCTTGTTTCGGGTGAGAGAAGATAGAGAAGCCTTTATACGATGACGGCGAACTATACGAACGCGCGAACGGCTCTACTGCGAAGAGAGATCACCGATCGACTGTACAGAACACGAAATGTCGTATATTAGACTATAGAGACGAGAGAGTCCACTACGAACAAGTAGACTAGAGGTCGAGAGGCTTTGAGACGATGTGAGAACTGCAAGCTAAGCTCCCCACTCAGCTCCCACTAAGCTGTCCCTCTACTACGAGAGTCGTGCTATATTTATACTAAACGTCCAAGACTGAGCCTCCCAGCGGTCAGAGAACCTACGTCATAAAGAAAAGGGAACGCATATCGCTATCTACAAAGGAGAGGAGCGCATAGGAATGGTTTAAGGGACACATAGGTCAAAAGAAACAATACTAAGCATGTCTGGAACGAGAGCATAATGGATTAAAGGGGACGCATATAGAAAGGTCAGAAAATGTGCGGAACCTTCGGAACCGGGTCTCTTTGAGCGGAACGAAGCGGAACTCGGGGAAACGACTCGGAAGGGCTCTGGCTAGCCTGACAAAGTAAGTCTGCGATGTTTAACAAAGGAGAGGGACTGAGGACGAGGTTGCAGGGTCAAATCTCTTTGTCTGGAATGCGGATCCGAGGTCCGGAGACTTGTGATCGACGCGTGCAAACTCGATGCCGTGATTCTCCCGTCTTGATGGCCGATCAAAGAACGGTGCACGTGCCATCTGGACTATGGCGTTCTTGCTAAGTTCACTCGTTCGAGCGAAACCAGTCGAAACCGAGCGAAACCAGTCGGAACACCGCGGAACTGGTCGTAACGACTCCGTACGTTCCCAAGCTTCAGACTTACTCTTCATCTCCCGGGTTCATGAAATAGTGACCGTCCGCGGTCACTCCCATCTCAATCCGACGCGTGGGAGTTTCGAAGCATAACGCGTCGCGTCCAAATTTTCTTCCGCTGTCATCTCTTCTTCATTCTTCAACATGTTCACTTCCGAAGAAATCGTCGCGCTCTTGGGACCCATCAACTCCGATGACGACTGGAAGGCAGCGGTCGCGAAATTCGAGGCAGACGTCGCCTTGGCCAGGTCGGCAATGGATGAACTAGACCATGGCGTCACGACGGTAATTCTGCCGGATAAGACAAAACCGGTCGAATGGATCGCGCCTACAGGTTCGATGACGGTTCGGTGGTTGACGAATCCGGTGATGGAATCTTTGATGGATGGGTGGAAGGCAACCACGGTGCGTAAACCGCGCACTCTAATCAAGAATTTTTGTTAACGAAATTCGACAGGCACGGAAGGAAGCGTTGGAGCAAGTCCGTCCCAAAGGAACGAAAGAAGTCTGGTCGGAGACGGCGTACTCCAACTACTGCGACACGGACGCTCTCCTACGGACGCTGTACTACGATCGACGGGAATTTTACGCCAGGATGGAGACCAAACGACGAGCTTTCTTCCGCAGACGCAGGGTTCCATTCCATCCTGCCTCGTTCGATTCGACTCGTGGGTTCTTCTTGGGCGAATCGTTCCCTCCAATGTTCCCGAAACCGCGCCCTGACATCGAAAAGGCTCTCGAGAACGTGAGAATGGAGAGCTCCAAGTTCCAACAAACGGCGAGGTTCACCGGCAGCACAGACTTCACGCGAGACGAAGCTGTCCGGAGTCACGTAGGTACTTCTTCTTGTCTATCATCTCCATCTAATCCTTCCTACAGCAAGCGTTCGAATATTGGGAGGATATCGAGCAACGACACCTTCGTGCAGGGCACATCCTTCGCATCGACAGGGTGAAATTGAGAACGGTCCGGCTCCTCTGGGAATACTACGGCTATTCCATCCTTCGTCGTCGGCTCTATCAACTCATTCGTGCTCAGGAATCCGAAACGCAACAACAACAACAGCAACAACAACGATCCCAACAAGTGCTGTCTGAACCTTTCTCTCAACCGCAACAACAACAGCAGCAACAACCAATGCTGCCTGAACCATTTCCTCCGCAACAACAACAACAGCAGCAACATCAAATGCTGCCTCAGGACGTCGATAGTCCAATGGAGGTTGATTCCGCTCCTCTTCAGGTCGAAACTGGCGAAATGATTGAGGACGGAGAGGTCGCGGAACCGGTCGAAACGCTCGAAACCGGAGCGGAACGTTTGGAGGGGGCTAGCCGTTCTACACCCTTAACCTCACTCGAACCTACAATGCTCGAGATTGAGCTTCGCGAGAGTGAAAGACGAGAAGAAGAAGAACGCGCTGCTCAACGCGCCGAAATCTCCCGGATGGCTGCCGAAATCGAGGCCAACATGCGACGACGACTGGATGCAGGGACTCGCCGCGTTCGTGGTGTTCGGCAAGTGGTGGACTCGGACGAGGAGACTCCTGCGATTCAGGAAAGTCCTGAGAGTCCTCCTCCTGGTCATCGGGGAGAAGACTCCGTTATCATGAGTCCGGGCGACGGCGGAATGGATATCGGTGATGTGGGAATGGAGGTGACGACAACGATAATGACGACGACGACGACGACGACGACGACGACGATGGTGACGAACGATTGGGCGATGGGCGCGTTCGTCATCGGGTTCCGTGCGACCAGTGCCAGAAGCGTGGCCGTGATTGCGTGGGTCTTCCGCAGAGGACCTGCGCTCCGTGCTTGAAGCAGGCGAAGGGCTGTAGTCTAGCCACGAAGGGCAGGGCTGTAGCCGCAAAGCGTAAGGCAGCTCGGGAGGCGCGCGATCGGGACGCAAAACGCCGGAAAGTCACGGCTCTGGCGGCCAGATCAGTGGGTGGTCGCGTCGAGCATGAAGCTCTGCAGCGGGAGGTCGGGGAATCCGAGCTGCAGTTCGTGCTGGCGCGGATGGATCACCGGGACAAGGTTCTGTCCCGGATGCTGAACGAATTCAGCGTCCTCGTAGCGCAGGCGCACGCGGATCGTTGTCTGCTGCTCGAGTTGGCTGGGGTGAAGACGGGGGAAGGTGAAGACGAGGAAGAGGAAGATAGAGGGGAAGTGGAGAGGGTTCGTCAGTCGAAGGGGAAAGGTAGGGCTCGGGAATAGAGTATAATCATCGCGTATGCTCTATGTCCTGGTCGGACTTTTGTAAAATAGAAAAAGAAAAGGACAAAAGAAAAAGAAAAATAACTTGTACTGTACATAGTTGTTTTTATAGTTAATTTATACGATTTTGTTTCGGTTTTTGTGAATTTTCGTGCGATCGAGCGAGACTGAGTGAAGACTAGAAGAATAGATCAAAGAATTCAAGGAATAGGATGAAAGGAAACTGATACGAAGTGAATTGAGGCGTTTCGCCGTCGTTCCGCTGTTTTGAACGGCGAAACCGTGCGGAACTGCGTATTAAGTGAAAGTACACGCGTTAGATCCTATTGTGGATCACGCTAGCAGAGACGAAACTATAGAAGGAGAATTGGAAGATTAGAATTGATCAGAGGAGAGAGAGAGAATCGGAAATAAGTAAGTAGCATATATGAAGGGAAATGAATGATTTAATCGGAATTTTGGGGCTCATCGTCAGGGAATTTCTCTGGCGAATCTTCTATTTCGGGTATGTCATCATCTTCGTCCGATCCAATGAGCTTGGTCACCGGAACAGTCAGATGCGAACGCGGGAAGTACGGAACCAGGCGAAACGCTGCTATTCGGAGTTTCGAAACCGCTCCATCGAGTTCGGCGACGATATACGAACCGCCTTGGGTGCGTCGAACTACCACGTAGGGGCCTAAATAGCGGGGTTTCGTTTTACGATTGAGTTCCATCTTGATACGCGTGTTTCGCAAGAGTACGAGGCTTCCTGGCTGAAAGTCGTAGTCCTTGATTCTATGCTTCTCCACCTCGGCGAACTGCTTCGCGTATGCATGCCTTGCACTCATGACGAGTTTCGCAACGCGATCCAACTCTTCTGGACGTTTCTGGAGTTGTTTCGCACGTATTACGATGAGTTCCGACGTCGTAACTGGCGAATCGAGCGGCGGTGCTAGGTATGTTGCTTCTGCGAGGTCGAAAGGCAAAACTGCTTCGACTCCATGGGCCATGTAATACGGGGACATTCCTGTCGCTCTGTTGATCGTGATTCTTTCTGCCCAAAATACCGAGTCAGCGTGATCACTCCAACGCTTGTCATTACCGTCTGCAGCTTTAATCAATGCTTCCTGTACGTCGAAATGTCTGCGTTCGACTAATCCATTTGCGCGTGAGTTGTATGACGAAATTCGAATGTGGTTGATGTGATACCGCATCTTCAAGTAATCTAGCGCGGCAACGAATGGTGTGCCGTTGTCGGTAACGAGTTCGGGGCATGCTCCATATCGACACAAAAGGTTCTGGAAGATAAACTGGCCTACGGTCTTACCAGTTTCTTCACGAAGAAGTCTAAATTCGGGATACGCGGTTAACGAACAACGCGCATGCACGATATACCGGAATCCACTCGATTTCGGCATAACCTTCGAGTCAATATGGATGCGTTGAAACAGAGGGGCTACCTCCGGTACGTTTGGTGGGATAAGAATATTCTTCGTCTGGCGTATCTGGCACTCATGACAGGTGCGCACGAAATAGTTCACGTCCTGTCCTAATGACGGCCACCAAAATCTTTCCAGCAGTCGCATTCGAGTGCAGAAAATTCCTTTGTGTCCTAGATCGTCGTGAGCTTGCTTGACTAGGTCCCACCTGCGTTTCGCTTCTATTACGACTTGGTGCCGGCCGTTCCGCGCCTTTCTCCACAGACGGCCTCCCTTCACGAAGAAGTCAGCTGCGTACCTGATTAGCTTCGCATAGCCACTATCGCTAAGATTGTCTGGGCGTGTGAGATGCGTGATTAGCTTCGTGACGTCATCTAAGCGGCTATCCTTCCTTCTCGTGGATTCCGTAGAAGGAAATAGGTTCTCTGTCGCTGTTTCGCTAGGTGTTCCGCCCTGTTGCGCTACTTGGTATGTCGAAACCGGCTCTTCTATCGCAAAACCGTACGTTTCGTCTACCCAGTCTTCGTACGTTTCATCCGGAGGGGGGTCTTCTTCAGCTGCTCTTCGTCTGGATAATCCATCGGTACATCGGAAATCGGCTGCTGGGATGTGTCTGAGCTTGAAACTGAAGAGAAGGATACCTGCGATCCATCTGTTAATGGTCGCATTGGGCTGCAGGTCGGGATTGTTGATCATCCCCTTGATGTATGCTGCGTCCATTTCGACTACTAGATTCCGGACTCCGATGAGATACAGTCGCATCGCGTGCAATGCTCGAAATAAGCTGTATAACTCGATTTTCGGCTGTGAATACGATGCCTGGGTCTGATTCCAGTTAATAGAGCCGAAACGATTGATCCTTCGCCTTCCATCCGAGTGCTCTTGTCCTAAATACCAACCAACTCCAATAATAGACGAGTCTACCGCCAATATTACTTCGTTATCCGACGCGTAGTCAATTGCGCACAGCGCGGGGCAAAGAATAACGGCTTGCTTTAGTTCGTCCATTGCGTTCTGTTCTTCGTCTGTCCACGCGAAAATCTGGTTCTTCCTTGTCATACGGTACAACGGGCGAGCGAGTTTCGAATAATCCCTGACGAAAATCCGAAGGACTCCTACCGTTCCCAGAAATCCTCGGACTTCCGTCAACGTTCTACATGGCGGCCAATCTCGTATCTTCTGTACTTTCGAATCGTCTGGCTCGCGTCCCTGGTATGTCAACTTGTGTCCCACGAATACGGCTGACTCCACACACGGAACCAACTTCTTTCCTGAAAACGTTCCTCCTACGGCCTTCATTCGCTGCAAAATTCTGTTCACATCGCATATATGCTCATACACGAAACGACGAATCTCGGAGTTTCCCGGTATGGTCTCGTACGAACCGTCTGGTAACTCGTATCGCGATTTCGGACCTAAACCGGGCGCATCGTCTGCGAAAGGGTTCGTAACGTGCGGAATCTCGTCCTGAAGGATAAAGGCCACGTCGTTATGCATAATCTGCAATGAATTGGTGTATCCCATTGGTAGAACCGTCATTCGAAATGTTCCCAAGGGTGTCTGGAACGTAGTAAGATCTCGTGAGTGTTCGTCAAGCTTCCTTTGGTCGAATGCAACGAATAAATCCAACTCCGTGTAACAAGCTCGTCCTCCACTGCTCTCCGCGATCGTTTCGACGTTCGGTGGTACTGCCGAGTCCTTGACCGTAACCGCATTAAGATCCTGCAAGTCGATAATGGATCGTAACGTTTCCTTGTCTTTCTTTACCAAGCAAAACCATCTAGATCGATACGACGAATTCGACGGTTCAATAACCCCGTTGCGAATCTTCTCTCGAATAAGCTCGAGGGCCTTGTCATGAATTCCCGGGGGAATTGGAATGCTCTTGTGCTGCCACGGTATATGCGGTATCGTGGGAATGCGTATCGGGTCGAAATACGTCGGATCGAGTGTTCCGCGTTCGGATTCGGTCCATGCTAATGCTTCTTCCTGCAACATAATTAGATTCTTCACTAACAACCTCTCCGCCGGCCACAGAAAGGTATTCTCGTCGATCTTCAGCGCTTCCATCCTTTCGGCGGTTACACGACCCGTGGGTTCGAACGGCTTCGGTACAACTGGCATCTCGGGCATCCCTCTCAACGGATCCGGATGCTGCCTTCGAACAATCCGGTACTCTTCTGGAAGGACTCCCGGGATCGGCCTGACTTTCTGCGCTACTCGTTTGTAAGCCATTACTGCCGCGTCTTCTTCTTCTGGGGTTTCTAAAACACATGAACGATAAGACCGTTCTTCTTTGTCAGTAGTATAGCAATTTTTGTTCAATAAATAAGGCAATCGTTGGTTGAAAAGAGATGGGATCATGTGTGAAATAAATTCGAAATCATAGGAAAATACCTGAACCGGCAATTGGTTACTACCATTCTCGTCTCGCCGATTTCTCTCAATCAGTTCCTCGACGCTTGCGGAAAACCCTTTGGAAGTGGTCCTCGCGCGATCGTTCGAATTCCGGTGGCCACTTTGCTTTGCTTTCTGCAATCGTTCGGGTCCGTTAAGGTGATATGTTGGTCACCTGACGTGTAATCCTTCGTTTCGCACTCCGTAATAGCGAAAAACGGTCTCCCCAACAAAGCCTGGAAGGGAGCGTTCGGAACGACTTGCACTTGGAGCGAAACGTCAATCCCGGCTATCGTGAACTTCGCATTAGAGATCATGCCAATGGTAGATGACCTAGCTGCGTCTGCTGTCTCGAGGATCATTCCTTTGTCAGGGGAAAGGGGTATCTGAAGCTTCTCCCATACGTCTTCGCGGAGCAGACATACTACGGCTCCCTGGTCGAGCACGCATTCGACTTCCAGAGTGTCTTCAATCAACGCGCTAACGGTCCTGAGGGGCATGGATGCCTCTGCGGCGACGCCTTGTCCACTGAGCGCCAGTATTTCTTCCGTCGAAAGCGTTTCGCTTGTTTCGACTTGTTCCGACGCGAAACGCCCAACTTGTAACGTAAGTGAATCATCCACGACCTCACCATATTTGACTTCAGCCGCGTTGTATCTCTTCGCCGTCGTCAACTCCTTCATCTGTTTCCTAACGTCCGGGGCGATTGAGAGGAGTTCACGTTGGCTGATGGTGATAGGGGTATCGAGGGTACGAGTCAGAACGTTGGAGACTGCGCTCGAGTCTTCTATTGGTACGACGTATTTATACTGGGGTTGTGATTTCCTGGTAATGTCGTCCTGCTGCGGTGATTGGAGTGACCTTGTCGAGGGCCGCGCGCCACTCGGTGGCGCGGGCTGCGGTTTCGCCTGCGCCTTCTTATGAGGCTGAACTCTAGGAATCTCTACGCCATCGGGCTTCGTTCTTCGTCCACCAGCTGCCTTCTTCTTCGCCTCGTTAATCAAAATCTCCAAACGTTCGATGTCGTAGTTTTCCTGCTCGTCCTGATCTTCTTCGTCGTGACTATATGCGTACGCTGGACCAGCTTGATGGCTATATGCGGACGTGACCGACTCGACCATCCCTACTGTGTGTGTCGCCGGGGCTTTAGCATGAAAGCTATCGATTCGTTCTTTGAGATTGTTCCCCGGTAGCGACCTCGTAATGAGACCGCCGTTCGGCAACACAATCCTTCCATCCTGGCTCCTAACGCACTTTCCGGCTTGGATGTACTCGAGAACCTTCGTACACGATCGAATATAGTGTCCTGCTTCGCCGCAGAAGTTACAAACTGGGTTCCGCGGGGTTTCGCTACGTTCCGCCCCTGGTCGATGCGGAACGTTCCCTTTGCTCAGGGCGTCGAGCGTAACCTGGAAACTCTTCAACGTATCCATTACCTTGGCCAAATCCACTTCTTCCTTCTTTACGATACTTGTCGAAGCTTCTCCGGTAGCCGGGGGTGGAAAGTTACTGCCGAAACTGCCCACAATCTTTCCTCCCAGCACGAAATTCGAATGTTCGAGCACGTCCTTAATCTTGTAAGGCGTAGACGAATCGTGGTCTGGTAGCTTGATCTCGATACGACGAATGAGCGCCTCTCTAAGGTCTCCTGTAATTCCCATCAGGAACATCTCGTCAGCTTGGGACTCCAAGATCTTTCCGTTCGTTATAAGATACTTAGAGCGCCTGACGAATTCTCGATGATATTCGCCTAAGTCTTCTCGGTTCTTGATCCCTTTCTTCGCCCGTTCTACGACCAAATGCTCCAGTTCTCCCTTGGAGTAGCGTTTCCCTGCCGTGAGACTCGGGTATAGAGCTATAATCTCTCTCTTCACCGTCTCCACATCAGGGTTCGGGTCGTTAATCTCGTCGGTAGTCTCCCAAAGTTCCGCGACGTCGGTCTTCGCATAGTACAAGAACTTTCGGACGTGATCTCTATCGTTCCACGCGGCCTGTCTTGCGATTTCTGCAACGTCTTCGAAGAACCTAGGGAGTTCCTTTGGTTCTGAGCCGTCAAACGTTGGGGCACGTTTGTCCCCACGCGAGGGCGGTTGGTACGCCATTGCGGTTTGTCGATTTGTAAGTTGTTGTAATACGTTAGCGTTAGCAGACAGACGAGCTATTATCGCTGCGTTGCTGGCTAAGATCTGTTGAGTTCCGGTAGGTAGTTGGTAATTGGTAGGCGGGCTAGCTGGTCTGTTCGGCGAGCCTGGGGTGGAAGCTGGCACAGATGAGAGGTTGGGGAGTTCTGAATCGGCGATGGTAGATGGGGAATGATCTAGGGAATCGGTGTTGGAAGGAATGGCGCTAACGGATTGTCGCAAGGGTGTTTCGCTGTGTTCCGCGTTTTCCGCAGCGGAACGTAAGTTGCGATTGACAATCCTCGGCCTTCGAGTCGGCGGCAAAACCTGATGTTCTACAGGGACTCGAGCGGATTGGCTACGTGTAACTCGTCTGCTAGACGAATTTGGCGGGGTATTCGTAATGGTTGGACAGTGAAATCCCCCTCGCCGTGGGCTCCACTTGAAACTCCTGTGGACGTTCTGATGCCGGACAGGGAGTGTATAGTTCGAGGGGCTGCCCTAGAATACCTTCAAACGGTCAGCAGAGAATTACACCCGAGCTAAGGGCACGAAGGAGTGGAGGGAAATAGGGATAGGCAATGGAAAGGCTTGGTGAGGACCGGGGATATGAGGGAAGCGCTCGAGGAGGAATTCCGAGGGTAGGCTTCTCCCGAGATCGACGGTGGCGGTGCAAAGGCAAAATCGACTCTCCGGCTCAGCTGCGAGCTCTGGACTAAAGCCGACTAACCCAAGGCACAAGAACTAAACTAACTAGGCTACGCTAGTCGAACCACCAACCCGAACGTGACTAATCGACTGTGCTAACACACTGGTAAGCGACTGCAGCCGATCTCACTCGTAGTCTAAAGTGTCGGAACGCGGCGTAACGATTCGAAACGCGATACGATGGACGAAAGGCAATTGCTGAGTGTATCGAAATGTGATGCGAGGGATGGAGGTGCAAAACGATGACGGAAGGGGACTGAGAGAATCGAAGGATATGTGTGGGACGATGAAACCGACCGTTTCCGATCGAAACGATGCGGAATAGCACCGGGCTGGTCTTGAGGAAGCGGAGAGTGGAAAGTCAAGAGGAAAGGGATGATATGGTGTCCTTTCCCGACGACAATGGAGAGGGGAAGGTGTTGCGAGACCGAATGCGAGTGGCACGCAGAGTAACTGGGTTACGAACGAAACCGGGCGAAACGGATCGAAACACGTGAGGGGGTCTTGTTTCGGGTGAGAGAAGATAGAGAAGCCTTTATACGATGACGGCGAACTATACGAACGCGCGAACGGCTCTACTGCGAAGAGAGATCACCGATCGACTGTACAGAACACGAAATGTCGTATATTAGACTATAGAGACGAGAGAGTCCACTACGAACAAGTAGACTAGAGGTCGAGAGGCTTTGAGACGATGTGAGAACTGCAAGCTAAGCTCCCCACTCAGCTCCCACTAAGCTGTCCCTCTACTACGAGAGTCGTGCTATATTTATAATAAACGTCCAAGACTGAGCCTCCCAGCGGTCAGAGAACCTACGTCATAAAGAAAAGGGAACGCATATCGCTATCTACAAAGGAGAGGAGCGCATAGGAATGGTTTAAGGGACACATAGGTCAAAAGAAACAATACTAAGCATGTCTGGAACGAGAGCATAATGGATTAAAGGGGACGCATATAGAAAGGTCAGAAAATGTGCGGAACCTTCGGAACCGGGTCTCTTTGAGCGGAACGAAGCGGAACTCGGGGAAACGACTCGGAAGGGCTCTGGCTAGCCTGACAAAGTAAGTCTGCGATGTTTAACAAAGGAGAGGGACTGAGGACGAGGTTGCAGGGTCAAATCTCTTTGTCTGGAATGCGGATCCGAGGTCCGGAGACTTGTGATCGACGCGTGCAAACTCGATGCCGTGATTCTCCCGTCTTGATGGCCGATCAAAGAACGGTGCACGTGCCATCTGGACTATGGCGTTCTTGCTAAGTTCACTCGTTCGAGCGAAACCAGTCGAAACCGAGCGAAACCAGTCGGAACACCGCGGAACTGGTCGTAACGACTCCGTACGTTCCCAAGCTTCAGACTTACTCTTCACCGTTGATACGAACAGGGACTAGGCAGCCTTCCTTATTCTGACCAAAGACTATGTCGTTCGGATCGATGTTACCTAGGCTGATCTGGTCTTGAATGTCTGCCCAAGGTACGACAAACCTCTTTGGCTTTACGTAAGGTCGTCGGCGGGGTTGATAACGAGTCTGGTAGCGAGTCGGAGCCACAGTGATATGATTGTTTCGGGAAGTATCGGGACACGTCAAAGTCAGTCAGACCTTGATGGGCAAGATAGGGGTTGCTCGGATAAATCCGGGATGGGCGCGGTCGTCAACCGTCGATGTGTCTCCTGCGTGGAGTAGCGACAAACGAGTGGTTAAACCACGGGTTCGAGAGTAGGTCTTTCTATTATGTTAGGCGGCGAGACTAACAGGCGTCGATCTCGAGGCGGCCAACACAACAACAAACAACTGGCTAACGCGAGTTGCCGGGCTATACGCACGCTATGTCGAAGTGAGGGTAAGTAGAATTCAATAAACTATTAATACAAGAGTAGATACCTATGTCGAAGTGAGGGTAAGTAGAATAGAAAGACAAGGAAACAAACGAGTCAAACTATCTACTTATATAGACTTCGAGCCTGGGAAAGGTCTACTCTAATAAGGAGTTACATGATAAGAGAGTGGAGTGATTAGTGAGCGTCATGGTCGGAAGGAGCAGATTTAGTCATGGCTGATGACTGAAGATGAATAAGCCACGACGGAGAGAACGGAATTAGTAAATGAGGATTAGTAATGTAAAGGAAAGGTGAAATAAAATAAAATAAAGCGAAAGATGATATGAGAAAATAAAAGAAAATAAAAGAAAATGTTCGAGTCCTTACACCGGTGTAGCCTAGTGTAACCGAGGTGGGATAGCACTGAAGAATACTTGCCACGTTCTGACGCACATCAATTATGCTGTGTTGAGGTTCAACGTTCATTTTGCGCAAAGCCCGCCCATCGTCAACCAGAACAACAAGTGTTGATCACGTTTCTTTAGGAGCTTGCTGCTTCTCTTTTTCACATTTGAGATTTTCCATGAAATGCACGTAAGATACAACTGACGAGTCGCATCTATACTCTTGGTCCGAATTGTCAGCGTAGTCTATTAAATCATTAGAGACTGACAAACTCCTATAATGGTCTACGCACTGGCTGCAAGCAACGGATTATCAAAGTCCCAAGGATCACCAGTACCAACTCTGTTGGTATCTGACTCTTGACCCGGATCGTCATTAGCCATTCGGGCAATATCAAGTTGTGATGGTTCTTCATCATAGGGCTCTTCATATTGATACGTCAGGTCCTCGTCAGCAGCTCTCCGGCCCCTTGCTTTTGTCGTGGTGGGCTCCGCTTCCATGTTTTTCTGTTATGAAGTATGAGTGCAATACCGGAAGACAAGACTATCAGTACTACCATCTCTTCAACACCGTTCTTGTTGACAGCAGGCTGCTCTGCCTTCCTTGGCCGGCCTCATTTTTGTGGTCCTTCAGCAATGACATCTGCATTTTGAGAGTTCGAATGAGGGCCATTTGCTTGCTGGGGCTCCAGGGCCGTTGCTGCTTTTTTGAGAGAGGAGTTTCTTGTGACAGCTGATGCCTGCTTCATCCCGGCAGTCTTACGAGCCACAGTCTTGTGAGCTGCGAGTTTTCTAGGGGTGGGACTCATGATGGTAAGAGATAAAAAAAAAAAGTGATGTGGCAACGAAGGTAGCTGCTTATAAACATGTTCCAAGCTCGCTTACTAGCCCTCCGGAGAT
This sequence comes from Phlebopus portentosus, assembly GCA_037892935.1. Classification (NCBI taxonomy): domain Eukaryota; kingdom Fungi; phylum Basidiomycota; class Agaricomycetes; order Boletales; family Boletinellaceae; genus Phlebopus; species Phlebopus portentosus. The sequence goes on from JAYXKI010000020.1 coordinate 326,954, forward strand.
CGATGATCCAAAGTCTGCAAACATACACTATCTTCAGATTCAACGGCCTATACAAGCACATCATAGCGACAGTGGCAAAAGAAGAAATAACTATCCAAAGAATTAATGGAATACACCTGCCTGCAGAGTTGCTCAACAACTGAAGCATCATCCTGAGGACCGGGACCCTGCCATTTTAACCTGGACTTGATTACAGAGAATGCAAGTTCAATAGGATTGTAGTCTGGTGAGTAAGGAGGAAGAAATTCAAGCCTGACACCCCTAAGCAAAGGGGTCAGTACATGCTGCGACTTGCATTGCTAGTGAGACAGACCGAGATTTGATGAGCTCCCGAATCTCGGGAGCCTTGTGTATTGGGCAGTTGTCCATTACGATGACTGATTGATTACCGGGGAAGGGATGCATTTTGTCCAACAGGCTGGCAATGAATTCCGTGAACAATTTGGTATTGAATGTGCCCTGTACGATAGTGCAGTCGATTGTCCCATCGAGGCTGATAGCTGGCAAGACAGAGAAGCTAACGGAGTGAATCAGAAGCTTGTGACGTGCCACAAGAGGCAGAATCACCATTTCCCCCTATTGAAAAACTGCTTACAATACGCACGGCGACCCTCAAGGGCCCAAGCAGTGTTGCAAAGAAAAGCCTGCTGATTGCAAGCACTCTCATCGACAAATACCAGCTGTTCCGCTGTGTACTGAGAGGCGATATGTGCAACGTACTGCGCATGCAGAGTTTCATTCTGCTCGAGAGCCCTTTTCGGTAACTAGACCACGACGATTTCAGTTCGCGTGGACTGTGTAGAGAAGCAAAGTGACAGAGACAGCCACCTTCTTAAGTGTGAAACCGGCGCGCAGCAAGGACCTGTGTATAGTCGCATCTGAAGCCTCCTTCTCCCATCTTTCCTGGAGCAGTAGCCTCAACTCGTCGATGTAATGGTCATTGAGATTGCTTAGTGACCCAAAAAGCAACTACGTGGTGTGAACCAACAGCTACCAGGACAGGTTTCAACATGTGCATACCTCGGTGTAGATATAATCAAGCACTCAAGGCCTTCCACGAAAACCAAGTTCATGCGCAGCAACAGTCCCGTTGCGCTTGAACTCTCGTATTATCCGGAAAACTGTTGTCTTGGGTATGTCGGTCAAGGCTGTGATCTGAGAGGCGCTGAGTTTCTTGTTCATAGTGATGATGCATTCCCGTAAATCGTTGGACAGCCGTCTGCTGCATCGCTGGGGTTGCATGAATGAATGCTCAACATAAGCTGTAGAGATGGTGACTGTGAAGATGGTGATGGCTCGAGATTAAGTGGCGACTCGACACGTGAGTTAACCCTTCATCCTCACATGCGTCGCTGCTCCTATCTCTTTGCCGTGGTGCCTCGTCTCTCATGATGGTCCGTCCCCAGCAACTGGGGGTTCCCTCATGCCTGTGGGTGATGAGGGATTGGTGAGGATGAGGAGGGAACTGTGGACAAGTGATGAGAGCTGCTGTGCAGGGAGATACTGCATACGAAAGACTACCGTCATGTGCGTATACTCGTGTTTCTCTGAGAGATGTTTCTGCAGCCCTGGTGGGCACGCTCGGTTTGGTTGTAGCAGGAGTGCATGATGGCTGAGCTGACCTTGTTCGCCCTCGCCCAGATATGATTTTGGGTGACATTTCAGCAGAGGATGGTCACCGAGGTGGTTTCAAGTCTGATTAGTAGATAGTACATGTAATGTAGCCACACCCAAGCCTAACTCAGCTCAGCTACTATCTTGGCTAAAAGCGCCTATGCTGCTGTCTTTTTAGCAGAAACAATCAGATTTTTTGGTGTCCGAATGCGTGAGTTATGACAGATGCAATGAAGTAGGGGAGAGTTCTGCGAGCAGGAGTGACAACAAACCACCCAGTTTCACTACCACAATCATGTCAGGGAGCCTCGAGGAGTTGCGTACAGGTGCCCACTGGGCTGGCCTGATTTATCAAACTTGAATCAGATTTTTCCGGATGACGTTGGGCAAGCTATGATTTTTACACTGAACGGAGGGCATGACAAGGATTTAGCACTATGATGCTATCTTTTTAGTAGCAAAGTACATACTCAACAAAACCCAGACATTTTTATATGTACTGAAGCGCATTTTCGAGCAGGTTTTTTACATGGTTATATCAGATTTTTATGTGCTGTATTGACTGAGATATTCGCTATTTTTTTTTTTTTTTTGCTCATCCAGGATGCACTATGCGTCAAAAATACACGTGATTTTCCAAATTGCCAACAATTTTGCAATTAGCTGTAATCACTGCGTTCCATGGGTTTGTACAGTAACGTCCTTTAGAATACATTATTTAAGCTACACGTGTCTATAAGACGAGTTTGTAGTGCAAATCACTGTAGATCTGCTAGTCTCTTAAAATCAGAATATCATGAGCTAGATGATTCAAGTAGATGGCATCATGTATCCTAGATGATTTCTTGTAGCTGAGCATATCTGACATACAGTAGCATCTTCTATATGATCTATATGTTCTATCTGAGGTTCATTTCTGTAGCCAACTAGATTCATTGTAGATGATAAGCAAGTGATCTTCATTTCCATATTCGGAGTGCAAATCAATCTTGGATTCGCATTAATTACCCTATATATTTACATATTGCTATATTCACCACTATCAACCAGTCCAGCAAGCATACCATAATCATTTAATGCATGGCGTGCATCAGATGTAATGGTGGAAGTGAAGACGAAGACGGAGGGAGAATCTGATGATCACTGCGTGCGAAAAAAAATGAGAGATTGTAGCACACGCAAATTGTAAAGCAGCAACTTCACCTTGTCACCAAGCAAACACAGATAAGATATTGAGATATGAGAGTGTCCAGTTCGCAAAGCCTTGCATTCGTGGTCTTAAAGGATGGGAACATAGAAGAGTCCAACAGCTCGCTCGAGGTGCAGGTGCACGAGGCAGTCAAGGCGCTGCTTGGAAAATGCTGGCAATGTGGCATGACGAATCGCTGCCAGGCAGGCCCCAGATGGTCGTCGTCCTCATGGCAAATAGGGATAAACAACTCCACCGGTACTTTGACGTCCGCCAGGGCTTCCAGTCGGTATTTGGCCTTATCGAGAACATGCTCGACAAAGAAGGCCGTGATCAGTATTTAGCCAATCTCACGCTTAAGATTTACACGAAGCTTGGCGGTGTCAACCACCGGTTGGAGCCTGGTTCCCTGAAAGCTTGCAAACACGATGGTGGTCAGGCTGAATGTGGTTAAGCCGAATGGGAATGCAGTCAAGGGCGCGCCTAGTATTGCGGCGGTCGCAGCGTCGTGCGACATGAACTTCGCGCAGTACCATGCAAGCGTATCCCTTCAGAGACCTAAACAAGAGGTGAGTTCCTGTTTTTACGCTATTATGCAGGCGCCTGATGCAACCATTCATGGACGGTTGAAAACTTGCGCGGTATGATTCTGGAACGCTTGAAGGACTACCGTGAGAGCATGGACTCGTTCCCTGAACGCATCCTTATATTCCAAGCCGGTATTTCGGATGGCCAGCACGCGGTGATAATGGCCACAGAGATCAAGCAGCTGAACGAAGCATTCAGTGAATTGAAGAAATACAAGCGAAGCTGACTTACATCGCTTGTAGCAAGGTTCAACACCAGAATTGGTTCTACCCGATGAAGGTGGCATCTGCGGACAGGACCTCAAACTCTCTGATGGGGTCAGTCGTAGACCAGGAGTGACGAGCATTTATGACTACAATTTCTACTTGCAGGCTCACGCGAGCACGCAAGGTATTGCTCGCACGGCTCACCACACAATCCTCCATGAAGACGACGAGTTCTCTCCGATGCTCTGCAGCAAGGCATCAATGACACTTCATACCTCTGGGTGGCGTCGACGAACAGTGTGAGCTTGGTACCACCAGCCTACTGGACAAGTTGAGCATGCGCTTGTGCATGCTTATACTTGCGCATCGTGATGTCAGCTGCTGAGAGAAGTAAAGAGGCCAGGATGTCGGCTCAGGATGTCATTGGTAGGGCAAAGGGTCTCTGGAGGGGCGGAGTCTCAGGTGACAGAGGACGGGTGGCAGAGGATGATGGTGGAGGAAGAAAGAGAGACGTGATGATGCAAGGGTGATGGTCAAGGTGAAAAGAGAAGTGGACAAGTCGTGACCGGCGTAATATTACAGTAGATGATATAGTATCCTCTGATGAATCTCTTCAACTGATGCTATATTAATCTACTCGATTGTACAGTTAATCTGTCTATTTAATTTTCATGTAGCATCTTCACACTTGACATACACAAAGCTATGGTAGATTCAGTTTTCAGGCCTGACTGAACAATCTTGTATATTCTTGCTATCACAACTACTGTAATCTATCGGACAACCTCTAGAATCCCATGGAACGCAGTGAATGGCTGTATCGATCAGAAAAGAATCTAATGCTTCGGTGATTCCCGGGTCACGCTTGTAATCAAAATGTAAACTGTGACACGCTCGTTTTCCTTTTTGCGCGGAACAGACAATTTCTTACGGAATTGTAATATTGAATAAAGCATTATATGCATGCATGCAAACCCTCCTTCCTAAAGCACGGGGGTTATTCATGGTACATAGCTGTGAGGAGTGTCGAAATTTTACAGAATTTATTACCCATTCCTGAAACAATAGCTTTCCGATGAAGTCAATTAAATTACATGCCTACCACACAAACAGGAGTACAACATTTTGGTATATTCATTATGCTTCAAGCGTCTTTCAACTGACTCGCATTCTTCCCGATACAGCGTCTCCGCACGCTCAAGCAGATCATTGAAGTCATCCCCTGATTCAGAACAAAAGTCACATAGACCATTCACTACGGGACCTACTGCGTTGCGAGAGATTTGGTAGTCGTGCTGAAAATCTTCGCTACCAATCCAAGCGGGGGTCCTCCGGCTCCGGAGCCAACTTCGGAGCTAGTCGGTCAACGTGCACAACAATCACCAGCAAGGTAGCTACTTCGGAAGGTGACGCTGACGAGTGAAGCTGATCTAGTGATTTATGAGCTAGGACATGAATGTACTCATATCTTAACTTCGTACCTCGGGTCCCATTACAAAGACGTTCAGCAAAGCTACAGACAGCTTTCATTAGAAGAAGCGGAGCGACACGATGCTCTGCGTTGGACACTCTAAATCCTATATAATGCTCAAGCACTAGTGCCCGGAGGGTATCCTCGAGATGAGCGTACGAGTAGAAATGTCCACCAAAGCAAACGGAAAAGTCTCCTGTTATAACCAGGTGGCTCGTACCAGGCCTCATTATACTTTTTGGGAACTGTCAGCATGGGCTCTTACGGGCTTTTGAGAGGACTTACAAGACATCGCCCTGGCGAAGAATCAACGCATCAGTGTCGACGGCTTCTTTATCTCCAGCCCACGCAGGACACTGCTTTGGCTCACGTGGCAAGAACCAGACCATTACGCCCTTGCAGATATAGATGAAGGTGCTCAATCCTCCAGCATCTATACGCCAGTCCGACCACGCGGACAAACCACTTATAATCACGCAACGTTTACCAAACTCCCGAGTACTAAGCTTTGTCCAAAATTTGACCGATTCCTTACCCACCGCGAAGGTATCTCGGTAATAAAGAGGCTTAAAATCATCGAATGGTCTGAGATTCGCCGCCCGTCAGTACAAAGTAAAACTCATGAAAGATTAAATTTACGAACAGAGGGAATAAGTCTTCTGAAGTAGGGATGTCAAGGAAGCTTAGCACCCGCAGCGTAGGGGCTTGCGATTCTTTTTCAATGGAAAACGAAACAGCGCGCTCTTTAATAATAGTTCCCGATGTGCTTTCGCGCTTCTTCGATTTTGATTTTGCGCGCCGACCTTTCTGATCTCGTGAAGCGCGATCCCGTGACATAAGGGCCTCCTGAGAACTCCCCGTGTCAGAGCGCTCACCGACGGAAGCACAATAGGCATCCCAGCTCTGGACGAACTCGGCCCAATGCTTAATATATTCATCCACGCTAGATCGAACCATACGATACGAAGCGCGCTTTCCCCGTTGATTAACCTTAGCACTAATCGGAAGTGTTGTGCAGTCTATGGGAAACTGTCAGGAGGTGTCTTGGCAATCAAGTGAAGTCTTCTACCTCGTGCCGTAAGAGGTGCATTGACATCGACAATCTCTTCTAATTTTTTCCAATCGAAACCATAAATAGCACCTTCAAGGAACGCCGTCGTATCTGCGAGTCGAGAGCATCTGACGAGATGGATATTTTTCCTCCTTCGCAACACTTCTGATGGATCCTCGGTCCTCCATTGATCGCTAGTGAAGCAGACGATAGTCACATACACGGGTGCCTTCGTGAGATCATAACGAAAGTTTGTGTTCAACATCCGTTTTATAAGCAGCCGCTGCTCGGAATAACTATCAAGTCGGAATGGCTGAATCGTGCATATGTCACTCTCACCTGCCGGTCCCATACCGGTATCTTGACAGCAACTGGTCGCCAACACTGACCATTCGATAATGCAGACGGTATAACCACATCCTTCTCCCGCAACCATCGCTCAGACGAACGGAGAGACGGGTCCGATATAGCTGGAATATCATGCAAACTCAGAGAGTAGCAGGACAACTAAGAATTTGCGAGTAAGTTCTAGAGGCCGTAACACTTGCATAGAATGCACCCTACATTCAGGGGAGCAAGCTCCCAAACGTTTCTTAAACTCAGAGCATGGCAACGGTTATCAAGGCTATTGATCTTTTCGATTTCGATTTCCTCCTCATCAGGGAGTCCGATGAAGCTGCTCCTAGCCCTTATTGGATCATCCTCTGTCAAACTGCCAAACAAGCGCAGAACTTCCGAATCAGAGCACTGCCCTGCTGTTTCGTGATGACCTGGAGCTTCCGGCACTTCATCGATCGAGTTGTGGGATATACTCAGGGCCTGAGTGAAGACCTCAGTCGTATCATTTGACGGCCCCGGATCCTCACTTCCGTTGGATCGATGAGACGCCTGCGAGTCAGGGGTCGGGATGGCAGCGCCAAGATAGCGCAAAGGTTGCGAATTGTCTTCGAATGCGTTGATAGAGCGCGGGAGCTGAAGAGATTCATCCATTGCGTCGTGTACCGGGGCCGCAAATCGAGAGTTTGCATCAGGAGCGATGTAATCGTTTTGTTGAAATATCCGGACGGGACAATGGTGAGATGTCATGCAAGTAACCTCATTACCATCGCATATCGTCGTATTGGTGTTCGCTACATCGCCAGTCGGGTCTGATGTGACATGGTATAAAGGTGGTGCCGCGACAGATGTCCTGTTTAAAACCATCGAATCATTTTCTCCGTTCCCGAGGGCACGGGGACTGCCAAGGAATATCCTTTTTGCAGGGGTAATATCTCTCTCTGTCGACTCAGAACTAGAGTCTTCAGACTCCGGTGTCAAAGCGTTCCTGTCTTCGGCCAGCTGCTTTCCATGCTTCCTTTTCGGGGCTTCTTCGAATCCCGTGACTCACGATCAGAACGCACATGGCTGTTGTTCCCCTCTACGTGGTTGCCAACACGCTCGACCTTGCGTGCAGTACCATCACTCAAAGCTGTGGTGTACCACTCCGGATTGAGCACATCGACAGGCTTTTTCTGGACAACTCGGGCAATGTGGCGTATTACTCTTACCAAAGGCTCGTTCTGATCCTCAGCTTCCTTTCGAATTTCCTGCCATTCCTCGTGAGTCATCGCGGGTGTCATCTCGTGCTTCTGTTTCTCCTTGAGATCGATGCACTTTACACGCCAATTCGAGTCGTGGACGCACTTTTTGGGTCACTTCGAGATTGCACCCTCTACGAGGCTCTGGAGATAGACTCTGCGTCTCATTTCCAGAGTCCGAATGAATGGATGAGACACTCTGCTCTGGAGAGACACAGCCGGCTGCACCGGAGAAATAGATCGCATGACAACCTCAAGGGCGAATGCTGAGATCTCACCTTCTGGAAGTAAGGATTCCAGCCGACCTGGCTCCGGCAAATGTCTTGAAGCAATACCTTCCTGAAAACACTTATTATGCCAGGTAGTCATAAGCTCGAGCATCCGTTGTTCGAACACAACGGGTCCCCTGAGTGCCATCTCGATGACGATGTTCATCAGACTACGTTCTTGAACTGAACGAACAGCATCTGGCTTGAGACGAGGGAGCGTGATAGCCTGAAGGAATAAGTGACAGGAATTCAAATTTACGACGTCAAAACTCACCTGAGCGATGCAATACATGGGTATGCGGTTGCGGGCATTGCTAGTTAAGGCATTCCCGTTCAGAAGGCAGAAAGGCGAGACTGCGCAAGCCATGTACAAGGCGCGCAGAACAGGGAAATCGCCGTCTTCGCTTCTTAGAAACGATGGAACGTCCATTCCGCATTCTTCCCTGAATCAGGTGAGCAATGAACCTGTGCTGTCGAGCGTTGATAGATGACTTGCATCAGAAGTTTAGAAAGTCTTTTGTAATCTGGTAGAAGAGCATTTTGCCTGGACGAAAAGAGGTCGAGACCTCTCTTATATAAGGCACCGTAAAGCTGAGCGACGAAAAAATAAAGAATGATCTAAACATCGAGCTCACCAACATTAGAGCTCGCAGTCTGAGGGCTGCATGACAGAAATTATTAAAAATCGTGTTCATTTTTGCCGCGGAGTGCGTCTGTCTAACGCTTCGAATTAGTGAATGCATAATATTGTCCCGATTTCCACCTGAGTGGCCATTAGCACGCAGAGCGACGTCGATTGTATGCTGAGCTGCTGGACGAAAGCTAGTGCAATTCGCGAGAGAAGAGCTTTGGTCCGGAGCGACTCCAACACCCACATTCGAGTCCCCCGGGTACTCATCAGCACCATCCTCCTCCATCTCATAGTCAGCGGATGTGCTTACAAACCCATTACGACTTCCTATTTCCAGCAGGCTCTGAGCCGCCGAGGTATCGCGTAGAAGTATACTAGCATCGCTTCCCAAGGCGCATTGTCGAGGAAACAAAGTGTCTCCCTGGCTATCGTGATATGACTTGTCCCACAAATCGAGAAACTTGTCCATTGTCTGATCCCAGAATAAATAGCATTCCCACGCTTTTCGTAGGCATTGCGGTACGTCCTTTGTTGGCTCGACAATAGGTTTGTGAGAACGTCGTCGGTCCGCTTCGCTGTTGTCGATCGCAAATATTGTTCTATCAAAGACAACGCACAATAGGAGGCCGTGCAACCATTCATTGCTCATGCGAGGTTCGATAACATGGTGCCAAGCTGCCCTCGCTAGAGACCGATCTCTAGTTGAACTTGAGTTCAGACTGGCGACCAGACGGCGGTTGAAGTCATGGACGCATCCGTATAATCCTCTAACGAGTGCATGCCTGTTGTTCTTCTGGTCCGGGTCACCAAGAAGCGCGCAAGAAATAACGGTGTGCCACCTTGTAGCTTTATTCCAATACTCGATGGATACGCCAACTGGCGTAAGAAGGATGGCTGCGTCGATTCTTGTGCGGGTCACCTCGTCGTCCTTAGGTCCTAAGCACATCGAACTTGTCATCTCATCGTACATTGAAAGGGCAGACATCGCAGTGAATAATCGTCGTTAGAGTATGTATCGCCTCGAGAGTCAGCCTCAGCGTGGGTACACTTGATGAGTGCTGGTCATTGTGAGCTCAGACGTGCAGGAGCGTGCAAGCTAGATTCGCGGAAATTACTGACTGGAAAAGAGCCAACCGTAACGTGTAACACAGGGTCGGATATGTTACAACCGATCACACTCACTGCATATTGGAGGTCCCTAACACGTGCCTGTGTAGCCGTACGTACCTAAGTTCCTTATCTACGCAAAAATCTGTCTTACATCACACAGAAAATTTGTGTACAGGTGGGTACAAAAAGTCTTTGGCCCCCCTGTTTTAGGAAGGTGATTTGCATGCCTTCTCGGGAAACGAACACCCGTGCCGACATTGAGCAAGTACCATACATAGCATGCAAATCCTCCTTCCATAAACAGGGGGGCCGAAGACTTTTTGTACCCACCTGTAGAACAAGATACGTTACGTACACAGATATATGCATTTCTGTGTAGATCACCCAACATAAAAGTCCGTATAGTTTTGTCTAGCTGACGTGGTGCTTGATTAGATTTTGAGAGTTGATATATAAAAACTAGACTAGATCTGTATAAGCGAACTATGTAAATCTACACAGATCTACGCATGCGAGACTGTGAGTGACGAGGTCAGACGAACTTAGATGCATTTTGACGTGTCGTCCTCTTTGTCTCTTGCCACCACTAGTACTGTCATGCCACTCTATCCACCCCCAGCACCTACAAATCATCTCCGTCCCTGCTTCATCCACCTCATTTATGACTGTTTCACGGCACCGTCACTGAAGCCGTCATCACTGTTCCTGCTTACTTTGACGACTCGCAACGTCAGGCGACGAAGGACGCCGGTGTCATCGCTGGCCTCAACGTCCTCCGAATCATCAACGAACCCACAGCGGCTGCTATCGTGTATGGTCTTGACAAGAAGCTCCAAGGTGAGCGCAATGTCCTCATTTTCGACCTTGGTGGAGGTACCTTTGATGTGTCGCTCTTGACCATTGAGGAGGGTATCTTCGAAGTCAAGGCGACTGCCGGCGATAGTCACTTGGGTGGTGAGGACTTTGACAATCGCCTCGTAAACCACTTCGTTCAGGAGTTCACGCGCAAGAACAAGAAGGGTATGTAGTTTTAAGTCATTCCGATAACGTACGATCATAGTATTGACGCTGATTTTCTTAGATCTTTCATCGAACCCTCGTGTTCTTCGCCGACTCCGTACCGCTTGCGAGCGTGCGAAGTGTACACTGTCGTCGGCAGCGCAGATGACCATCGAAATCAACTCGCTCTATGAGGGTATCGACTTTTACACCTCGATCACCCATGCATGATTCGAGGAGTTATGCCAAGATCTCTTCCGGTCTACGCTTGAGCCTGTCGAGAAGGTTCTCCGGGACTCCAAGATCGATAAGTCCAACGTACACGAGATCGTCCTTGTCGGTGGTTTCATCCTTATCCCCTGTATTGTCAAGTTCGTGTCTCGCTTCTTCAACGGCAAGGAACCATCCAAGTCTATCAACCCAGATGAGGCTTTCGCGTATGGTAAAGAAGTCCGAGATCTTCTCGAAAGGTACTAACAGACAACCTAGTGTGAGCGTTCAGGCCTACAAAGTTCATTTCTGACTTCTTCAACAACGAGGCGCCATGCAAGTCTATCAACCTAGACGAGGCTGTCATGTACGGTGCTGCCGTCCAGGCTGCTATCCTCAAGGGACGTATCTCGGAGAGGAGCCAAGACCTCCTCTTGCTTGATGTTGTTCCTCTGTCGCTCGGTATCGAGACCGCTGGTGGTGTCCTGACCACGTTGATCAAGCGTAACATGACTGTCCCGACGAAGAAGTCTGAGATCTCCTCGACGTATGCTGACAACCAGCCCGGTGTGCTCATCCAGGTCTGCGAAGGAGAGCACGCGCGTACAAGGGACAAGGACCTGCTAGGCAAGTTCGAGCTTGCCGATATCCCATCTGTACCTCCTGGTGTCCCGCAAATTGAAGTCACATTCGATCTCGCTACCAATGGTATCCTCAACGTCTGTGCTTTATAGGATGACCGACAAGTCAAATTTCATCACCATCACCAACGACAAGGGATGTCTGTCCAGTGAACGCAAGCAAGGTCAAGAAGGCTGAGCAATTCAAGGCTGAAGATAAGGCCGAGGCTGCGCATTCATTTGTTGTGGAACTATCATCTAGAAAATGGGCTCAAATATGTTTTCGATAATTTCCTAATAAAGATTTAAATTTACATAAATGGAAATCAGATTTTTTTGGGTGTTGCGCTAGAGAGCATAAATATACGGGAAATATATGACAAACTACACAAAACTACACAAAACTACACAAGACTACACAATTGAGCCTAAGTGATACACACAAAACTACGCAGATGGTCTTTTTAGCAGAGCTAGATGGTTCGTGCTAATCCTGAAAGTTCAGGAACTTACAATCTAACAGCGAATCCGTGTAGGTAAGCTACATTTCCCATATAGTCGGGTGTTTTGTCTCTTAACAGCAGACTACACGGACCCGTGATAATCGTGTCAATACACAGTGACTCTCAGAAGCACAACATCGCTTCAAAAAAAATATATAGACTCTTACAGCGTGTTCAGAAAACCTTGACAGTCACTGTGTATTGACACGATTATCACGGGTCCGTGTAGTCTGCTGTTAAGAGACAAAACACCCGACTATATGGGAAATGTAGCTTACCTACACGGATTCGCTGTTAGATTGTAAGTTCCTGAACTTTCAGGATTAGCACGAACCATCTAGCTCTGCTAAAAAGACCATCTGCGTAGTTTTGTGTGTATCACTTAGGCTCAATTGTGTAGTCTTGTGTAGTTTTGTGTAGTTTTGTGTAGTTTGTCATATATTTCCCGTATATTTATGCTCTCTAGCGCAACACCCAAAAAAATCTGATTTCCATTTATGTAAATTTAAATCTTTATTAGGAAATTATCGAAAACATATTTGAGCCCATTTTCTAGATGATAGTTCCACAACAAATGAATGCGCAGCCTCGGCCTTATCTTCAGCCTTGAATTGCTCAGCCTTCTTGACCTTGCTTGCGTTCACTGGACAGACATCCCTTGTCGTTGGTGATGGTGATGAAATTTGACTTGTCGGTCATCCTATAAAGCACAGACGTTGAGGATACCATTGGTAGCGAGATCGAATGTGACTTCAATTTGCGGGACACCAGGAGGTACAGATGGGATATCGGCAAGCTCGAACTTGCCTAGCAGGTCCTTGTCCCTTGTACGCGCGTGCTCTCCTTCGCAGACCTGGATGAGCACACCGGGCTGGTTGTCAGCATACGTCGAGGAGATCTCAGACTTCTTCGTCGGGACAGTCATGTTACGCTTGATCAACGTGGTCAGGACACCACCAGCGGTCTCGATACCGAGCGACAGAGGAACAACATCAAGCAAGAGGAGGTCTTGGCTCCTCTCCGAGATACGTCCCTTGAGGATAGCAGCCTGGACGGCAGCACCGTACATGACAGCCTCGTCTAGGTTGATAGACTTGCATGGCGCCTCGTTGTTGAAGAAGTCAGAAATGAACTTTGTAGGCCTGAACGCTCACACTAGGTTGTCTGTTAGTACCTTTCGAGAAGATCTCGGACTTCTTTACCATACGCGAAAGCCTCATCTGGGTTGATAGACTTGGATGGTTCCTTGCCGTTGAAGAAGCGAGACACGAACTTGACAATACAGGGGATAAGGATGAAACCACCGACAAGGACGATCTCGTGTACGTTGGACTTATCGATCTTGGAGTCCCGGAGAACCTTCTCGACAGGCTCAAGCGTAGACCGGAAGAGATCTTGGCATAACTCCTCGAATCATGCATGGGTGATCGAGGTGTAAAAGTCGATACCCTCATAGAGCGAGTTGATTTCGATGGTCATCTGCGCTGCCGACGACAGTGTACACTTCGCACGCTCGCAAGCGGTACGGAGTCGGCGAAGAACACGAGGGTTCGATGAAAGATCTAAGAAAATCAGCGTCAATACCATGATCGTACGTTATCGGAATGACTTAAAACTACATACCCTTCTTGTTCTTGCGCGTGAACTCCTGAACGAAGTGGTTTACGAGGCGATTGTCAAAGTCCTCACCACCCAAGTGACTATCGCCGGCAGTCGCCTTGACTTCGAAGATACCCTCCTCAATGGTCAAGAGCGACACATCAAAGGTACCTCCACCAAGGTCGAAAATGAGGACATTGCGCTCACCTTGGAGCTTCTTGTCAAGACCATACACGATAGCAGCCGCTGTGGGTTCGTTGATGATTCGGAGGACGTTGAGGCCAGCGATGACACCGGCGTCCTTCGTCGCCTGACGTTGCGAGTCGTCAAAGTAAGCAGGAACAGTGATGACGGCTTCAGTGACGGTGCCGTGAAACAGTCATAAATGAGGTGGATGAAGCAGGGACGGAGATGATTTGTAGGTGCTGGGGGTGGATAGAGTGGCATGACAGTACTAGTGGTGGCAAGAGACAAAGAGGACGACACGTCAAAATGCATCTAAGTTCGTCTGACCTCGTCACTCACAGTCTCGCATGCGTAGATCTGTGTAGATTTACATAGTTCGCTTATACAGATCTAGTCTAGTTTTTATATATCAACTCTCAAAATCTAATCAAGCACCACGTCAGCTAGACAAAACTATACGGACTTTTATGTTGGGTGATCTACACAGAAATGCATATATCTGTGTACGTAACGTATCTTGTTCTACAGGTGGGTACAAAAAGTCTTCGGCCCCCCTGTTTATGGAAGGAGGATTTGCATGCTATGTATGGTACTTGCTCAATGTCGGCACGGGTGTTCGTTTCCCGAGAAGGCATGCAAATCACCTTCCTAAAACAGGGGGGCCAAAGACTTTTTGTACCCACCTGTATATCACAGGGGGCAGAATTACGTTTCTGAGCCGCTTATATAGGAAACAGAATTGGAAAGCTCGCCTCTGATTGGCTGAATTTCAGTTCCGGATCAAAATTTTCAGGTTCGGAAATAGGGTTCTGCCCCCTGTGTATATGTTTTTTCAGTCGTCGGCATTGCACGTGAAAACCACGTGCCCAAAATTTTATATATGGACTCTGTATGACTCCTCCTTAGACCAGCCTGCTTCGATCTCACAAATGCCTGCGAGGCCGAAAGGGAGATTTTGTACCTGCGATTCATGTCCAAAGGGGGGCAGGTACATCGAAGGTGCTGAGGTGGCCATTCACCTGGCTCGTCGTGTGACTTCCCAAGGAAACTCTTCTACAACAGAATCGATGGGACCGTACAAAGAAATATTTCGAAGTGTACGACACATCAGTGCTTATTCTAGGGACAGGACGGGCGACTGCACTCGTGGCACTGAAATCGACAGAGGATCCTTAGTAGCTCGATCGACGATTGCAGTGGATATGCTCCAAGATACGTTGCGTTCTTTGCGGCATACTAGGTTCGGGTATCCCAGAGTCCCACGCACTTGAAGCTGTAGAAGGATGGGTCAACCAGTTGCGCGTTTCATCGAATCAGATGCAAGGTCTTCCTAAGACAAAACAGCTCAGACAGGACATTAATCGACAACGCAGTCTAATCGACGACCGGCTTTGAGAATTGCGAGGACTCCGAGATCGAAACGTCATTGCCACTCATTCTGTTCCAGAATGTGAACTCAATTGTGGTGCGTTTTCTGGGACTGTCCAACCTAAACCTGCTTTCTCAGAGACACTGTACTGCTAGACCCCATTTTATTTCGCCAGTCGATGAGGAGGATGAACTAGTGCAAGTTACGATGTTTGTCGGAATAGTCTGTTCGGCGATTTTCATGCTTAGTCGTGATATGATCGGTGTCATTATCGGCATGGTAAAGATCGCGATTTCCTCAGCTCTTAGGATTCGAACACGATCAGGTACTTCCCATGAGCAAATGCTACTAGATGCAGTTCCCAAGGACCCGCGCACCTTACTTTCAAAGTTCAATTTGTCCGGCAAGACGACGATTTACGCCAGCTGCTCGAAATGCCACATGACGTACGAGCCTCGTCATGAGCTCGACTTGGTTACACTTCGTATCCGGAGACCTGTACAAACAGACGACGCCCAGACGACGGAATTTGCGGTACTAATCTCGTTGCTCGCTGCTCTGTCGGCAGAAAAGGCACCGTAATACAGAGGCCAATTCAGCCTTACGTTTACCATTCTGTGTTGGACTACATCGGAACACTTTTCTCCCACGAGGACTTGGAGCGTTACATTGACAACGCTTGCGATGCCACTGCGGTGAAAGTCGCGGGAAAGCAACACCAGAGGCTCGAGGACATTTTCGGAGGCACATTCCTTGGATCCTTCCGAGGGCCGGATCCTGATGTCCTATTTCTTGATAGAGGACAGGAAGGTCGGCTTGCGTTCAGCTTGAACGTCGATTTTTTCAATATTCATGGAAATCGAGCTGGAGGCACAGCTACGTCCTGCGGTATAATCAGTCTGGCCTGTCTCAATTTACCTCCTGAGATGAGATTTCGAAGAGAAAATCTTCATATCGTGGGTATAATACCAGGGCCTCACGAGCCCGATCTCGAGGCCATAAACGCCTACACAAGACCGCTCATCGACGACATGGTAGTTCTGTGGAATCATGGAGTCAGGCTGTCTCGAACTGCGTTGCATAGGCATGGCCGTTAATCCGGGCTGCGATCATCTGTGTGGTCTGTGACCTACCTGCCGCGCGTAAGGTAGCCGCCTTAGCAGGCCACAGGAGCAACAAATTTTTATGCTCCATTTGTAAGGTGGACAGGGAGCATATTGCTAACCCGTCTCACTCTCCTGCGCGTCGCGATGTCTTTGAAATGAGACAAAAGGCTCAAGAATGGAAGGATGCGCCAACCTCGGCTCTACAAGATCGAGTATTCGACTGCTTTGGAGTCCGTTATTCTGAACTGTTCCGCCTCCCTTACTGGGATCCGACCAAACAACTGGTCGTAGACCCCATGCACAACTTGCTTTTAGGTATTACCGAGAATCACTTCAAGAACGTGCTTCGTCTCACCGTAAAGCGGGAAAGAACATCCGTTGCCAACAGTTCTCCTGCTTTTCTTCACGATTTCACGCCTATCTCTGGGCCGCATGGCCTGAGCGACGACGAAATCAAGGACATTGCAAAAATCCATAAGATGTTGACGACGTACGTCGACGCCTCCAACCGCAATGACCCGAAGGCGCGCGAAGCATTTACGAGGCGCCTTTGTAATCACAGAAAGAATTCGCTACGGTTTGTTCTCGACGATCTACAGCTTCAACCGGAGATTCCAGAGGGCCAATCCCGCGTGGTGAAGGAACATTTTGCGAAGTCACTTACGAACTGGGCAAGTCTCCTATTCCGTTCTTGTCTGGGACCTCGAGTCTGATTTCTGTGCCTGCTGAAGTGTTTCAGCATGTCTCTTGCACCTTCAAATGCCTGCGTTGAGTCAACCCTACTTAACGACCTTCTGCAGCATATACGTCGTGTGATCAAAGAGACGACGACACCTACATGGATCAGTAGTGTCCCGCCTGACTTTGGCGATCCAAAATGCGGGAAACTCAAGGCGGATGAATGGAAAGTCCTTTGCACGATCCACTTGCCACTTGCTCTCGTGTCGTGGTGGGGTGAAGGGACAAAACACGCAAGCGAAGACATATCGCAACGTTGTAGAGAAATAGTAGATCATACTATGCTGCTTGTCTCTGCGGTAACAATCGCTTGCAAACGATCGACGACAGCAGATCAGATTGCACGGTACGAGCGTTACGTTAAGGAATACATAGTCAGACTTCGGAAGATTCACCCCAACGCAAAACTCACGACCAATTTACATATGGCGACTCATGTTGGCGAATTTATGAGGCTGTTCGGCCCGACACATTCATGGTGGTGCTTTCCCCTCGAGCGTCTTATCGGATTCTTGCAAAAGATGCCGAACAATAACAAGTTTGGTGAGCCATCACTTCCCGTTCTTAGAAAGTACTGACGTTAGAATAATAGGACAACTTGAGAGCTCCGTTCATGACTCTTTTGTCGCATTTAGTAGGATAAAGCTGTGGTCCTCAAAACCTGGATGTCCAATGGCTATAAAGGAGTGCAGAAGAATCTACGATAAGCTGTATCCAGATAATCTCGACCGGAGTTAGCTAGTGGACCATGATGAGCAAGCTGAGAATGAAGACGATCGTGTTTGTTCCCGAAAGAAGCGTGAGCAACTTACTTTCATTCCTGGTCTTGTTTGTAGTCATTAATCACCTGATCTCAGCTGTTTCTCTTTCTCGGTATTGCTTTAGGGGTCGACAGTATAGTACAGACAAATGTCACACTGGTAACAGCCTTGTTCTTGTACGGTCCAAAGACGAGGTTGCATACGGTGACCCGTGTGTCATCGAAGACATCTTTCTCGACGACCACGATAAAGTCAAATTCCGGGTACAAGAGTGCGGAAAGCTAGATACGCTACTTGATCCTTTCCGTTTCTATCCAGACTTTCCTGGGAAAGCACTCTCGTCAGAATCGTCTCGACGGTCTGACGCGATCGAGCCTCAACAGGTCATATGTCGCTTCGCTCGCTTTCGAATACAGCCCAACGTAATAGCTGTTCTTTCTCTTTCGAAGGTGAGATCTTTTTTTGCTTGCTGCGTCATTCTTTCTAACCTCGTGTAGGAGTAGGCAATCCTAGCATCAGTATCCCAAGAGAACAGCGGAGAATGCCTCGAGAATGCCTGAGAATCAGTAGACTCACCGAGAATCATTTCTCACGTCAGTCAGAGCTTTGAATCTACTTTGCAATCATTCTCATTCTCGATATTTACCCTCTCGACATCACTCTACAAGTATTCTAGTGCTGTCTGGAACGCATCTATTCGCGATATTCTTTTGGTTTTCAAATTTGTAGGCCCACTAGAATTGATATGTAACAAATAGATCTTATGAATCTACGTACAACATCGTGTTCTGTTGTATCACGGGCGGATCATAGCAGAAATCTTACCGATGTTAGTCTAAGCAGTTGGACCTGAGACGCAGAAGCAGAACGATCCTTTTCGCCGAGACAGGGGCTTGCAAGTAGGCAAATCATGACAATGCGCAGAATAGCTGTAAGGCATCCCCCTCGTAAGACAGTAACGAGATATAGTGTCTACTTCAGCTTGCGCTTACGACAAGCAAGCCCATGGCGCATTAGAGGTATCAAAGTCTACGTACACTGTTAAGACAGTAGTTGGCTAGTTATACCTCTGTCGAATCTTTGAGTCAGTTATTGGAACGTATTTCCCGTGCCTTCCTCCGAGAGATTCGGTTTGCCTCCCGCTCTACACGCATCTTTTCTCGTTTTGCCCGCCTCCGCTCCCTTGCATTACGTAATATCATTCTCTTGTAGCTGTCGGAGCAAGGAAATTTTGTCAACCGGTGTACTCGTGGTAACTTAGGTTGGGGAATGTGTTCGCATTGAGGACATGGGCACTCATTCGTACAGACTGGACAAATGAAGTCGTGCTTTTTCTCTTCATTAAACTCGAATTTCGCGAGTCCTTTTGGTTTAGGCCCACCCTGGAAATTGGTCGTTATTCTGTAACTAATAAAAAAGAGCATCAATGAGAACATGCTGTATATGATAGCTGATTATACTTGCTATTTAATGAAGTACCCAGCGCAAAATACTCGAGCGCATTTGATGCATGGAATCCAGTACCATCCACACGGCGTATCTGCAGTGCTCGCATCGCATCCATGACAAGGCGGATCAGGGTTCTGAGCATCGCGCTTAGCTTCTTCATCATCCTTCTGCTTTTGCTTCTCATCAGCTCGCCTCTGCTTCAAGTCCTTCATCTCTTCATGAGCATCTTTCTCATGTTCCTGATGGTCTGCTTCTTGCTGCTCATGTTCAATCTCGTTTCGCATTATCGCATCCTGTGAATATCGCAGTATTTAGACACCAGTGACTGCAAGGAACGGGAGGTCCGTACGTCGCCTCCATATTCAGTGTATAAGGTATTTATACGTGGTTTTAGGCATGCACCAGATAATGATGTTCGACGTTCAATGCGATTGGTGATCGATGCTTCAAAAGTATCCATTTTGACATATGGTGTCCTCAAATGTAACAGGCTGGGACGGATGGATAGAGAATCGCTCCGTATTGACTGAACGTAAAGTAGCTGTCAATTGAAAAGAATCTCCTTGAGAAGCGACTCGGACCCATACACTTGACAATGTTGCTAAAAGATACTTGTCCAGGATGTTTGTCCTATCATTTTCGTTCACTGGAGGGAAGGAGGATGTGTAAGCACCACTGAACTTAAGAGAAGCATGCAGAGAAAACCTTTCGATGTACAACCGGATCCATTGTCACCCTCAGTAAGAGCCGCTTCAGCAACAATCGACAGCAGAGAATCTATAGGTGCATCACAAGTTTCTGCGGTCTGCGACGGCACGGAGAAAAAGAGGGGGTTGAGCCATTCCGAGAGGATCAAATCGACGCTCTGATCCTGAGACAGACGTAGCGCAGGGTGGGTCATCGTTGTTGACGCAGGTTACTACCGAAATGTGATTCTTTATTTATATTATAGGCCGGGTCCGAGGTTTCAGTCATCCATTGCCTTTCGTAGCACCGCAGCAAAGGCTAAGACTGCGAAGCTCGAATTAATGACAGCACAGTCATTTAGAGCAATGTGAACAATCGAAAGATATCTAAATATGGAGACCATGAATGCCGATAAGGACTCAGGCTGATATTGATTTCTGAGCGACTTCAAATCTAACCAAGAACATTCACCAAGACGAGCGTTGGAAGAGAAGATGAAGGCTTCAAGAATCTCGGAAAAGGCTCACGAACAAAATTCAAGAGGCCAGAACGCAAGTATCCTGAACGGCGACCGGAAAGAGGCTTGTCAGGATCGGCATGCGGATATATCTGAACTTCCATTCCGGTAGGTGACTGTGAAGTAGTGCTGCGAGTGCTGCGTAGCAAGATGACAGAAAGGACCTATCAACCACTGCATATTACAGCTAAATGCAAAAAACCTGAGATTTGGGATACAGTGAATTATTCATTCCATAATGATTTGGACACGTGATTACAGTCTTTTTCATACAGCTAATTGTGGTGACTGGCATTCCCAAAGCTCGCCGCGTGCGCGTTTTTTCTCAGGCGGAGCTTGAATTATTGCTCTTTGGTAACTCACGCCAATCTCACTGTGTCACTTTTCATTTTACCACAATAAAAGATATCAAGGCAACTGGTCAGGTATAATAGTTGCGGATGGTCGTATATGATTATACTCTATATATTAATTTATTCTTTTCTGTTTTTTCTCTAGCCAGTAAATTAATATTGTTCGTCGAGTGCTTGATGCAACTTCATTCTCTCCTTTCCTTCGATCACGTGATAGAATATACCTAATATCCCTTCAATATGCATATTGCAGTTATCCTCAACACAAATATCTGATTACATGCAAATAGGTCCAAAGGTTTCCCATGATAGAAGTACTACAGGCCCACGCAAGGGTGCGAGAAGCAAGAATGCAATTGCAAGATGCAGAAATCAGACGTGGGAACGTAGGGTGACGGGCTGACACAGTCACGTGTCGGTCTGTTCCCCGACCTTAACGCGTTCTCTCCTCCATGAATCGCGGAAGGCCATTGTCGTGCGATGCTTGGACTGTCGAAACGAGGCTTTACGATTCGGCGCATGGCAGGATTGACGAGCATCTGGAAATCTACGATCAGCGATGTGATCGATCGTCACCGTCGAGGTGATCGAGTCTCCCAGACGTGGTCGGCTGAGAGTCCTAGACTAGAATATATAGAAACAAGGGCAAGTACTCATCGCTTTGCATTTACGTACCGCTCAGTATTTCGTCAGTTTCTTCTCAGTTCATAAGATCGACGTTGTGATCTTTATCTTGCTGAGCTCAAGGATCTGCTCTGGGACATCCAAGCGAAGAAGGCATCGATAACCACAATCGAAATGACATTAAAACGGGCTGGTTCCCCTTTTGAAACTGGTAGGCTCAGAGAGCTCGTTTTGATCGTTGCCCGAGTTCCGATCCTTCCTTGCATCTGTGATAGATCACTAAGCAAGCATTTGAGCATAACGAGGCCAAGAGACATAAGTAAGCGACTCATGATGAGCTCGCGGTACATGGCAGAGCAACTGGTATCTGTCGATGAAAGCGCGTGTGATAGACGGACCTACTTGCGAAACAAGGCATGGGCTTTACATGACCATCAAGCCATTTGCAAACAAGTGTTCCTTAGGAGCAAACGGTTTGTCTAGTTTGGGACTTGCAGATTTCATCTCAGCCAGCTCATCAGATATTCCTTTCTTCCAGCTATTTCATTGGACGGCATCTTACATTGCACAATTGTGGAAGGCTCTTCCAATGCAGCATTGTTTTACGACTTCATTTCTGGACTGTTGGACCGTATGCAATCATGGCCAGGACCGAATTCCGCGATGGTCATAGACAATTGTGCAATTCACAAAGGGGGAGAAATTCGCGAGCTTATCAAATACGTTTCCTGCCAATATCGCTCCTCTTTTCACTCTCTGATGGCCTCAGGGGAATGAGAATCGAATTCCTTCCAGCCTACTCCCCAGACTTCAATCCAATTGAGCTCGCATTCTCACAGCTTCGGAATGTCCGTTTGGAAGATGAGATAGACGAGTTTGTGGTGTTCCGGCGTATATACGGGGAGATTATGTCAATTAGCTTGGCCGACTGTCGTTCCCTCTTCAGGCATTGTGGCTACATCCGATAATAATTTGTATTGCAATGCGAAGCAGGCGCAAACAACTAGTTTTTATATACAGACAAGGACTTTATAACGGAGTTGAACCCGTACTTTCATGCACATGTACGTCGACGAACTAAACCCACTTTTTGCCCTCACTAATGTCCACTTCTCTCGGGCAGCGTAACGGATTCGGTTGATAAGTCCAACAGAGAGTTCTGTCGTTGCCTGTCCAAGGTTTTCCCAATCGTCTGATTTAAGTGCTGCAACATCGCCAAGCCTTATAATGTCATTGTGCTCGAAAAGCGAGACGAGCGACAAATAATCTACTGGGTCACGACCTCTTTCAAGATCATTGGGCAAAGATCGAAGACAGTTTGATGCGATTGGGAAGTTCCTTACCGTGCGAGGTCTCTTCAGAGGGAGGATAGTTTCGGATCGTCGGAGATCTGTTCCTGTGAGTGCAGCGGGTGTACCGGACGCAACGGGCGTTGTCGGCGGCGTAGTTCCTGGAGCATCGGAAGCTAGTTGGAACCAGCAGCTAGAAGTTCTTAACAAGGAGATTGCAGATCTCACAGCTCGGTAAGCATAGCTTTCTGCTCACTTCCTCATAGACCTCTAAGCAAGAATATAGTTGCAAAGACCTCACGGCTCAAAATAGCCTGCTTCACTGGCACCTGGATTCTGTCGGCCCACAGGCCTCTCATATACGTCAAACTGCGGATTCAAACATGAACGTGTCAGAGTCAGGTAATGAAGATGATGTGAATGGTCGTGTGGCGGAGCTGCGTTCCGTGGTCGCCTATCTGCACAAGGAGAAGGAAATTGCTTTATCCAAGCAGGAGAATGCACCGTCTCAGGCAGGTTCTCGAGGAAACAAGGACGGCACCATGAAATGTATGTCCACACCGTTCTGCTTATCCTTACTATGCATTCTAACTCATTCAAGAGGAGCGCGAAGAAGTAGCGGAGGCTATCAGTAATTCAGCTGAGCATTTCGAATTGCTGGAGAGAATAAACGAGCTCAACATTCTCCGTGAAAGCGTCGTCACACTTCGTGCAGAGAGTGAAGCGCAAGCTCTGAGACGGCGCTCGATTGTCCCCCGTCAGAACTGAACCCGCTTAAAGAGAAAAAGGAGACGCACCGACCTGAGCTTGATGCAAAAAACGCTCAGATTAAACGGCTTGACGATGCGAACGGTCAATGGAAGGAACGAAATGCTCAGCCTCTTACGAAGGCAAGTTAACTGATCCGCATTATAGTATCTATACTTGACGGCTTATTGACAACGATTAGCACGATCGTACTGACTCAGACGGCGTCCAGGCTCTCAAGGACGAGATTGAAGACTTACAGATCGGTTGTCGAAGAGGATGCATATACCAAACTGGCATGTTTTGCACACTCTCGAAAAAGACGCATCGCTGACCAGTCGATCTTACAGTTTGAAGTCACGCAGGCCACACTCGCCGATTTCCGAAAGATATGCCCGTCTAATCACGCAACCGACTTGGGCAACGGAATCAACAGATCTCCAAGTTGAACGAGACTGTCTCTGAGGTGCGAAAGCAAGTCAAGGACCTGTCCGACGAAAAGGCGCCTCGCCAGTCTGGTCGCAGTGGTAGTATCATCGGATTCAAATGCCGGGATGGGGTCGTTGAAGACTCAACTGGCGGTTGCAGTCCCAGCCAGGAGAGAGAGAGCTCGGCGAAGTTACTAACCGATGAGATGAGCAAAGCGAAGAAGGTTGCAGCTGACCATGAGGCTCCTTTGGTGAGTGTGCTGAGTTTCGACTGCTAGCAATATTCCCTAAAATTTTGTCGAGTCAGCTCTCCGCGGGGAGAGGGACAGCTTGCTCGCGGAGAAAAAGCTTCTGGACAAAGTGGCGTTGTTCCAGTGGTTGAAGGTACCGATGTCGCCCAAGTTCGACAGCTTGAAGCTGAGAAGGCGAAGCTTTCAAGGGCCCGAGACGACGCTCTCGCAGGTGCGAGGGACGCGGAAGAGCGTGTACTCTCAACAGAGCGACCGAACGTGGTACGGTGGAGTCTGCGACGGCCTTCCTTCTTTTCCGATTCCCATTAGCCTCCACCGTTGCCAACGTCGCTTGTCGCTCGTCGCCCGTCGCCCATTGCTCCTTACTTCTAACGTCTGCCTTCGTGCGGATGATGCGCATCTGCTTGCTCAACACCGCCTCCCTCGGCTTCCTTTACAATCGGATCTTTATTTCAAGATATTGGTGCGGACGCATTGTCCAAATTCTTCCCTGCCCTCAACCATGTTAGTTGTGCAGCACTTCATTGAACGTGTCTCCGGATAGCTTGTTCAGTTCTAATATAATCATTTCAACGATCAGCAGCATGCAGGAGAAGTTCACCGAGGTTTACTCTGAATACGTTAGGATGCAATGCGAATTGGTCAAGAAATGGTATTCGTACTCTTGCTGGAGTTATTGCTGCATTTGAAGAAGAAGTATGTTGACTCCCTTTTTACATTGATCACTGGCATTAATTTCAATTTGGGTCCCAGTTATTGGGAAGCAAGAGATCGAGCGACCTACAGCAAGTCCAGTTTGCGACTCAGGTCTCTCGAGCACTCACAAACAGCGGCGTTTCTCTGGTAAAGCTTCAAAACGCGAAGAATGACGAAGAGAACCTGAAGCGAGAGAACGTTCTATAGAGCTGGCAGCTTGACGATACTCGCAAATCAAAGGTCTCCTCAAGGAACTGGATCGATTACAGGACGCGCCGCTGCCTTCAGATGAAGGTTTACAGATTAGTTGACAGTAAACGAACATGGCTCTATTGGGTTAGGTCCGCGAGATTTCGGCAAGAATGGAAAATTCTGAACAGAAGTACAAGGCACGAATGGAGGACGATCAGAATAGGTTATCCGCGAGGTGCACGAAACAATCACAGCGTTCTGAAGATGTCTTCTACGTTACTATCCATCATGGCACGCGGAGTATTCGTCGAAGGCCCGATAACCTCTCATGAAGGCCGATATAAGTCGAACGCACTCACTTACGAGAACGGGCCGATGAGCTTGTCAAGTAGGCACAAATGAATCGAGAAAGATTACCGTTTATGAGCGAGGTACGTCCTCGAACACTATCACGACTGGTGCCATATCACAATCAACTGACGAAGACGGCTCGGAGCAGGACTTCAAGGCTGAACTTGCCGAGCCTCGGTGAGCTTGACCGTATTTATTAGTGTTCGCTGATCACTGTCTTCCACGGCATGACGCAGAGCTGCACCCAAGTCTGCCGGAGGTGATCTCGCCATGTGCAGCAATTCCAGGAAATTAGTCAAGCCAGTGAAACTGCTTTTCAAGCACTGCCCGCCGCGCATGACGGGTATAGGGTATCGGTCGAGGCCCAGATCACTAAAGTTGAGGTACGGGAAGCTCATTTGCCCTCTGCATCATATATGTATATTCATTATTTCTAAGGTGAACGGAAGGGGCTTGAGGAGAAAAATGTCTTCTCTGCAGGATGATATCGCTCGACTTGCCGAGAAGAGCGGTGAGCTTCAACGGCCGCTCGAAGAGTATGTGATCATGCACTCAGGACAAGAAGATGCTGGAAGACATTTGTTGGTATCGCCAATGCCGAGAGGAGCTCTCTCAGTGATCGGGCGTCTCCTGAGAACAAGGTGCCGGAACAGACGGAACGGGCCAAGGCAGGTCTTCCTAAGATTTCAGGGGTAGGGCTGGACTTACCCACTATATAAGACTGCCGAAGAGGAGTATTCTCGCAAAACCGTCGCTCATACCGGGTCGCTCAAGGTCGTGGACTGTCTCAAGGAGCTCAGAAAGGTGTGGGTCTCGTTACATGAGAAGATGATCCAGGCTGCGACTGCTCAGGCCAAGTCGACTGCATCGGAAAATAATTGGAACCAGCAGCGAGAAGTCTTCTACAAGGAGATCGTGGATCTCAGAGCTCGGTAAGCACTGTCGTTCTACGCTCCTCCTCGTACCTTCCTTGAGCAAGAGTCATGTTGCAAGGACCTCGCGGCACATAATGGCCCACCTCACCAGCGCCCGGAGTCCGTCAGCTCACAGGCCTCTCGCGTACGTCAAGCAGCGGATTCAAAGCGAACGTGTCGGCGTCGGGTGGCCCTATGACGGAGATGCGGTGTGTGCTGTCCTACCTACGCAAGGAGAAGGACATTGTTGACTTCAAGTAGAACTCTCCGGAAAGGGGAATACACGACAAAGGCCCATAGATTGATAATCTCGACGAGTCTCTTGAGGAAGAACGGCACTCTTAGATGTACGCCAGTAACGTTTTGCTTATCCTTATCATAAATTTATTCTGCCTTATTCTTCAACGCAAATCATAAGAAGAAAAGGCCACGAAATTCCTAAAATTCCCCATTGATTCTTCAGAATATTAAAAGCCAACAGACATTAATGCATAGCAGAAGCGCGTGTGTGAGTAGGTTGAGGCACGCGCCGATCACCTTTCAAAAACGGAACATTTCGATCGAGAATTGGTAGTTGTGCATTGCTATTGCATAAATCAAGGCGCATCAAATGTGGTAGAAGGATTTAGGACTATGTAGTACTTCTATTCGAGATAAGAATAGGCAAGATTAATCTCTGGAGTCACGTGCAGCAATAAGGAAAGGTGGTTAAAAGCACAGAAAATCGATACAAGCTAGGTCTTCAGTAATATTTGATACTAAGCAATTGTCATGTCTATAGCATGTCCGTATACAGAATCACATCGCCTGAAAGCTTTTGTGTCAGAATCGGACGGCAAATCCAGGAAAAAATATCACCTTTAAAGCATCCCTTCATACCATCTCCGTGCTTTCTTGACGCCGAGCAGAAGATCTGTCGAAGATCGTGAAAAACCAGGCCATTGTATGGCCAATGGCTTCAAAGAACATGCTGCAGAAACGGCCGTAGCCGTAGAAGCTGGCTTCGTCATCCATCTGAGAGATAACAGGCGCGAGTAGTTGTCAATACGACGTAGAGACGTAGAAAAATGCAAAGGACTCGTGTACGGACTGGATAATGCTAAGCAGTACTAAGTCTCGTGTCAGGTGCAGCTATCGAAAAGATGCATGTATCTCACCTTGGAGTTGTCGGTCCGGAAATGTGAAGCAAATTTAGGATGATTGACGGTATAATGAGGATGCAAAGAACGATAGTAGGGTGCAGTAGATCAAGCAAGCTCAACGTAGAAATGAATGAAGTCTATTAGAAAACCTCGTTCAGCTCGCAACGTCGATCAGAACATATATGGTCACTTGCCGAGCAACATATATCACGTCGATCGACCAGTTAGATGTAAACATTCGAGCCCATCTAACTCCCGGTTCCGAGAGACTTGGCGTCAGTCACGTGACCTAGTTCTTTCCACCTTCACTCACATTCACGATCGGTGTTCAAGAAGCATTTTCCATGGTTCCGTGCTTCCATCATCCCCGTTCGGCGCTCAGGGGAAGGAAAGCCGTCAATCATGCCGTCCACATGTTCGGCGAGACTGAGACCCAAAAGCAACCGTGGTTCCATCCTGAGGTTTGGCGCTTACCACGTGACCTAAACTTTCCAACTTTGTCGCCGACACTCCCATCCAGGCTAATCCATTCTATCTATACATGTATATATAGTTCGCGGGTATATGTCACGTGTCCTGAACTCAGCCCCCTCCGAACTCCAGCCAGCGAATTCGTTGCAAGACCCATCCAGCAGGTCTGGACGTACTATTTGTAGATAATTCCATAAGAAAGCCGGTCCAGCCGGTCCTTTCGGCTCCTCTTCCACACTATCGCCTGCCGTATTCGCCCCCGCTCGCAGGTAGGGCAGCAAGTAATGACGAGGCAGGTGCATCTAGGATGGCAGCTGCAGCGGCAGTTACACACATCTCGACAGTATGGCGAGCCATTCCTGTCCACAGAATTCGTCTGCCATTTCCCTTTTCTGCTTTTAGCTGATCTCGAGGACTCTTGTAACTTATTCCGAGATCCTCTGCGTGACGAGTGCAACCCCTTGCTTTCAGTTCGGTAATCTGGTGCCAAAGAGGGATTCCGCATATGATGTGCAGCAACTTCTTCCTACTAGCCACGGGTTGGAATTTCCACGTTGATCATGTCTCAGCCGTAACCTAAGGCTGCGTTCGGTGCTAGTCGCGGCCTTGGAGTCCACGCGGCTCTTGGCCCTGGTAACAGGCAGTCATGCAGGTAAAGATGGCAGGAAAGTGACAGCCAAGAGCTACGACTTGGCCAAAACCATCTTTTTTTGCAGGAGAGCCGCGTGACTAAGAGACTGCGGCTAGTACCGAACACAGCCTAAGAATACGACGGTTGTTGCATCTCCTGTTCATGGAGTCTCTGCGATCCAGAAGGCGCTGTCAGATGATGTAATCCAACTGCTTTGACAGGCTCTTTCGTAGAGTGTTGACATGCAGGTTCGCGTATCATTCCATTCGTGTCGGAAGACGATAAAGGAAGTGTTACTTCCATTCTCTCAAGCACCTCTGTTCCATCACGCTCCGCCTGTTGGCCAGTCATTGCGTCCGAGTGAAAAGCTGATGACTGAATATTTGCTTCGTCGCCTTCAAATGATTCTTGCTCCGTAGTATGGGACACCAAGCCCTGCTCCTGGCGATCATCCATGCCATTCGCGTGAGGACGCAATGGATGAGGTATTTCCTCTACCACCAGAAGATAGCGCAACCAGTCGACTCGGTATCTCACGGCAATGACTTTAGCAAGACTAGTTACAGGAACAACCAGAAGGGCCATCGCCGAGATCTGTCCTGGGCCCCAAACGAACTGTCGCATACCCACGGAATAGTTCCGTGTAATAGTTAGCTCAGTATTCATGACGAGAATCGACCAAACGATGACTACAGCGGAAATATTCGCGATCCACTCAGATCTACTGGCTTGCCCTCCAGCGTGCGGAGCGTTCCTGCTTCTTTGTCGAATTACGAGAGGCCTGTCTGCGAGTCTCTGCTGAGCTGTATCACGCATTCCCATATTACCATCCTCTCTCCTCCTCGCTCGCCTAAACATCTGAGATGCGGACCCAAAAATTCGATTCCGGCGCTCGCAGATTCCATAGTCATACAACGTGATCGAGAGAAATGCCACCAGCTGCACGATGAGAAGGATGATCCCGACTACCTGACCCGTACGTAATACGTGGAATTCCTTGAAGAGGACCATTACTGCACTCGAGTTGCACTCCGGCAGTGAACCAAAGGATTTCGCGGAAATGAGTATTGCTAGGCAACATGATAAGAGGAGAATAGTGTGGCCGAAGAAGACGATCTCAAAAGAGGCATTCGCCTCCCGAGATGTCAAAACCACGGGGTTGCAAGGTAGGCAGTTGTCCAGGACAGTGACAGAAGGTACATGATTACAACCGCGTCATTCAACGTCAGATCCGGATGGCCCTTGAAGCCCAGGATAAGCGCAATTAGGGCATAAGTGATGCCGTACAGCAGGCAAGACCAGAGTGCTGAGATGATGTTTTCGAACGTCGGCCCGAACATCACTAAAAGAGCTGCCTAGGACACAGTCATAAAATGTTTAAAATCGCACTTGTTTCTTTACTGACCGTAGATGAACGTTTGCGTGTAGAACGAGATGCGCACACCGAGACCAACGATGTCGCGATTTGCCTGGGGAAGCACAGATCAGACCAAGATCATTTATCCGGGGTGGAAGTGGATGTGCTCATACCTCTGGCGACCGACACTCTGATTCTAATAGCAAATACATCTATGTTGTTTCGTTTCAAATACGGCGAGCTTTATGTCTTTGGAGAAATGTACAGTCCAGAACTGATAGAGAATGGTATCCAGATATCCAGTGGTTCAGTACGTTGACGAGCTTCTTTTCCGTCGTCGAGAGAAGCACGAAACTTGAAACACGTGCATTCATAAACCCTAATCCGATCCACTCTCAGATTTTCAAATTATGTAATGACGCTGAGCTGAGCTCAAACACAGCAGGCAAAAACCGGTTTCGGCAGTGCTGCGATAACGGACGAAAGTAGAAATGAAATTAATAATTGCGCCCATGATTGCAGCAGGGTTGTGACTTATAATTATTAATGCAACGTGCCTGTCGGCTTTGTTGAGACAATAAATTGTATAATTGATTGCAAAAGGGGTTTCAACTTATCCGAGATTATAAATTGCAACGTGTTTGCCACAGAAAGGGAAATTTGAAGTTGCATCACGGTGGCAATTTATTAAGTCACTCACGATTTCCCCTTTTGTGAGATTTCAAATGTCACACTTGACGCGATTTGTAATTGTAAGGACTTGAACATTTTCTTTCATTTTCTTTCATTTTCTTTCATTTTCTTTTATTTTCTTATATCATCTCTCGCTTTATTTTAATTTACTCCACCCTTCTTTTACATTACTAATCCTCATTTACTAATTCCGTTCTCTCCGTCGTGGCTTATTCATCCTCAGTCATCAGCCATGACTAAATCCGCTCCTTCCGACCATGACGCTCACTAATCACTCCACTATTTGACATGTGACTTTTCTATTAGAGTAGATCCTTCACGCGCTCGAAGTCTATATAAGTAGATAGTTTGACTCTTTCGTTTCCTTGTCTTTCTATTCTACTTACCTTCACTTCGACATAGGTATCTACTCTTGTATTAATAGTTTATTGAAATTCTACTTACCTTCACTTCGACATAGCGTGCGTATAGCCCGGCAACTCGTGTTAGCCAGTTGTTTGTTGTTGTGTTGGCCGCCTCGAGACCGACGCCCGTTAGTCTCGCCGCCTAACATAATAGAAAGACCTACTCTAGGACCCGTGGTTTAACCACTCGTTCGTCGCTACTCCATGCAAGGAGACACTTCGACAGTCGACGACCGCGCCCATCCCGGATTTATCCGAGCAACCCCTATCTTGCCCGTCGAAGTCCGATCGACTCCGACGTGACCCGATAGTATCCAAAGTATCAACAAATCACATCACCGTGGCTCCGACTCGCTACCAGACTCGCTACCAACCCCGTCGACGACCTTACGTGAAGTCGAAGAAGTTTGTCGTACCCTGGACAGACGTCCAAGAACAGATCCGCTTGGGTAACATCGACCCGAACGACATAGTCTTTGGTCGAAACAAAGAAGGCTGTCTAGTTCCTGTTCGCATCGACGGTCCAGTCCCAGACCCCTATCCCCACTATCGTCAACGTGGCGCTCAGAATCACCCTTCTCTGGAACTCTCATCAGATGTTCTCGTGGGTGACGCATAGAGTCCAGTCGTCAACTAGCATCTCCTTTATCATCTATCTCGGGGCCTTTCGCCTGATTGTCAATTTCAAAGACGAGCCGATTATCCGAAGTCGGTCCCGTCCGAACGTCATCCCAATCCCAGTTCCACCCCCAGCCTATCAAGGTGGAACTAACTGACGAACAGCGGGCGGCTCTCCCGACAAACTCGAGGTGGAGTGCGTCAAAAGGACAGTACGTCGTCAGGTCGGGTGGTCAAAACTTCATCGCCTGGTGGGACGAAACCGCAAAGAAGTGGTATTCTACCAGAGGGGACAAGTCCCAGTACTGGAGAGCGAAAGAAGAAGGTGACGAAGACGATCCTGCACCCCCTACTCCCACGCGATCAACGACTTCATTACCAGGACTGTCGGCATCGACAAGTCAAATGTCGGCTCCTCCCACAGCACCTCCGTTATCTTTTTCCGAACCACGAGAACCGGCTCCACTCATACCAACAGACGAAGAGGAAGAAGACGAAGAAGAAGTACAAGAGATGTCGCTGACGAAAGAGTCGGTAACGGATCTTGCTACGGCGATCGCACTAGCGCTCCAAACTTCAGGCGAAGGGGCGAACCAAGGATCAAAAGCATCAAAGAAGGTCCACGTCGCCAAACCACGAGACTTCGATGGCGAACACGACTACGTTGACTTCAAACGAGAGTTGCGTCTCTACATCTACTCATCGGAATCGGAGTTCAGGACGAACAAGAGTAAAATTATGTTCGCCCTGTCGTACATGAAGAGTGGTGCTGCAGCCCGCTGGGCGGAAAGCTACACCAGTGGAGCAGTCGACGCCGATGGCGACTTGAAGTTCACTGACGGCTGGGACACTTTCTTAAAAAAGCTGGACATGTCGTTCGATGACCCCACCAGATCCCAGAAGGCCTTCGAATGACTTGACGCGATGTACCAAGGAGACCTCAACGCCGATGAGTTCTTCAACAAGTTCGACATCTGTCGAGTAGATGCGGGTCTAGCAATGGAGGCGCATGACGAATGGCTGATGAGTCGCCTGAAGAGGGCCCTAAACCCCAAGGTCGTCGAAGGAGTCATGAGATTACCTATTGAACCGACGTCGTACGAGGAGTTCAAGAAGGCAGCCGTCAAAGTCGACAGGGTCGAGCGTCAGATCAGGGACCTGATGGCTGAGCGTCAACGAAAGACAATAACCGCAACAGCAACAAGGCCGGCTCCTCCGCCACCGAGACGTCCCGTGCCTTTTCAACAACCGGCTCGCCCCTACGTACCCCCGCCCCAAGATCGTCGTGACGCGACAGGAATAACGTATGGAGGCATGGGTCAGCCGATGGACCTGATGATGAACCAGGCATGTCGTACACGTGCTTGTTACAAATGTGGTCAAGTAGGCCATTACATCAGGGAATGCCCGCGAGGCCGTGAGGCGATACGGGCCATCATCGCAGCCTTTGTTCCAGCAGACAGAAGGGCGCTCTTCGAAGAACTTGGCCAAGCAAAGGAATCCTCCTTCAAAGAGGATGACGAGGTCGACGTGCGGGCAGTGCCCGCTGAACTGGAGGAACTAGTAGATGGCGAGGGTTTTCCGGAAGACCAGGCGTAGACGTCGGAACGACTGGTCGATCTCCCAAAGGACTCTTTTCGTTGGATTTGTTAAAATATAATCGTCCTGTTGTACAATATCAAGATGCGAATATCAGTGACGGTTTCACCCTTCGAAAAATCCTTACCGACGTACTGCCAGATGAATCTGAAGATGACGACGATGACTTCAAAGTCTATGAAGATCTAATTGGCAGAAGAACAGATGCGCAAGTAGGCGAAATGAGAGAGGAGGAGCGGAATCAAACCGCTATAAAAAATGAGGTTTTGGCGGAAGTACCTTACCGCGGGAACGTTGTTGCTCAGGCGAACGTTACTGAAGCAGTGTGGGATGTGGTAGGCAGACGCGCGGCTGAGGTATGGCACGAGGGGATTGTAGACGCGGACCAATTCGTCCAGAGGGCGGGAGGAAAAGAGTTGGACGCCTTTGTTAGCATTGTACACCCAAAGGTAGCAGGCGATGATGAAGTGGATTTGTCAAACCCTCTACTCAAAGAGGAAAACTTCATCGACGCTCATGCGCTAATCAACTCGGGATGTACAGGCTCATGCATCGACGAAGGCTTTGTCAAGCGATACGGTTTCCCCACCCAAAGGTACATTCGGCCTAGACCGGTCTTCAATGCTGACGGAACGAGCAACGAGGCTGGATTGATCAAGGAATACGTAACTGTACGAATGTTCTTTGGGAAACATGAGGAGGAGATTCGATTGGCAGTGACATCCTTAGCGTCAAGTAACATCTTCCTCGGACATGACTGGTTGACGAGGCATAACCCTGAAATTGATTGGAGGATGGGAACAGTTAATTTCACCTGTTGTCCCAATGAATGTGAGTCGTCACCATCAAGCGAGGAAATAGACGAAGAGGTAGTGAGGAATGTGCGGATGAAGGAAGCGGCAAAATGGCCACCTTACCTGGAGGAATACGCTGACGTCTTTAGTGAGGAATCGTTCGAACGCTTACCAAACCACCGAACGTGGGACCACGCTATTGACTTGAAACCGGACTTCAAACCCAGCGATTGCAAGGTTTACCCGTTGTCGCCGAAGGAACAAGAGGCGATGAAAGAGTTCATAGAGGAGAACCTAGCATCTGGACGTATCCGACAGTCGAAATCCCCGATGGCGTCCCCATTCTTCTTTATCAAAAAGGAAGATGGGAGCTTACGAGCGATCCAATACTATCGAAAGCTCAACGAAGGGACGATTAAGAACAAATACCCGTTGCCGTTGATAAATGAGCTCATCGATAAGGTCAAGGATGCAAAATACATTACGAAGCTCGACGTTCGCTGGGGGTACTACAACATCCGGATCCGCGAGGGAGACGAATGGAAGGCAGCGTTTCGGACAAACTTAGGCCTATTCGAACCCACGGTCATGTTCTTCGGCTTGTGTAATGCGCCAGCGACGTTCCAAGGCTTTATGAACGATATCTTTCGGGAGCTAATTCATGAGGGTGTCGTCATCATTTACCTCGATGACATCCTCATTTTCTCGAATGATCTGGAAGAACATCGCCAACGCACCAAACGAGTCTTTGAGATTCTGCGTCAAAACGGACTTTTCCTGAAGCCACAGAAATGTGAGTTCGAAGTTGATACGGTCAAATATCTTGGACACATCATCGGTAAAGGCGAGGTTCGGATGGATCCGAAGAAGACGACAGCGGTTCAGGAGTGGCCAATCCCGCGAAACGTCCACGAACTGCAACAATTCCTGGGACTAGGGAATTGGTTGCGACGATTCGTAAAGGACTATAGCGCGCTCGTTAAACCCCTGATGATGCTAACAGGTAAGGTGGAATGGAAGTGGGGCAAAGATGAGCAGGCGGCGTTTGAGGAGTTGAAGTGTCGTTTGAGTAGTCCTCCCGTGTTAGCGATACCCAACAACGAGGATCCTTTCCGTGTAGAAGCGGATGCGTCGGATTTTGCGACTGGTGGAGTCCTTCTACAGAAACAAGACGGCAAATGGAAGGTGATCGCTTATCGGTCGTCAACATTCCTAGAGGCAGAACAAAATTATGAGATTTACGACAAGGAAATGCTCGCCATCGTTCAAGCCCTAAAGGAATGGCGACAATATCTCCAAGGAGCCAACCAACCCTTTGAGGTATGGACGGACCATGCGAATCTAACGTACTTCCGATCGCCGCAGAAGTTAAATCGTCGACAAGCTCGTTGGCGACTTGATTTAGCTGAATTCGACTTCACATTAGTACATAAACCAGGGAAGACGTTGGGCAAGGCTGACTTATTGTCGCGTCGGGCGGACTACAACAAGGGCGAACGAGATAATGAGGGCGTCACGTTCATCAGGGACGAATGGCTGGTCAGGGGAGTGGTGGAAACCTTGAGAGACGTGCTAATCGAAAAGATTCGAAAGGCACAAGCAGAGTTGAAAGAGGAAGAGAGACCGACGAACTTAGTGTTCGTAGATGGGTTGTGGAAAAGGGAGATGACGGTCAAGCTCTCAAGGACGAAGACAAAGAAGTTTCAAAACGTTTTCGTGCCAACGAGCGTAAGGGAGGAAGTGATGAGGGAGTGTCACGACTCGACGTTGGCAGGTCACCCAGGAGCAAACAAGACCGTTGCACTAGCAAACAGAGGTTTTTGGTGGCCTAACATGTACGTCGATGTCAGGAATTACGTACGAGGATGTGATCGTTGTCAACGGACGAAGGCTCTAAGGACAATGAGAGCAAAGGTTTTGCACCCTAACGAGGTGCCGGAGGCGCCATGGCAAATTGTCACAGTCGACCTAATCGGAGAGTTGCCGGAGTCAAATGGATTTAACGCGATTTGCGTGGTAGTCGACCGCTTCAGCAAACAAATCCATGCGATACCAACAACGACGAAATTGACAGCAGAAGGGATGGCCAGGATTTATAGGGACCACGTCTTCCGGTTGCACAGTTTACCTCGAAAGATTATCCACAACCGAGGAGTACAATTCGATGCAAAGATGATGAGGGAGCTGTACAAACTCCTTCACATCGAAGGCAATCCGTCAACAGCGTACCATCCTCAAACGGACGGACAAACAGAATGAGTTAATCAAGAACTCGAACAGTACCTTCATCTGTACGTCAATCATCGACAATCGGACTGGGCAGACTGGCTGGCTCTCGCAGAATTCGCATACAATAACCGTGAACATTCCGCGATGAAGCTATCTCCCTTCTTCGTCAATACAGGAAGACACCCCTTAGACTTCAAGGGGATTGAAACAACATCATCGAACCTGTCAGCAGAAGAGTTTGCCAAGCATGTCAAGGAGGTGCACGAACTCGCCCAAGGCAACCTGACCCAGGCCAATGAAGACATGAAGCGTTTCTACGATCATCATGCGGGAAAGTCGGTAGCCTATGAGGTGGGACAAAAGGTCTTCTTAGATGGCCGGAACATTAAGACGATCCGACCGACGAAGAAGATGGATGACAAATGGTTTGGGCCATTCGAGGTTGTGGAAAAGGTGGGAGCGAGCGCATACAAGTTGAGAATTCCAAAGACATGGAAACACGTTCACCCCGTCTTTAACGAGATTCTGCTCAAACCGGCCATTCAACCGTCCTTCGAATCACAAAAGAAGCCGTCTCCACCCCCACCAGTGATCATTGATGAACACGAAGAGTATGAGGTTGAAGAAATACTCAACTCACATCTACATAGAGGAAGGCTCCAATTCTTAGTCAAGTGGGTAGGATATGAGGAAGCGACATGGCAACCGGAATCCGACGTTAAGGATAATGCGCAGGAATCAATCCAAGAGTTTTATCGCAAACATCCTGGAGCTCCACGAAAGCTAACAATACCTCAACAAAGCATGCGAGCATTGTATAGGTTCACGTCGTCGGAAGGATTACGTGGTTGGTCGGGACGCCCAACCTTGAGAGGGGGGTGATGTAAGGACTCGAACATTTTCTTTCATTTTCTTTCATTTTCTTTCATTTTCTTTTATTTTCTTATATCATCTCTCGCTTTATTTTAATTTACTCCACCCTTCTTTTACATTACTAATCCTCATTTACTAATTCCGTTCTCTCCGTCGTGGCTTATTCATCCTCAGTCATCAGCCATGACTAAATCCGCTCCTTCCGACCATAACGCTCACTAATCACTCCACTATTTGACATGTGACTTTCCTATTAGAGTAGATCCTTCACGCGCTCGAAGTCTATATAAGTAGATAGTTTGACTCTTTCGTTTCCTTGTCTTTCTATTCTACTTACCTTCACTTCGACATAGGTATCTACTCTTGTATTAATAGTTTATTGAAATTCTACTTACCTTCACTTCGACATAGCGTGCGTATAGCCCGGCAACTCGCGTTAGCCAGTTGTTTGTTGTTGTGTTGGCCGCCTCGAGACCGACGCCCGTTAGTCTCGCCGCCTAACAGTAATTTCACCACCGGGTGGGCGATCAGTGGGCGATCAGCGGGTGATCAGTGGGCCATTCACTGCATTCAGTGGGCGATCAGCAGGACATTAAGTGGGTGATCTGCAGGTGATCTGTGGGTGATCACTGGGTGATCAATGTGGCGGGCGATGAACGGGCAGAAAGAAATTTATTACATATAATCTCATCTCAACTTCTTTCATTGCTGGTAATTTTAGTGCTAGTTGTTTCCTTTGTTCTATGCTGTCTTCTCTTCTATTTGCTGTTTACATTCGCATTGCATTGATCATCACATTTACTCTGTATGCCCATTTTATGTTGTGGAATTCGTACAAGCTGTAAGGACTCAAACATTTTCCTTTTCTTTTCTTATGTCATCATTTATTTTAATATTCTTTTTCCTTTTCTTTTATTTTTCTTGTTGTGTATTCATCCATTTGCTGGAACATTCCACAACGTTCTATCATGCTCACTAATCATCCCATTCCTTGTCATGTGACTTCCCATTAGAGTAGACCTTTCCCACGCTTGAAGTCTATATAAGTAGATAGTTTGACTCTTTCGTTCCTTGTCTTTCTATTCTACTTACCTTCACTGCGACATAGGTATCTACTCTTGTATTATTAGTTTACTGTATTCTACTTACCTTCACTGCGACATAGCGTGTGTATAGCCCGGCAACTCGCGTTTAGCCAGTTGTTTGTTGTTTGTGTTGGCCGCCTCGAGATCAACACTCGTTAGTCTCGCCGCCTAACATAATAGAAAGACCTACTCTTGGACCCGTAGTTTAACCACTTGTTCATCGCTACTCCACGCAGGAGACACATCGACAGTCAACGACCGCGCCCATCCCAGATTTATCCGAGCAACCCCTATCTTGCCCATCAAGGTCTGATTGACTTTGACGTGTCCCGATAGTTTCCGAAACAACCAATCCTCCAACCGTGGCACTCCGAATCACCCTTCTGTGGAACTCGCATCAGACGTTCTCTTAGGTGACTCACAGAGTCCAATCATCATCAAGTATCTCATTCATCATCTACCTCGGGGCCTTCCGGCTAGTCATCAATTTCAAAGATGAGCCGATCATCCGAAGTCAGTCCTATCTGAACACCATCCCGATCCCCGTTCTACCCCCAGCCTATCAAGGTGGATCTAACTGACGATCAGCAGGCAGCCCTCCCAACAAACACTAGGTGGAGCGTGTCGCGAGGACAGTACATCGTCAAGTCGGGCGATCAAACCTTCACTGCTTGGTGGGATGAGACTGCAAAGAAGTGGTACTCCACCAGGGGGGACAAGTCCCAATATTGGAGAGCAAAACAAGAGGGCGATGTAGATGACCTCACACCCCCTACCCCCACACGATCAATGGCTCCATTACCAGGGCTATCAACATTGACAGGTCAGACGTCAGCTCCACCCATAGCACCTTTGTTGTCTTTCACCGAACCACGAGAGCCTGCTCCGCTCGTACCAACAGACAAAGAAGAGGAGGATGAAGAAGAAGAACAAGAGATGTCACTATCGAAAGAATCAGTAACGGACCTTGCTATGGCAATCGTGCTAGTGCTCCAAGTGGCAGGAGAAGGAACGAGCCAAGGATCAAAGTCGAACAAGGTTCATGTCGCCAAGCCCTGAGACTTTGATGGTGAGCACAGATATGTTGACTTCAAACAAGAGCTGTGCCTATATGTTTATGCATCGGAGTCGGAGTTCAGGATGAGCAAGGCGAAGATTATGTTTGCTCTATCATACATGAAGAGCGGTGCTGCAGCAAGCTGGGCAGAAAGCTACATAAGTGGCACAATCGATGAACATGGTAGAATGGCATTCAAGGACACTTGGGATGCTTTCCTAAAGAAACTCGATACCTCGTTCGATGACCCGGCCCGCTCTCAGAAAGCCTTTGAATGACTCGATGCGATGTATCAGGGCGACCTCAATGCCAACAAATTCTTCAACAAGTTCGACATTTGTCGAGTAGATGCTGGACTGGCTACAGAAGCTCATGATGAATGGCTGATGAGTCGTTTGAAACGAGCATTAAACCCGAAAGTAGTTGAAGGTATTATGCACCTACCCAACGAACCAACAACGTATGAGGAATTCAAGAAGGCCGCAGTCAAGGTTAACAGAGTCGAGCGCCAGATTAGGGATCTGATAGCCAAACACCGGAGGAAGACGATCAGCTTGACAATTATGAAACCAGCACCGCCACCAGTGAAATGTCCAGCGCCACCTCAACAAGCAACTCATCCTTTCGTCCCTCCCGCCCAAGATCATCGTGATGTGACTGGAGTAACATACGGGGGCCTAGGTCAGCCGATGGACGTGATGATGAACCAGGCACATCGCACGTGTGCTTGCTATAAGTGTGGTCAAGTGGGCCACTACATCCGGGAATGCCCACGAGGTTGCGAAGTGATACGTGCAATCATTGCGGCATTTGTGCCAGAAGACAGGAAAGCACTACTCGAAGAGCTCGGCCAAGCAAAGGAATCTTCCTTCAGCAATGTCGATGTGCGAGCAGTGCCGACTGAGCTGGAAGAACTCATAGACGGCGAGGGTTTTCCGGAGGACCAGGTGTAGACGTCGGGATGACTGGTTGGTTCCCTAAAGGACTCTTTTTGTTGGACTCGTTAAAATATAATTGTCCTGTTGTACAATACCAAGATGCGAATATCAGTGACAGTTTTACCCTTCGAGAACTCCTTACCGATGTGATACCTGATAAACCTGAAGTGGACAACGATGACTTCGACATCTACACAGATTTGTTGGTTAGAAAAGTGAATGTGCAAGCAGGTGATTCAAATGAGCTTAGAGTGGAAGAGCGGAATCAAACCGCTATAAAAAATGAGGTTGAGGCGGAAGCACCTTACCGCGAGAACGTTGTTGCTCAGGCGAACAATACTGAAGCAGTGTGGGATGTGGTTGGCAGATGCGCAGCTGAGGTATAGCGCGAGGGCATAGTGGATGCAGATCAATTCATCCAGAGGGTGGGAGGAAAAGAGTTGGACGCCTTCATTAGCATCGTAAATCCAAAGGTAGCGGGTGATGACGAAGTAGACTTGTCAAACCCTCTACTTGAAGAGGAAAACTTCATCGATGCTCATGCGCTAATCGACTCGGGATGCACGGGCTCATGTATCAATGAAGGCTTTGTCAAATGGTACGGCTTCCCCACTCAAAGGTACATTCGACCCAGACTGGTCTTTAATGCGGATGGGACAAGCAACGAGGGTGGATTGATCAAGGAATACGTGATTGTACAGATGTTCTTTGGGAAACATGAGGAAGAGATTCGATTGGCGGTAACATCCTTAGCATCGAGCAACATCTTCCTCGGACATGACTGGTTGACAAAGCACAATCCTGAAATCAATTGGAGAGCGGGGACAGTTAAGTTCACACATTGCCCTGACAAATGCGACTCATCATCCTTGAGTGAGGAGATAGACGAAGAGTTTGTGAGAAATGTGCGGATGAAGGAAGCAGCAAAGTGGCCACCTTACCTGGAAGAGTATGTGGACGTCTTTAGTGAGGAATCGTTTGAACATCTGCCGAATCACTGAATGTGGGACTATGCTATAGACGTGAAGCCGGATTTCAAGCCCAGCGATTGCA
Organism: Phlebopus portentosus; assembly: GCA_037892935.1. Taxonomy (NCBI): domain Eukaryota; kingdom Fungi; phylum Basidiomycota; class Agaricomycetes; order Boletales; family Boletinellaceae; genus Phlebopus; species Phlebopus portentosus. The sequence continues at coordinate 368,193 of JAYXKI010000020.1, forward strand.
AGGTTTATCCATTGTCGCCGAAGTAACAAGAGGCGATGAAGGAGTTCATAGAGGAAAACCTAGCATCAGGACGTATCCGACAGTCAAAATCCCTAATGGCATCTCCATTCTTCTTTATCAAGAAGGAAGATGGGAGCTTATGAGCGATCCAAGACTATCGAAAGCTCAATGAAGGAACGGTCAAGAATAAGTACCCGTTGCTACTGATAAATGAGCTCATCGATAAGGTCAAAGATGCGAAGTATATCATGAAGCTCAACGTTCATTGGGGATACTATAACATTCGGATCCGCGAAGGCGATGAATGGAAGGCAGCATTCAGGACAAACTTAGGTTATTTGAACCAACGGTCATGTTTTTCGGGTTGTGCAACGCACCAGCGACTTTCCAAGGATTCATGAACGATATCTTTTGAGAACTAATCTATGAGGGTATTGTTATCATTTACCTCGACGACATCCTCATTTTCTTGAACAATCTGGAGGAACATTGCAAGCACACCAAACGAGTCTTTGAGATCCTTCACCAAAACAGACTTTTCCTGAAACTGCAGAAATGTGAGTTTGAGGTCGATACAGTTAAGTATCTCAGACACATCATCGGTAATGGTGAGGTTCGAATGGATCCGAAAAAGACGGCAGCAGTTCAAGAGTGGCCGATCCCATGGAACGTTCACAAACTGCAACAATTCCTGGGACTAGGGAATTGGTTGTGACGATTCATAAAGGACTATAGCTCTGTCGTTAAACCACTGATGGTGCTGACAGGAAAGGTGGAATGGAAGTGGGGAGAGGAGGAACAACGAGCATTCGAAGAGTTGAAGGGTCAGTTGAGTAGTCCTCCAGTTCTAGCCATACCGAATGAGGAGGGTCCTTTCCGGGTCGAAGCAGATGCGTCGGACTTTGCGTCTGGAGGAGTGCTCCTTTAGAAACAAGACGACAAGTGGAAGGTGATAGCCTATCAATCGTCGACCTTCTTGGAGGCCGAACAAAATTATGAGATCTATGACAAAGAGATGCTCACAATCGTTCAAGCTCTTAAGGAATGGCGACAATACCTCCAAGGAGCCAAGAGACCCTTTGAAGTGTGGACCGATCATGCAAACTTGACGTATTTCTGATCGCCTCAAAAGTTGAATTGTCAACAAGCTCGTTGGCAACTTGACTTAGCCGAATTCGACTTCACGTTAGTACACAAGCCAGGGAAGATGTTGGGCAAGGCTGACATATTGTCACGTCGGGCTGACTACAACAAGGGTGAATAGGATAATGAGGACGTCACGTTCATCAGAGACGAATGGCTGGTCAGAGGGGTGGTAGAGACGTCAAGAGACGTGCTGATCAAGAAGACTCAAAAGGCACAAATGGAGTTGAGTGAGGAAGAGAGACCGGCGAACTTAGTGTTTGTGGACGGGTTGTGGAAGAAGGAAGTGACGGTTAAGCTCTCGATGACGAAGACCAAGAAATTCCAAAACTTTTTCATACCGATGAGCGTGAGGGAGGAAGTAATGAGAGAGTGCCACGACTCGACATTGGCAGGCCACCCAGGAGTGAACAAGATAGTTGCACTGGCAAACAGAAGTTTCTGGTGGCCTAACATGTACGTCGATGTCAGGAGCTACGTGCGGGGATGTGATCATTGTTAGTGAACGAAGGCCCTCAGGACAACAAGGGCAAAGGTTTTGCACTCGAATGAGGTGCCGGAGGCGCCATGGCAAGTTGTCACGGTCGACCTGATCGGAGAATTGCCAGAGTCAAATGGGTTTAATGCAATCTGTGTTGTAGTCGACCGCTTCAGCAAACAAATTCATGTGATACCAACGATGACGAAACTGATGGCAGAAGGAATGGCGAGGATTTACAGGGACCATATCTTCTGGTTGCACGGGTTACCTTGAAAGATCATTCATGATCGAGGAGTACAATTCGATGCAAAGATGATGAGGGAGTTGTACAAACTCCTTCACATCAAAGGCAATCCATCAACGGCGTACCACCCTCAAACAGATGGGCAGATAGAATGAGTTAATCAAGAACTCGAACAGTACCTTCGACTATACATCAATCATCAACAATCGGACTGGGCGGACTGGTTAGCTCTTGCAGAGTTTGCGCACAACAATCACGAACATTCAGCAACCAAACTATCACCTTTCTTAGTCAACACAGGACAACACCCTTCAGGCTTTACCGGTGTTGGAACGACATCGTCTAATCTATCGGCAGAAGAGTTTGCCAAACATGTCAAGGGAATACACAAACTTGCTCAGGCCAATCTGATCCAGGCCAATAAAGACATGAAGCGCTTTTACGATCGTCACACTGGAAAGTCGGTAGTCTATGAGATGGGACAAAAGGTCTTCTTGGATGGTCGAAACATTAAGACGATCCGACCGACAAAGAAGATGGACGACAAATGGTTTGGCCTGTTTGAGGTTATGGAAAAGGTGGGCGCAAGTGCATATAAGCTAAAGATCCCGAAGACATGGAAACATGTTCATCCCGTCTTTAACGAGATCCTGCTCAAACCGGCCATTCAACCGTCTTTCAAATCACAAAAGAAGCTGCCTCCACCCCCACCAGTGATCATTGATGAACAGGAAGAGTGCGAGGTTGAAGAAATACTCGACTCACGTCTACATCGAGGCAGGCTCCAATTCTTGGTCAAGTAGGTTGGATATGAGGAAGCGACATGGCAGCCAGAATCCGACGTCAAGGATAATGCGCAGGAATCAACTCAAGAATTCTATCGCAAACATCCTGGAGCTCCAAGAAAGTTAATGATACCTCGACAAAGCCTGCAAGCACTGTACAAGTTCACGTCCTCAGAAGGCTTATGTGGTTGGTCGGGACGCCCAACCTTGAGAGGGGGTGATGTAAGGACTCGAACATTTTCCTTTTCTTTTCTTACATCATCATTTATTTTAATATTCTTTTTCCTTTTCTTTTATTTTTCTTGTCGTGTATTCATCCATTTGCTGGAACATTCCACAACGTTCTATCATGCTCACTAATCATCCCATTCCTTGTCATGTGGCTTCCCATTAGAGTAGACCTTTCCCATGCTCGAAGTCTATATAAGTAGATAGTTTGACTCTTTCGTTCCTTGTCTTTCTATTCTACTTACCTTCACTGCGACATAGTGTGCGTATAGCCCGGCAACTTGCATTAGCCAGTTGTTTGTTGTTGTGTTGGCCGCCTCGAGATCGACGCCTGTTAGTCTCGCCGCCTAACACACGTGATTTAAAAGTGACTCCGTATAACATCACATACTTACAAGAGCTTTTGCGGAATGGACCGAGAGAATACCCTGGAGCATGATATGTGATTTAAGATACCAGGACCGTATAGATCTTTTGATACAATAAGTGTGCGGATGCATTTCTTCAGTATGGATGGATTGTTGAAAGGCACTTTAAGAACAGAGATTAGGTCTATCACAGACAGTAAATCGCATACAAGTAAGATGATCACCTTAAAAGTAGGAAATCGAGGATGAAAACAAAGAAAATCATTCATTGCGTGCTGGTCGCACAGTGGTCGTGCAACGGTCGCGCTCCAATCGCGCGTTAATCGCGCGATGAGTGCGTCAAAATCTCGGTGTTTATGAGATGTGGCAATTAAATTTTAAATCTTGTATCCAACGAGATTTAGCATCTCGTGTAGGATTTCGGACACATCGAGATCCTAACAAAGAGATTTTAAATTTCATCCTTAACGAGATGCTTAGCTAAATTTTATGTCTCTATAAGGCTGAGATTTAATATCTTAGAAAGGATCTCGCGGCCAGGGAGATGCTAGAATCTCTCCAGCATGGAAATTTAAAATCTCTCACGCGGCAAGACACATCACGAGATTTTAAATTTTCACATACATCTCGGGAGTTATCTCGGTGCCTCCGAGATGCATCATTGCCCGCTGTGTAGTGAGCGTCATAGTTGGAGAGAACAGATTTAGTTATGGCCGATGACTGAAGATGAATAAGCCATGACGGAGGGAACAGAATTAGTAAAAGAGGATTAGTAATGTAAAAGAAAGGTAGTAAGAATGGATGATGTCATAAGAAAAAGAAATGAAAATGTTCAAGTCCTTACTCCCCCTTCAAGGTTGGGTGTCCCAACCAACCACATAGTCCTTCCAATGACATGAATCTGTACAGTGCTCACAGGTTTCGTCGAGGTATAGCTAGCTTTCTTAGAGCCCCAGGATATTTGCGATAGAATTCCTGAATCGATTCCTTTGCATTATCCTTGACATCAGACTCTGGTTGCCATGTCACTTCTTTGTACCCAACCCACTTGACCAGGAACTGAAGCTTTCCTTGATGTAAATGCAAATCAAGTATTTCTTCAACCTCGTATTCTTCCTGTTCATCAATGATCACTGGCGAGGGTGGAGGCGGCTTCTTTTACAATTCGAACAATGGTTGGACGGCTGGTTTGAGCAAGATTTTATTGAAGACCGGATGCAGTTTCTTCCACGTCTTTGGCAGTTTGAGCCTGTATGCACTTGCACCAACCTTCTCTATGACCTCAAAGGGACCAAACTACTTGTCATCCATTTTCTTTGTTGGCCAGATTGTTTTGATGTTCCATCCATCTAAGAAAACTTTCTGTCTTGCCTCATAACTGACAGACTCCCCTGCATGATGGTCATAGAAGTGTTTCATGTCCTTGTTTGCCTAGACTAGGTTAGCTTAGGTGAGTTTGTGTACCTCTTTGACATGCTTGGCAAATTCTTCTGCTGACAGGTTAGATGATGCCGTTCCAACACCTGTAAAGTCTAAGGGGTGTATTCCTGTATTAACAAAGAAAGGAGACAACTTCATTGCTGAGTGTTCACAGTTGTTGTATGCAAATTCAGCGAGAGCTAACCAGTTCGCCCAATCCAACTGTCGATAATTGATGTACAATCAGAGGTATTGTTCAAGTTCTTGATTAACTCACTCCGTCTGTCCATCTGTTTGTGTGTGGTACACTGTCGATGGATTGCCTTTGATATGAAGGAGCTTGTACAACTCTTTCATCATCTTCATGTTGAACTGCACTCCTTGGTCATAAATGATCTTTTGAGGCAGGCTGTGTAACTGGAAGATGTGGTCTCTGTAAACCTTCACCATACCTTCAGCCATCAATTTTGTTATTGTCAGGATCGCATGGATTTGTTTGCTGAAATGGTTGACTACAATGCAAACTGCATTAAACCTATTTGACTCTGGCAATTCTCCGATCAGGTCAACTGTGACAATCTGCCATAGCACCTCCAGCACCTCATTAGAGTGCAAAACCTTTGCTCTCGTTGTCCTTAGAGCCTTTGTCTACTGACAATGATCACACCCCTGCATGTACACCCACATGTCTCCACTTAGCCCTGGCCACCAGTATCTTCATGCTATTAACTGAATTATCTTTGTTGCTCCTGGATGTTCTGCCAGGGTCAAGTCATAGTGTTTCTTCATAACAATTTCCTTAATGCTTGCCAGTACATACAGCCATCTGCCTTTCCTCCATGCTTCTTCTCTCCACTCAATGCTCTTTGGTCTCTCCTTCTCATCTTCCTCCCTCTGTGCTTCTCTAATCTTATTGATGAGTATGTCCCTTGATGTTTGAACTGTCCCTCTGACTAGCCATTCCTTCTTGACAAAGGTTACGTCCTCGTTGTCCCATTTGCCCTTATCATAGTCTGCCTGGCATGACAACAGGTTGGCCTTGCCTAACGTCTTTCCTGGCTTATAGACTAGCATGAAATCAAATTCGGCTAAGTCTAGTTGCCATCGAGCCTGTCGATGATTCAACTTTTGTGGTGATCAGAAGTACATCAAGTTTATATGGTCTGTCCATACCTCAAAAGGTTTGTTGGCTCCTTGGAGGTATTGTTGCCATTCTTTGAGGGCTTGGACGATAGCGAGCATCTCTTTCTCGTAAATCTCATAGTTATGCTCAGCCTCCAAGAAGGTCAACGATCAATAGGTGATTACCTTCCACTTGTCATCTTGTTTCTGGAGGAGTACTCCTCCAGATGTAAAGTCTGACACATCAGCTTCAACATGGAAAAGGTCCTCATTGTTAGGTATTACCAGGACAGGGGGACTGCTTAGTCGACCCTTCAACTCCTCGAACACTTGTTGTTCCTCCTCACCCCACTTCCATTCCACCTTACCCATCAGTGTAGTCAGTGGCTTGATGATGAAACTGTAGTCCTTAACAAAATGTTGCAACCAGTTTCCTAGTCCCAGGAATTATTGCAGTTTGTGAACATTTTTTGGGACTGGCCAGTCTTGTACCACTGCTGTCTTCTTGGGATCCATCCAAACTGGCTTGTGAACTAGTGTGAAATTGAATTTGGCTAAGTCGAGTTGCCAATGAGCCTGTCGATGATTTAGTTTCTGTGGCAATTGGAAGTACATTAGGTTTGCGTGGTCTGTCTATACTTCAAAAGGTTTGTCAGCTCTCTGGAGGTATTGTCACCATTCTTTGAGGGCTTGAATGATGGTGAGCATTTCCTTATCGTAGATCTCATAGTTACATTCCACCTCTAAGAAGATGGATAACCGATAAGCAATTACTTTCCACTTGCTGTCTTGTTTCTGGAGAAGCACTCCACCAGTCGCAAAGTCTGACGCATCAGCTTCCACACAAAAAGGGTCTTTGTTGTTGGGTATTGCTAGTATGAGAGGACTGCTCAAATGGTACTTTAACTCTTCGAACGCTGCCTGCTCCTCTTCACCCCACTTCTATTCCACCTTACCTGCCAGCGTAGTCAATAGTTTGATGACCAAACTGTAATCCTTGACGAAACACTGCAACCAATTTCCTAGTCCCAGGAATTGTTGCAGTTTGTGGACGTTCTTTGGAATCGGCCAGTCTTATACTGCTGCCGTTTTCTTAGGATCCATTTGAACTTTGCCATTGCCAATGATGTGTTCGAGGTATTTGACTGTATCAACCTCAAACTCACATTTCTGTGGCTTCAGGAAGAGTCCATTTTGGCATAGGATCTCAAAAACTCATTTGGTCCACCTTCAATGTTCTTCCAGATCATTCAAGAAGATAAGGATATCATCAAGGTAAATGATAACAATACCTTCATAGATCAATTCTCAAAAGATGTCATTCATAAAACCTTGGAAGGTTGCTGGCGCATTGCACAGCCCAAAGAACATGACTGTCAGTTTGAATAAGCCTAACTTTGTCCTAAATGCTGCCTTCCACTCGTCCCCCTCACAAATCTGGATGTTGTAGTATCCCCATCGAACATCGAGCTTCATGATGTATTTCACATCCTTGACCTTATCAATGAGCTCATTTATCAGCGGCAACGGGTACTTATTCTTGACCGTTCCTTCATTGAGCTTTCGGTAGTCTTAGATTGCTTGCAAGCTCCCATCCTCTTTCTTGATAAAAAGAATGGTGATGCCATCGGAGATTTCAACTGTCGGATACGACCTGATGCTAGGTTTTCTTCAATGAACTCCTTCATCACCTCTTGTTCTTTTGGTGACAATGGGTAAACCTTGCAATCGCTAGGTTTGAAATCCAGCTTTAGGTCAATAGCATGGTCCCACGTTCAGTGGTTTGGTAAATATTCGAACAATTCCTTACTAAAGATGTTAGCATATTCTTCCAGGTAAGGCGGCCACTTCACTGCTTCCTTCATCCTCACATTCCTCACATACTCATCATCTATCTCTTCTGACAAATAAATCCTCATAGACTTTGAAGTCATCATCATCATCTTTGGATTCATCTGGAAGCATGTCAGTAAGGATTTTTCGAAGAGTAAAACTGTCACTGATATTTGCATCCTGGTGTTGTACAACAGGACAATTATATTTTAACAAGTCCGACAAAAAGAGTCCTTTAGAAATCTGATCAGTTGTCCCAATGTCTACACCTAGTCTTCCAGAAAACACTCGCCTCCCACTAGTTCTTCCAGCTCAGTGGGCACTGCTTGCACATTGACCTCTTCAAAGGAGGATTCCTTCACTTGGCTGAGCTCTACAAGAAGCGCTTCTCTGTCTTCTGGAATGAAGGCCATGATAATTGCACATATCGCTTTACGACCTCGTGGGCATTCTCTGATGTAGTGGCCCACTTGGCTACACTTGTAGCAAGCACGTGTTCATCATTCCTAGTTCATCATGACGTCCATTGGCTGGCCTAATCCTCTATATGTTACTCCCGTTGCATCATGATGATCCTAGGAGGGTGGTGCATAGGGACAAGCTACTTGTTGAGGCTGCATAGGACGTCTTAGCAGTGGCGCCAGAGTTGGCTTCAGCATTGTTGAGCTTACTGTCTTCCTTCGACATTCGGCCATTAGGTCCCTGATTTGATGCTCGACTCTGTCTACTTTAACAGCAGCCTTCTTGAACTCTTCGTACATTGTCGGTTCATTGGGCAACCGCATGATGCCTTTGACGACCTTTGGGTTCAGCGCCTTCTTGAGACAACTCATCAACCATTCATCATGCACCTCCGTCACTAGTCCAGTGTCCACTTGGCAGATGTCAAATTTATTAAAGAACTCGTCAGCGTTGAGGTCTCCTTGGTACATTGCATCTAGTCATTCAAAAGCTTTCTGAGATCTGGTGGGATCATTGAACAATGTGTTGAGCTTCTTCAGAAAAATGTCCCAATTGTTCTTAAATGTCAATTGGCTGTTCTTGTCAACTGCCCTGCTGGTGTAACTCTCTGCCCAGCTTGCAGCAGCACCGCTCTTCATGTATGACAAGGCAAACATGATTTTGCTCTTGTTCATCCTGAACTCCGATTTGGATGCATAGATGTAGAGGTATAGCTCTCGCTTGAAGTTCACATAATTGTGTTCGCCATCGAAGTCTTGTGGTTTGGTGACATGAACCTTCTTTGATGCCTTCGAGCCTTGGTTAGCGCCTTCACCTGCTGCTTGGAGTGCCAGTGCAATAGCTGTTGCAAGATCGGTCACTGCTTCCTTCAACAATGACATCTCCTATTCCTCATCTTCTTCTTCTTCTTTGCTTAGTATGAGTGGGGGTGGATCCCGGGGTTTATTGGACAATAGAGAAGGTGCTACTAGGGGAGCTGACACTGGAGCTGTTGACGTTGATGCTCCTGGTAAAGGGGTGGTCATTGGTGTGGGTGAAGGGGGTGTCAGATCGTCTATATTGTCTTTTCATTTTGCTCTCCAATAGAAGGATTTCCCTCCTCTATCCAAGTATCACTTCTTCACAGTTTTGTCCCACCAGGCAGTATGGATTTGATCACCTGACTTGATGATGTAGTGTCCTCATGACGCGCTCCACCTAGTGTTTGTCAGAAGGGCCACTCGTTGGTTGTCAGTTAGCTCCACCTTGATAGGCCGGAGGTGGAACAGGGATCAGGAAGTTGTTCAGACGGGACCGACTTTGGATGATTGGCTCATCTTTGAAATTGATAATTAAACAAAAGGCCCCAAGGTAGATGATGAACAAGATGCTGGTTGATGACTGGACTCTATGTGTCACCTATGAGAACGTCTGATGTTGGTTCCAAAGGAGCATGATTTGGAGTGCTACCTTGTCATTCAATAATGGGGGTAAGGTTGTGGGACAGGACCATTGATACAGACAGGAACTAAACAGCCTTCTTTGTTTCAACCAAAGACTATGTTGTTTGGGTCAATGTTGCCTAAGCAGATTTGTTCTTGAATGTCTGCCCAGGGTACAACAAACCTCTTTGGCTTTTTGTAAGATCAACAGTGGGGTTGGTACTGGGCTTGGTAATGAGTAGGAGCCACAGTGGTATTGTTGGATGGTACTTCAGGTACTATTGGAACATGTTGGAGTCAATTGGACTTCGACGGGCAAGATAGGGGTTTGTTGTCTATATAGTAGAAACTGGGTTTCATTCAGCGTTGTCCTTCGAAGATATACTTCAGGGGACACATCACAGGTGAGTGCTCAATGTTAGGCAGCAAGACTAATGGGCATCGATCTCGAGGCGGCCAATACAACAACAAACAACTGGCTAACACAAGTTGCTGGGCTATACGCACACTATGTCACAGTGAAGGTAAGTAGAATTCAGCAAACTAATAATACAAGAGTAGATATCTATGTCGCAGTAAAGGTAAGTAGAATAGAAAGACAAGGAACAAAAGAGTCAAACTATCTACTTATATATAGACTTTGAGCATGGGAAAGGTCTACTCTAATAGGAAGTCACATGACAAGGAATGAGATGATTAGTGAGCGTGATAGAACATTGTGGAATGTTCCGGCAAATGGATGAATAAGTGCATAAGAAAAATAAAAGAAAAGGAAAAAGAATATTAAAATGAATGATGACATAAGAAAAGAAAAGGAAAATGTTCAAGTCCTTACATCACCCCCTCTCAAGGTTGGTGTTAGGCGGACGGCTCAAGGACTGAGTCGAGGCGGGCCAACACAGCAACAACAAGCATGAATGAGATAATCCCAAACACGTCGCTCAGGTCAAGACAGCTAAGACGAGGCTTAAGTCCAGACCGTCGAACGCTATGTTGCAGTGAAGGTAAGTAGAATTCAGCAAACTAATAATACAAGAGTAGATACCTATGTCGCAGTGAAGGTAAGTAGAATAGAAAGACAAGGAACAAAAGAGTCAAACTATCTACTTATATAAACTTTGAGCATGGGAAAGGTATACTCTAATGGAAAGTCACATGACAAGGAATGGAATGATTAGTGAGCATGATAGAACATTGTGGAATGTTCTGGCAAGTGGATGAATAAGCGCATAAGAAAAATAAGAAAAATAAAAGAAAAGGAAAAGAATATTAAAATGAATGATGATGTAAGAAAAGAAAAGGAAAATGTTCGAGTCCTTACATCACCCCCCTTCAAGGTTGGGCATCCCGACCAACCACATAAGCCTTCCGAGGATGTGAACTTGTACAGCGCTCGCAGGCTTTGTGGAGGTATCGTTAACTTCCTCGGAGCTCCAGGATGTTTGCGATAGAATTCTTGAATTGATTCCTGCGCATTATCCTTGACGTCGGATTCTGGCTGCCATGTCGCTTCCTCATATCCAACCCACTTGACCAAGAATTGGAGCTTGCCTCGATGCAGATGCGAGTCGAGTATTTCTTCAACCTCGTACTCTTCCTGCTCATCAATGATCACTGGTGGTGGTGGAGGTAGTTTCTTCTGAGATTCAAAGGACGGTTGGATGGCTGGTTTGAGCAAGATCTCATTGAAAACTGGATGGACCTTCTTCCAGGTCTTTGGTAGTTTGAGTCTGTATGTGCTTGCACCAACCTTTTCCACTACCTCAAAGGGACCGAACCATTTATCATCCATCTTCTTCGTCGGTCGGATCGTCTTGATATTTCGTCCATCTAAGAAGACCTTCTGCCCTGCCTCATAGGTAATAGACTGCCCAGCATGGCGGTCGTAGAAACACTTCATGTCTTCATTTGCTTGGGTTAGGTTACCTTGGGTGAGTTCGTGCACCTCCTTGACATGCTTGGCAAATTCTTCTGCTGACAGGTTCAATGATGCCATTCCAACCCCTGTGAAGTCTAAGAGGTGCATTCCCGTATTGATGAAGAAGGGAGATAGCTTTATCGCTGAATGTTCGCGGTTGTTGTATGCGAATTCTGCGAGAGCCAGCCAGTCCGCCCAGTCCGACTGCTGATGGTTGATGTATAGCCGCAGGTATTGTTCCAGTTCCTGATTAACCTGCTCTGTCTGTCCGTCAGTTTGTGGGTGATACGCTGTCGACGGGTTGCCTTCAATGTGGAGGAGCTTGTACAACTCCTTCATCATCTTCACATCAAATTGCACCCCTTGGTCATGAATGATCTTCCGTGGTAGTCCGTGTAATCGGAAGACGTGGTCTCTGTAGATCCTAGCTATGCCTTCAGCTGTTAACTTTGTCGTCATTGGAATTGCATGGATTTGTTTGCTAAAGCGATCGACTACTACGCAAATTGCATTGAACCCATTCGATTCTGGTAACTCTCCGATTAGGTCGACCGTGACAATCTGCCATGGTGCCTCCGGCACCTCGTTAGGGTGCAAAACCTTTGCTCTCATTGTCCTTAGAGCCTTCGTCCGCTGACAATGATCACACCCCCGCACATACACCCGCACATCTGCACTCATCCTCAGCCACCAGTACCTGTGTGCTATCAGCTGGATCATCTTCGTTGCTCCTGGATGTCCTGCCAGGGTCGAGTCATGGTGTTCCTTCATGATGTTCTCTCTGATGCTCGCTGGTATGTATAGCCGATGGCCCTTTCTCCACATGTCCCCTCTCTTCTCGACGTCCTTTGGCCTCACTCCCTCATCCTCTTGTCTCTGCGCTTCCACGACCTTTTCGACGAGTACCTCTCTTGACATCTGAACCGTTCCTCTAACCAGCCATTCCTTCTTGATGAAAGTCACATTCTCATTATCGCGCTTGCCCTTGTCATAATCAGCCCGGCGTGACAACAGATCGGCTTTTCCCAACGTCTTTCCGGGTTTATGGACTAGCGTGAAATCGAACTCAGCTAAATCGAGTCGCCAACGAGCTTGTCGACGATTTAACTTCTGCGGTGATCGGAAGTACGTTAGATTTGCATAGTCTGTCCATACCTCAAAAGGTTGGTTAGCTCCCTGCAGATATTGTCGCCATTCCTTTAGGGCTTGAACGATGGTGAGCATTTTCTTGTTGTAAATCTCATAATTTTGCTCTGCCTCTAGGAATGTTGACGACCGATAAGCGATCACCTTCCATTTGCTGTCTTGTTTCTGGAGAAGGACTCCACCAGTCACAAAGTCCGATGCATCTGCTTCTACACGGAAAGGGTCCTCATTGTTGGGTATCGCTAACATGGGAGGACTACTCAAATGACGCTTTAATTCCTCGAACGCTGCCTGCTCATCTTCACCCCATTTCCATTCCACCTTACCCATCAGGGTAGTCAAGGGTTTGACGACCGAACTGTAATCCTTAACAAAATGTCGCAACCAATTTCCTAATCCCAGGAATTGTTGCAGTTTGTGGACATTCCTTGGAACTGGCCAGTCCTGTACTGCTGCCGTCTTCTTGGGATCCATTCGAACTTTGCCATTGCCAATGATGTGTCCGAGGTACTTGACTGTGTCAACTTCGAACTCGCACTTCTGCGGCTTTAGGAAAAGTCCGTTTTAGCGAAGGATCTCAAAGACTCGTTTGGTGCGTGTTAGGCAGCGAGACTAGCGGGTGTCGATCTCGAGGTGGCCAACACAACAACAAACAACTGGCTAACGCGAGTTGCTGGGCTATACGCACGCTATGTCACAGTGAAGGTAAGTAGAATTCAGCAAACTAATAATACAAGAGTAGATACCTATGTCGCAGTGAAGGTAAGTAGAATAGAAAGACAAGGAACGAAAGAGTCAAACTATCTACTTATATAGACTTTGAGCGCGGTGTAGTGCACCACACTAACCTGTACCGGTCCAGCAGCACAGGCCTGTAAGGGCTGTACTCCCCTATGCCATACCCAGGACACCCCGCGTACTATTGTCAGCAAACCAGCCTTCACTGCCATTACCCATAATACAGCCTACTCAGCGGCCGCCGGACCTTCGGCGGCCTAGGAACAGCACCCACGCCGCCGCCGCCGCCGATCATACGAACCGGCGGCGACGCCTCCACTCCTATCTTATGATCACCTTGTCCCCCCTTCGACCAAATCCTAGTTCCCCTTCTCCAGCCTCTCTCAAGAATGGTTCCGCCGAATCTGGTGACTCCAGGCTTTGGAAATGCTTGCACGGTGGCCGGACATGCTGTGGCAGATGTATATCGTGCCATCGCAGAGGTGTATGCCCACCGCCGCGCCGGCTGGGTGAACAATAGCCAATCTAAGGTCCATTTCGTTGATTGTTTCATATTCTTATCATCCCACATTGTATGCCGAGCACGGTAGCGCACCCGGCGGCCGTCCGTATATTCCCCTGTTTAGTTTTATTCGACCCCTTGGCATTTCAGATCCATATAGAGCGCGCCCTGACTGATCCGAATGGCCCCAACGTTCGACACGATGTACCAGCATTCCGCCATTCCGATTGGGGCACCCCTAGGTCTTGGTGGCTTGGCAGCGCATCTCGGCGGCGGCCCCCACCGTCGCAGCGCGCCTGTCACGCCTCGCCGCCCGCTGCTTTAAGTGATATTTCTTATCAAGGACTCATAGTATATATAGAGAGCATGTATCTATCCTAAAAACCAGCAGATATACACTCTAGAACGTGGCTACCAAAGACCAACCACAAGTAAAGAAGCCTCT
>JAYXKI010000021.1:0-172006 GCA_037892935.1 Phlebopus portentosus
TTTCATTTGAGGTGTTGTGTTGTGTGTATTTCTGTTGAAGTGTTGTGGGAGGGTAGATGACCAAATGGGGTAAGCGCGTCAAAGCGTCACGGTTGGTCGGGTTTATACTTTCCCTACCTTAATAATACTAGCAAGTACTCTCTAGCCTAATCGGTACATCACCGCGCTTTTTTTGGAAAAAGAGAATCACGTAACAGTAGTAATTTACTTAGGGAAGAGACTGCGATCCGGAGGTTTTCCGGATTGACCGGATCATCGCAAGAAGAGCAAGTCGGCAGCTCGGCGACTGGTTGACCTTAGTCACTCCTTGGTCCTGGTGGACCGAGCTGTTGAAGGACCCCGGCAATCCCGATAAATGCCTGTGCTCGATCCGGCCATGAGGAGCCGGGTTTTGGCCCTTAGGCCTGTGGCGTTCCCGGCCATTTGGGCCGCAAAATGGATGTAGGCCTATGCAATTATCCGGCCATCGGACCCGGGTATGCGCGATAATCCGGCCATGGGAGGGTCTGATGGGTGTGGTGATCCGGAGTTATTGGTCAGCCTAGCCTGCCCAATTCGGGCAGTTATACTATGTGGCCGAACGTGAGGAGTCGCGACATAAACAAGGAGGTGTGGGAGTAGCTGACCATATATAGTTTTTGTATTGGACCATGTAATAGAGAATATAAGTCTTAGTTTTCAAGATTACGAAATCTTGTGTCTCAACTCAAACCAAACCAAATCTTATGCTTGACTTGAAGAAAAGAGAGTAGATGTAGTTCATTCCGTATAGTACATTTACATTGTCAGTTCTCACCTCTACATGCATAAATTCATGGGAAATCCGAAAAATATCCAAATCGGGACGCTGATCCCCAGTTTTGGAGGCCTGTGCCGAAAATCCGGCCATAATGGACCCAAATCCACATAGGCTCATGCCAATCCGGCCATCACGGGCGCGTTAGCGCCCGGAGCGATCCGGCCATGAGAGCCAATTTTCGCAACAGGCATCTATCGGGATTGCCGGGGGTCCTGCTGTTGACCGCCCTTCGTAGATCTAGATTCAGAGGTTTAGTCTGGTTTTGTGCACTGATGGATGACCAACTATTCGCTCGCCCTTAGCCCACAAGGTTGGTGGACCGGAAAAACTGAACCACCTTAGTCCCTACGGATAAGCATCCACTGCTCTCATAAGCAATCAGTCCTTTTACATAAATCTGTCGCTCAGTGCGTACATATTTAAGCCCTCCGTCCTGTCCTGTTCAAGCGCCATCCCATGGCGGAACTGAAACAGCCTTCCTTTGAGCCCCGCATTCTTTGCCTGTCCTCGTAACACAAATGTCTCTGTCTGAGAATGGGACAAGGGATGTACTCCTTGTGAACGAAGAACTTCCACCGGTCCATCTGGCAGCGAAGCTTGTCATCAGGCCCGATACGCCTCCGTCCATCGCGTCTATTCCGGAAAGTTCTCCGATTGACGTAGGATTGAATACGCCTCCACCTAGGCCTGTTGCGCCTCTGATCTCTATTCGCCAAAAGTTTCCATTGGGCAAGGACGAATGCAGTGCGCCCATAAACTTAGCCCGTCGGGATAAAGACATATTTCATTCCCTCGTCGCCCGAAGGCTCTGCAATGTCGGAATTCTCGATTCTTAGACAGATTGCGAAGCCTCGTGGAGAGCCTGGGCGTCCTCAGAGCGGCGGGTATAATGTTGAGAGTGCGATGGGCTGGGAAAATCAGAGCACGATGGGTTCAGGGTGCGCAAACTCTGTCAGCGGTCTCACGTCGCCTAACTTATCAAATAGAAAGGAGTCGTGACGCTTGTAAAGGCACTCCTGGACGAAACAAAAACACTCACTGAACAGGATCCATCACAAATACGTGAGGTCCGTGGAAGGGTGAGACTTCTCAGTTATCCATCAGACCATATGGTGACTCGCTTTAGGCCTTAAAAATGTTCCCTAGGTTGCTCGCATTCGAGGACGAGTGGCCAGTGATTGACGTGGCCAAAATTCACCTCCAACACTCTGCTGCAAAGCATAGGAAAGCGGAGGCAATTGATGCGCTTAGCAAAGTCATCGTGACTAGGCGATCAAAGGTCTGTGTGCTATGGGTGCTATATTATAGAACTCACCTTTCCTTCGATAGAAAAGGGTCCAACTTCCAGGTATTCGAGAGGGATCCTAGTTGTTCCCCGCCATCCTGTTCCGATATACTAAGTATACTAAGCGCTGATACTCCCCACATTCCCGGTGTCGTATTGAGTCTACTTAAGAAGAGTGAATAAATAGCTGCAGTGAAGGGGCTGGTCGTATGGTATTCCGACAGATACTTCGTTACAGCAGACTCGTATGTCACTTCCTGATGCACATAATCAATGTACACTTAGCGTCTATGCACTTTTCCTAAGACGTACCCTTTCCTTTCCTTCTTTTGGAACCTTATCCTCTCCGTTATCCCTCCCTTGTTCGTTTATTCGTGCATCATCATTCATTCTGTTCTTTCTCGAGGACGTGGACTTCGACAGTCGTGCCGTGTGCTATCAGGTGATCCCTCTTGGACAAGGATAATGTGTGTGATTGCTTTCATGGGATACCAAGACAAAGTAAAGAAAGCTCGGTATTGGATTACAATACCCCTACCTCCGAGCCGCCTGTTATGTAATGTCGACACTGTTCTGTCCGTCACGGCCTGCTACACGAATGCTGTAGTTATGTATCTAGTTCGAAATGGTACGTCCTCTAGTCCTCACAAGGACGACTACTGTATGACACCGAACTCATCTGTCTATTCAAGATCCAGGAAAGAAAGGACCTGGACACATTGGCCCGCCAGCCTTTTGTTGTCGATGTAGCATCGCCTTCGGGCCTCCTTTGCGGCACATAAACTGAGTGCCTGAATAAAATCTGATCCCGGTCACACGAGTTCCTGGTTAAGTAGAAATTTGCCATCATTCAAGTCCGACATGGCCACTTCTGAATCATGCGAAAATACAAGTCCTTTGCTCGTCACGGTAGTTGTATGGAAAGACCAATATGCGATGTCTGAATCTTGTGGATATCGTCTCCGTCAGCCGTACAAACCCAACTGGACACTCTTGATTTTCGATGAAAGGAGCATCGTTTCGCTACGAAGACTACCGCTGGTGTATTGTGAGTACTATTTTGTATTGGGAAATACTCGCTGACTTCTGCCTCGATAAAAGAATGCCCCATAATGGGTTTCCCCATGATAATTGCGGATGGCCGAAGGGTCTTCCTTAATCGGGTGCGGTCCGACAGCGATGAAATTGACATTCACTGCTTCTTCTCGCAACCAGACAAACTTAAGGATCCACACAACTATACAGAGCCTCTCCTTGATGCAGTAGCTGATGACGAGGATCCAAGCTTCACCTATATGGTTCTTCCTTTGTTGCAAAACTGCTTTGGACCGGAATTTCACTTCGTTGACGAGGTTGTGGACTTTCTTGGGCAGCTTTTACAAAAATGTCAGTCCAAACCGACGTTTTATCCAACCGCATAACTCTGGCAGCGTTGAATCTGCTGCTCCGGAACTGACCGAGAGTTTTACAGACTGAATGACATGATGGATGCTTATCCATTGTATCCGAAAGGCTTTCATCCCACATTCGACGCATCTGGCGCCAAGATCGCACTCCGAAGCGACGCCGGGACGTTGGGACAGGACCAGAGGTACCTGAGATATTGTAAGCGTGTCATACGACCCGTTCTTGACGGTCATCTTCATCATCGGAAATTTGATCAGAAAAGAGTTTCTGAAGGTGTGTAATCCGTCTTTACATGCAACGGTCACGGAATGAGATCCGAAAATACAGGAAATTGAACTTCCTGGAATCTCTACTGGACGACACGCTGGAACCGGATCCCGGATACCGATGCGACTCTATTCTGGCCAAGGCGATGTTCGAGCGTATAATAACCGAGCAGTCGTGGCTCACTTCGCTGGAGACTCAAAAAGAAGGACTCGGGCCCGGCTATACACTTCTTCCAGGACCTCGGAAGGACTTACGGAGAAATCCTCAACGTCTCGAAGGAGCTGCTTGGTGACTCGGAGTTATATGCCTTTCATGCAATTTCTTCGTGACTGACGTTGGGCCTGTAATACATTCACATCGACAGTTTTGTAGAGCCCTTCTTCACCTTGAAAACCCACTTCGAACCAACGACATTGACTCTCTTAAGTACGTGTCGAACTTCCCACATTTCAGCGGCTTCCAAAGCTCTCAGCTCCTAGCTCCTATTTTATAGCGTTCTCCCATAGGGGCCATTCTGGTAGTTCTCTAACCTCCTGAATCGTCCTCGGTTCAACAGGTTCCTCAAGGTCCATCATTGCGGCGAGGGCGCATTCCTCATCAAAGTCATCCTCCCTCTCGTCGGTCACTGTAACGGTGTTCGTTCGCATTGCTCTCGGGAGTTCACCACCGCCAGCCATGACTCGCCTTACTCTTTTCGCGCTGAGCACTGTCGTCTGGCTGAGTTGGGGCCGCTTTGTCTTGGTGAGCATCAATTGGTTCGGAATTTCGCAATCTGTTTGATGTTATGGCAATTGCTCTTGCTCCTCCTCAAAAGCTCTAACTCGGCGGCTTCAGGTGAGAAATAGACACTTCTTCCAACAGATACGCTTTTGCCTTTGGGGCAGTAGAGCCGTTCGTGCTAAGGTCGTAACCAAGCCGTCGACCTTCCCAAGTGCGTTTATCAAGCTTCGAACGGGTATTGTCGTGTACCCAGCACTTTGTACCCCATTCTTGCAAGTCTGCAAGATTGGGTTTCTGATTGGTGGGTGCCTCATAAGGAGTTTCGCCGCCTAAATTCTTTGTTGACGGTCTGCTCTTCAACCAGATAGGATGCTTCACGCATTCGGCCCATAAATTATTCGGAAAGCTGCTTGCGTGTAGCATGGTTCGCGCCTTCTCCCCAGTGGTCCTGTTCAAACGTTCCGCAACACCGCTGTGTTCGGGCGTGTCATGTTTGGCGAGTTTCTGTTCAGTTCCTTGCGAGTTCAAGAAAAACATTAAACGCATCAAATATAAATCCGAGACACGTGCCCGAAGCATCTCTGGGTCGGGATTTCATCGATTTGGATTCCAACAGATCATCCTTCTCATCGTGCAGCTGGTGGCATTTCTCTCGATCACGTTGTATGACTATGGAATCTGCGAGCGCCGGAATCGAATTTTTGGGTCCGCATCTCAGATGTTTAGGCGAGCGAGGAGGAGAGAGGCTGGTAATATGGGAATGCGTGATACGGCTCAGCAGAGACTCGCAGACAGGCCTCTCGTAATTCGACAAAGAAGCAGGAACGCTCCGCACGCTGGAGGGCAAGCCAATAGATCTGAGTGGATCGCGAATATTTCCGCTATAGTCATCGTTTGGTCGATTCTCGTCATGAATACTGAGCTAACTATTACACGGAACTATTCTGTGGGTATGCGACAGTTCGTTTGGGGCCCAGGACAGATCTCGGCGATGGCCCTTCTGGTTGTTCCTGTAACTAGTCTTGCTAAAGTCATTGCCGTGAGATACCGGGTCGACTGGTTATGCTATCTTCTGGTGGCAGAGGAGATACCTCATCCATTGCGTCCTCACGCGAATGGCATGGATGATCGCCAGGAGCAGGGCTTGGTGTCCCATATCACGGAGCAAGAATCATTTGAAGGCGACAAAGCCAATTTTCAGTCATCAGCTTTTCACTCGGACGCAATGACTGGCCAACAGGCGGAGCGTAATGGAGAGAAGGCTTTCGAGAGAAATGACGTAATACTTGTCTCTTCGTCTTCGATCAAAAACGCTCGCACTACAAGAACAGGGCTCATCACGTCACCCACTCTACGAAATAGTTTGTCCAATAAAAATGAGGGATTGTACAAAGGGGCCCAGGATGGGTTTTCGCGAGTCTCACAGATAGCAAAAGCGGACAACAAGAATGAAATAAGGGGAAGTTGGAAATCTAAAGATTTGGAGCGAAGTTGAGGGAGAAATACATAAGGAAATTTAAAGCTGTCGAAAAGGAAAGAAAATGCTTACGTTGTTTCATTTTTAATTTTCATTTCGTCTCAAAAAATTCCAGATATCTTCATCGGTGTCAGCGATCCGTTCTGAACGGAACGATGTTCTCATTCCTCGTAGTCCAGTCCTCGTATTTCCGTCGAGTCGACAAGAATACTCTTCCCTGTCGAAACACATTCACAGGCCAAAGAGACTCTTGTCGTCAACAAGCTGGCCCCGTGAGCCGCCGGATGAAGCGCCAGGTCTAAAAGCAATGTCGTCAACACCACATCAACATGAGAATCACTCATTTTCTCACTGGGCTTGGACTTGGACCAGGCCGCTAGGCCTGCAGCTTGCGTTCTTGCTATTCAGACCCCATCGACGATACTTTCAACATCTTTGTGGAAGGCCGACTTTGTCGAGAGCAACACTGCCAGTTGTACAGGGGGTGGTTCAGATCGGCATGTTTACTTTCCTTAGATGGTGTGCAAATCACTTTCCCAAAATGGGGGTGACGAAGACTTAGAGGAACCACCTGTAATAATAGCTTGATTACATGTTCGAAGGCATTAGCTAATTTCAACCTTGGCATCTTGTTGCTTCCTGTCTGTCCCCGATGCACGTGACCCAATCGTGGCGACGAACTTGGAAAAGTGAAGGTCACGCGACGGATGTCCATCTTCTTCCCGAACACCGGACGTGTTGGGACCACGGACCCAAATTCGAACCGGGATGACAGAAGCACGAAACCAGGATGCTTCTTGGACGTTAAAATACCCCACTGCCAATGAAGATGGGGTGAAAGGGTCACATAATCGACACCAAATCCCTTTCCTCGACATGATCTGTGTTGCGTAGCAAGTGACCATATATGTTCTGATCGACGTTGAGAGCTCAATGAGGAAATCTATCGACTTCATTCCCTTGCTGTGATTGCTTAACGTACTGCACTGCACTGTTGCTTTTTCATCTCCCGATCTGCTTCATATTCTTGTATTCTCCCACCGTCAACAACTCGAAGCTCCAAGATACATTTCATTTCACCAACGGCGGCATCTGACACGCGCTCTAGTCGTCACGTTGATCCGTTAGTACGGAAGTCCTATGCATTTATTCGTTTCGATTCGTGTTAACAGCCACGTTGCACCTATTGTCTCCAGATAAATGGAGTCGGTACATACACCAAACGACAATGACGAAAGCAGCTTCTACGGTTATGGTCGTTTTTGCTCAAGATTCTTCCAAACCATCGGACACTTTCTTGCATCCGCGTATCCACTCATGAAGAGCTTACTATGTTTGCACCAAGTAGAAGAAAGCAGAGAAATGGTATGAGGAGACACATTTTCTAAAGGTAATACTTTCGCTGAACTTGCCTGCCAATCCTGACACAAGAGCTTTGCAGTTCACGGACATGCTATGGACATGACGATTGTTCAGCATACAAAGTTATCCTTAAAGAGCTTGCTTGTATCGATTCTCCCTGCTTTCCACGGTGTATCCTTTTTGCTTGCTGCATGCATCACCAGAGATTAATCTTGCTTACTTTTATCTCGAATAGTACAAATAGTACTGCCTAGTCCTTCTAGTCCAAATTCATGCACCTTAGTTTATGTAATATCAAAGAATATTTCGCGATCGAAATACTTCATTTTAGGAAGGTGATCGTCGCGTGCTTCAGCTCGGTTTAGAGTCTTACTGCACTTCTACAGTACAATTCCACGTAGGTTTTGCCTGTTGTGAAGAATCAAAGATGATTTTATGCATCTTCATGACCTTTTCTTGTTATGCACTGTATTGATGAACATGGGGCAGGCCCAGGAATCTAAATTTCAAGTAAGAGATCTACCAAATCACCAAAATGGTATGAAATATACTTAATTCTGTGTCACCGGGAGGCACGGGCCCTTAGCTCCGTATATGGCGTATAAGCCGTAAACGTCAAAATTTCAGACCTTTGTATACGGATACGGGCGTATATATACGACCCGTATATTTTGCTCTTATTGGATCATACGGATACGGCCCCATCCGTATACGGACAGCCCGTATACGGATTATACGCATACGGCCAGAGCCGGCTCCTAATAGTGAGATGATTCTCTTTGCTTGTTTATCAAATCAAGCTCACCATCTCAAGCATCAGCATGCGCGACCCAGGAACGATATCAACGCTCATAGAGCATGCCTCGAGATTGCTTCAGACTTCCTCATGCCTTCCCTGGTTGATTGGCACCCGAACAATGTCGTTGATCTATGGCGTTGACTGGCCCGTTTGCCTCGCACTAGCAGCAATGCTTCCCGGAAGTTCGCCCTTTCATCACGATCAGGTGTATCCATATCTTTGATATAAACCTGGATCGTCAGCTGATGGTTGGCTAGGTGCTCTCGAATGGATCCTGGATCGTCGTGATTGCCTCACGTGCCCCTCGAATAGACCCGTTCTGCGTTCGTACCCTGCACTCTCGCTCGGCATTTTCGATACTTGCTGGTATCTCACGGACCGGATCTAATAGAGTCATGTTCTTCTATGGCTCCGAATTCGACTATAAGAAGATAAGATTGCTTATAATACTGTTGACGTCAGTTGAATGGCCTGTAGATCTTCATCTGGAGGTAGCGCTGTCTCCTGTAATTGACTCAGTTCAGATACCCTTGATTGCAGGCCGAATACCGCTTTTGTAAGGCGTTCTCTTCCTTCAGGTTCGCTTCGACATTCTTCGTCTTTTTAGGCTCGACTAGGGGAACGTCACATTTGGTAAGTGATTTGGAAAGCTGAGTTGCGAACTGATCAGTAGGCTTGAACTCGCTCGGTTTGCTTTTTGATGCGCGAGGGCTGGCGTTCAAATTGGACAACGCCAAAATTATATCTTCAAGTTCAGCAAGAACTCCAGCAAGAGCACAATCAAGATTTCCAATTCACCTTGGGTCCTGGCGTATTCAGCATAAACTTCGGTGAGATCCTGCCATTCTTCTGCATGCGGTTGATCATTGAAATGCTCGGACTACAGCTGAGCAAGATACCGGAAGGGATGAAGTAAAGGCCGTATTATAAAGGAACCTGCGGGTGACATGTTAAGTGAACTGTCGCCTCACCTACTGGAGGGCAGGCATAGAGGTAAGAAGCAACGACCGCGTTGGCAATGGCGGAAACTGAAAGGAGGCGATATATGAGGAGGGAAGAGAAGAAGAGCAACAGTAGCAACAAATTGCCAAGATGACTACACATAAACAATAACAAGAAGACTGGTAATATCGAAGATAAACCAAATAGTAAGCAGGACAAATGTAATCTTACTGTAAAGACTTTGTTTCATCTGTTCGTCGCCATACACAAATTGTGGCGTATTATTTCCAGAATACGCAGTACGTAAAAAGAGACAGCGCGAGATAATCAAAAAAGGAACTTCACTGCGTGGTGGCCGTACACATAGAAGACGTAGTCGGACATCTCGATCCACTTCGGAGAGCATGGTAAGTCTCTAGGGCCAGCTTTAGTCGATTCTTCCTTTCCAGGGCACTCTCGGCAGGAACAACGCTTAGTGTCACACAGACTGCATACGAAGCTTTCTCCATGACGGAATGTGAAGGAAGATCGAGGCGTCGAGTAACGTTTTTACGAGGTGGTTCCTTACCGTCGACATCCTTGAATATGACTTTTCTGCACGAGGCGAACTTCCTATCAGAGGCGTGAGAAGGAGAAAAATGACCCGTCAAACAAATAAACGAGACGGACATACCAACGGTGGAAATATTCCGCGCAGTAATGTCTCTTGCATGTTTTGCAGGTCATGTATGCCCATCCGCAGGCGACGTCTCTCCCCGTATCAGTTTTTTTGTGGGCGGTGCAGCAGTGACAGATGGGTTCTTCCTTGGCGATCGCGCTCCATAACGTCATAGTCATTTTACGTCCGGGCATATGAGCGAGACTTTGTTTGTAGATATCATGTTGATATCTATCCTTCTTAGTAATTTCGGCGATCCGTGACAAGATCTCTTCTTCTCTGTATTTATAGGGTCCCGGAATCGCCATCGGTTCTTCGAAAGCAACTGGCGTTCCGTATGCGATGATAAGGATCAGACACATCGTGACAGAAAGTCGATACGAAATACTCACGAGAACGACGTCCTACGGTGCTTTCATTTTCAGCAGCGGGATCGGCAGATGCTTCGACCGTGACTTCCTCGTATTCGCGGTATTGACGACTGGTGGCGCCTTTCTCACCAGCAGTCTCACCAGTTCCTTCGCCAGAGCATCCATTTGATGTATCTAACAACGCCGGAAACGATAAAAGAGGTAATCAGTGTTGCCCAGTGAGGATAATTTCTGTTGGACGAACCCTGTAGCGTACTTCCATCAAGGTCCACGTATTGGGCAAAGAAATCGACCCCAGAATCGTTTTGCGCAATTGCCTCCTCTAATAGTAGATGATGATAAAGAGAGGATTCAAGCAAGCGCGAGCTGTATACGAACGAACCATTCGCAAAACTGAGTCCAAGTGCTGCATGCATAACGCGTTAATGGTCGACTAACACCGTATGCCAATGAACATACATTCTGGCAGCGGCGGCAGCCAATCCTTGAAAGGCCTCATACACTGAGCGTTGAGCATAGAATCTTCACTGGCATCTGACGGAAATCATATACACGGACGGGTGAGTCAGCTCAGGGCAAGTCCGCGTCGCGACGATAGTCAATGCTTACCCACAGCCTGAGGATCGAACGTCTGCCCTGGCCATTCATCGGCAATCGTTGGCAAGCCCGTGGAGAAGGCGTCTGCGCCTTCATCAAAGTTCATTTGCGATAGATCAAGGGCAAAATAGGAACAGAAATGAAAAGACACAGGACCGGGTTTATATAGTAGATCATCACATACCCGTACTGCGCAGCGCAAGAGCTTACATACAATTCGGGCCACCTCTCGTAGACATCAGCAAGCCGATCGATACGAGAGCGCTACAAGGTCACCGTAGATGTATCCCGAAAGCCGGCGCGGGGGACGGCGAGTGATAAGGCGGGTATATTGCTGGAACAGATTGACTGAGGAACTCTGGAACGCATATTGGTGGTGGTGGTCGGCAATGGTATTGTCACAGCGGGCAAAAACCGGTTTCGGCAGTGCTGCGATAACGGTCGAAAGTAGGAATGAAATTAATAATCGCGTCAATGATTGCGTCAGCGTCGTGACTTATTATCACAGCAGGCAAAGGTCGGTTTCGGCAGGGCCGCGATAACGAGCGAAAGTAGAAACGAAATTAATAATTGCGTCAATGATTGCGGCAGGGTTGTGACTTATTGATGCAACGTGCCTGTCGGCTTTGTTGAGACAATAAATTGCGTAATTGATTGCAAAAGGGGTTTCGACCTATCTGAGATTACAAATTGCAACATGTTTGCCACGGAAAGGGAAATTTGAAGTTGCGTCACGGTGGCAATTTATTAAGTCACTCGCGATTTCCCCCTTTGTGAGATTTCAAATGTCACACTTGACGCGATTTGTAATTTCGCCACCGGGTGGGCGATCAGTGGGCGATCAGCGGGTCATTCCGCGGGCGATCACCGCATCCAGTGGGCGATCAGCGGTCCGTTCAGTGGGTGATCAGCAGGCGATCACCACATTCAGTGGGCGATCTGCGGGCGATGGGACGCATCAATTTCTTGTCTTCTTGCCACCGTCATCCTCCATCCTGTCTTCCTTCACCGTCCCTGCTTACTTTAACGACTCGTAACATTAGGCAACTGCACGACCTTAACAGATCAAGGCCATGAAGTAAAGCAGATGAGAACCTAGTGGTCGAGATCACACGCATAGAATCATCCCTGACTCTAGTAAAAGATGACTTGGTATGCTTAACGTTGGCTCCTTTGTCAGGGTACTGAGGGGTGACCTCCAATTCCCCAGGCTGCTTTGACCTCAAGTCTTAAAGGCAAGCAGGATGAGCTGCGACACATCAAGAGCGAAATGAAAAAGAAGACGCCGGAATTGAAGTAGGTTCGCGCCTTGTGACACAATGCCATTTTGAAAGTATTGAAACAGAATTTACAGGCCAAAGCGAATCACGCTGCTCTGGTCGAAAGGATAGAAGCTTTGTCCACAGTCGTCAACAAAGCGGAGGATGAAATATTCGCACGATTCTGCGCACAAATTGGCGTGGAAAACATTCGGGAATACGAATCGCGGCAGCTGAAAGCCGCGAGTGAGGAGGCTGCGGCTCGTAGGCGTTTCGAGACACAAACTGCACGTCTTACCCATCAGTAAGTTTCCTTTTTTTTATAGTTTGCCGTGAAGATCGGACGTACTGAGTGACGCCCTCAGGTCGCAATTCGAGGAACAGCAACTGGCAACGCTGCAAGAGCGCCTTGCAATGCTTGACACCGCTATAAATGCCGAGCGCGCAGCTATTAAGAAGCATGAAGCCGAAAAGCAAGCAGTCCAGGAAGAAATTGATCAGCTTCAGGAGTCTATCCTCGAGCTTCAAGAGGAGCTCAAGGAACTCAACGAGGTTTTAGAGACTAAGACGAAGGAACTTGATACCGTCAAGAAGAACACCGCTAGAGCGTCAAAAGTCCTTGACCATGCTCTAAAGGAAATTGCTTCGAAGGTTGGAATAAGCATGCGTTCCCTATAACATCATCTAATCATATGGATCTAGAATGACGAGATTGAAAAACTTGCTCTGGAGAGATCGTCTATCTCTCGAAAGTGTCGGTTGGAAGAGATTAAACTTCGTCTCGGATCAGGCAGCTTAAAGAACGTTCCAATTGAAGAGGTGAGTTTTGGCTCGATTTCCCGTCGTACAATCAGTTCTCATTGCTTTCTGTCACTCACTTCGATGCAGAATCTTCGAGAAGAGGTGACAATGGACATTGATGACGAAGACGGTACACAGAGGCCTCGACGCGTCCCTGATTACGGTATTGAGGTGGAGTTTGACTTACTGGACGACGAGGAGCGAGAAGTATGTACAGTCAAGTCCTTTTCATGTATGAACAATGTCCGACGAAAGTCGTTCAGGATGGATCAGCAGAGATGGGATCAACGTACGATTCGTCTATCACCAAGCTTAATACAGAGATCGAGCGCATGGCACCGAACATGAAGGCAATGGAGAGGTCAGGTAAATCTAGTTCTTAATTAAGGACATTCACGAACGTCCGGATGTAGACTGGACGATGTTCAAACCAAGCTGCTGGACACGGAGAAAGCGGCTGAGAAAGTCCGCAAAGAGTCGAAACGCGCTCGGGACGAATTTAATGATATAAGAAAGCGAAGGTAAATATTGTAACGTGGTGAAGCTCAATCTTGTTTATAATGACTTGTCTTCTGCAGATGCGATCTTTTCAACAAAGCTTTCACTCATATTTCGGAGCGCATTGATCAAATCTACAAAGACCTTACGAAAGGGAAGGCTGCGCCAATGGGCGGTGTTGCTTATCTGAGCCTGGAAGACAACGAGGTTAGTCGATGAATTTTGTATCAGAAGAAGTTATTTGCTAAGCTTTGCACGCAGGAACCGTTTGCTGCTGGCATTAAGTACCATGCGATGCCTCCGATGAAGCGATTTAGAGATATGGAGCAGCTCTCGGGAGGAGAGAAGACTGTCGCTGCTCTCGCATTGCTTTTCGCTATTCACAGGTATCCCTTTCTTCATTGTTCTCACGAACTTTTCCTTACACTCTTTTCACCCGTCACTCTAGTTATCAACCAGTCCCTTTCTTCGTTCTTGATGAGGTTGATGCAGCACTCGACAATACGAATGTCGCCAAGATCGCTAATTACATCCGTTCCCGGGCGTCTGGCGAGTTCCAGTTTATAGTCATTAGTTTGAAGAATTCCCTGTACGAACGAGGCAACTCGTTGGTAGGTATCTACCGTGATCAGGAAGTGAACAGTTCCAGCTCCTTAACATTAGACGTAAGTGACTTTTTATCATACCACTCGCAAAATTAATGGGGAATTTCTCTTTCAGCTCACACAATATGATGACTGATTGCCGTGAACTCTGCTGAATCACCGCACACTCTATTTATTCTATCAACCCTTGCTGTCATAATCATAAATGTAATAACAATATGTAGCTTGTACGAATTCCACAACATAAAATGGGCATACGGAGTAAATGTGATGATCAATGCAATGCGAACGTGAACAGCAAATAGAAGAGAAGACAGCATAGAACAAAGGAAACAACTAGCACTAAAATTACCAGCAATGAAAGAAGTTGAGATGAGATTATATGTAATAAATTTCTTTCCGCCCGTTCATCGCCCGCCACATTGATCGCCCAGTGATCACCCGCAGATCACCTGCAGATCGCCCACTGAATGTCCCGCTGATCGCCCACTGAATGCAGTGAACGGCCCGCTGATCACCCGCTGATCGCCCACTGATCGCCCACCCGGTGGCGAAATTACAAATCGCGTCAAGTGTGACATTTGAAATCTCACAAAGGGGGAAATCGCGAGTGACTTAATAAATTGCCACCGTGACGCAACTTCAAATTTCCCTTTCTGTGGCAAACATGTTGCAATTTGTAATCTCAGATAGGTCGAAACCCCTTTTGCAATCAATTATGCAATTTATTGTCTCAACAAAGCCGACAGGCACGTTGCATTAATAAGTCACGACCCTGCCGCAATCATTGGCGCAATTATTAATTTCGTTTCTACTTTCGCTCGTTATCGCGGCCCTGCCGAAACCGACCTTTGCCTGCTGTGTATGGCAACGTGCCTCTCGACTTTGTTGAGACAATAAATTGCGTAACCAGTTGCGAAAGGGGTTTCGACCCATCTGAGATTACAAATAGTAACGTGTTTGCCACAGAAAGGGAAATTTGAAATCTCGGCAAGGTCGCGATTTATTATGTCACACACGATTTCCCTCTTTGTGAGATTTCAAATGTCACAACTGACGCAATTAGTAATTTTGCTACCAGTTGCACTCGGGTGAGCGATCAGTGGCTGCTCAGCGGGCCGTTCAGCGGGCGATCACTGCATTTGGTGGGTGATCTGCGGGCGATCTGTGCAGTGGGCTGTTCAGTGGGCGATCAGTGTGAGTGAGCGGGCGATGGGTGGGATGCGTCAACTTCTTGTCTTCTTACCACCATCATCCTCCACCCTGTCTTCTTTCATTGTCCCTGCTTACTTTAATGGTCCGCAACATTAAGCAACTGCGCGACCTGAACAAATCAAGGCCACGAAGTACAGCAGATGAGAATCTAGTGGCCGAGATCACACGCATAGAATCGTCCCTGACTCTAGCGAAAGATGACTTGGTATGCTTAAGTCGGCTCTTTTGTCAGGGTACTAAGGAGTGACTATTTATATCACAGGCTGCTTTAACCTCAAGTCTTAAAGGCAAGCAGGATGAGCTGCAACACATCAAGAGCGAAATGAAAAAGTAGACGCCAGAATTGAAGCAGGTTCGCGCCTTGTGACACAATGCCATTTTGGAGGTATTGAAACAGAATTTACAGGCCAAAGCGAATCACGCTGCTCTGGTCGAAAGGATAGAAGTTCTGTCAGCAGTCGTCAACGAAGAGGAGAATGGAATATTCGCACGATTCTGTGCACAAATCGGCGTGGAAAACATTCGGGAATACGAATTGCGGCAGCTGAAAGCCGCGAGCAAGGAGGCCGCAGCCCGTAGGCGTTTCGATACACAAATTGCACGTCTTACCCATCAGTAAGTTCCTTTTTTTTACAGTTCGCCGTGAAGATCAGACGCATTGAGCAACGCCCCCAGATCACAATTCGAGGAATAGCAACTGGCAACGCTGCAGGAGCACCTTGCAATGCTTGACACCGCTATAAATACCGAGCGTGCAGCTATTAAGAAGCATGAAGCCGAAAAGCAAGCAGACCAGGAAGAAATTGATCAACTTCAAGGGTCTATCCTCGAGCTTCAAGAGGAGCTCAAGGAACTCAACGAGGTTTTAGAGACTAAGACGAAGGAACTTGATGCTGTCAAGAAGAACACCGCTAGAGCGTCAAAAGTCCTTGACCATGCCCTAAAGGAAATTGAATAAGCATCCGTTTCCTATAACATCATCTAATCATGTGGATATAGAATGATGAGATTGAAAAACTTGCTCTGGAAAGATTGTCCATCTATCGAAGGTGTCGGTTGGAAGGGATCAAACTTCCTCTCAGATCATGCAGCTTAAAGAACGTTCCGATTGAAGAGGTGAGCTTTAGCTCGATTTCCCATCGTACAATCAGTTCTCACTGCTTTATGTCACTCACTTCAATGCAGAATCTTCGAGAAGAGGTGGCAATGGACATTGACGACGAAGACGGTACACAGAGGCCTCGACGTGTCCCTGATTACGGTATTGAGGTCGAGTTTGACTTACTGGACGACGAGAAGCGAGAAGTCAGTACTGTCAAGTCCTTTTCGTGTATGAACAGTGACACTGACGGAAATCGTTCAGGATGGATCAGCAGAGATGGGATCAACGTATGATTCGTCCATCACCAAGCTTAATACAGAGATTGAGCGCATGGCACCGAACATGAAGGTGATGGAGAGGTCAGATAAATCTGGTTCTTTATTAAGAACATTCATTAACATCCGGATGTAGACTGGACGATGTTCAAACCAAGCTGCTGGACACGGAGAAAGAGGCTGAGAAAGCCCGCAAAGAATCGAAACGCGCTCGAGACGAATTTAACGAAATGAGAAAGCGAAGGTAAATATTGTGACGTGGCGAAGCTTAATCTTGCTTATGATGACCTGATTCTGCAGATGCGATCTTTTCAACAAAGCTTTCACTCATATTTCGGAGTGCATTGACCAGATCTACAAAGACCTTACGAAAGGGAAGGCTGCGCCAATGGGTAGTGTTGCGTATCTGAGCCTGGAAGACAGTGGGGTTAGTCGATAAGTTTTGTATCAGAAAGAGATATTTGCTAAGCTTTTCATGCAGGAATCATTTGCTGCTGGCATCAAATACCATACGAAGCCTACGATGAAGCGATTTAGAGATATGGAGCAGCTCCCGGGAGGAGAGAAGACCGTCGCTGCTCTCGCATTGCTTTTCGCTATTCACAGGTATATCTTTCTTTGTTCTTGATGAGGTTGATGCAGCACTCGCCAATATGAATGTCGCCAAGGTCGCTAATTACATCCGTTCTCGAGCGTCTGGCGAGTTCCAGTTTGTGGTCATTAGCTTGAAGAATTCTCTGTGCGGAGGAGGTAACTCATTGGTAGGTATCTACCGTGATCAGGAGGTGAATAACTCTAGCTCCTTAACATTAGACGTAAGTGACTTTCTATCGTACCACTCGCAAAACTAACAAAGAGTTTCTCTCTCAGCTCATGCAATATGAAGATTGATTGCCACGAACTCAGCTGTATCACCACGCACTCTATTTATTATATCAACCCTCACTGTCATAATCATAAATGTAATAACAATATGTAGCTTGTACGAATTCCACAACATAAAATGGGCATACGGAGTGAATGTGATGATCAATGCAATGCGAACGCGAACGGCAAATAGAAGAGAAGACAGCGAAGGGCAAAGGAAATACCTAGCACAAAAATGACCGTCGATGAAAGAAGTTGAGATGAGATTATATATAATAAAATTCTTTCCACTCATTGCCCGCTCACTCACACTGATCACCCACTGAACAGCCCATGGATCGCCCACAGATCACCCACCAAATGCAGTGATTGCCCGCTGAACGGCCTGCTGAGCAGCCACTGATCGCTCACCTGAGTGCAACCAGTAGCGAAATTACTAATTACGTCAGTTGTGACATTTGAAATCTCACAAAGAGGGAAATTGTGTGTGACATAACAAATCGTGACCTTGCCGAGATTTCAAATTTCCCTTTCTGTGACAAACACATTGCTATTTGTAATCTCAGATGGGTTGAAACCCCTTTCGCAACTGGTTACACAATTTATTGTCTTAACAAAGTCGAGAGGCACATTGCCATAATAAGTCACAACCCTGACACAATCATTGATGCAATTATTAATTTCATTCCTACTTTCAACCGTTATTGCAGCACTGCCAAAACTAGTTTTTGCCTGCTGTATGTAGTTTGTGATTTGCGTGCGTTCATTCCCACACTCTCAGTTAGCCTCATGAAATGTTGGAGATTGAATGCACTTTATACCAGTTTCTTTAACCTCTATCCCTGCATTGCACAACTTGATATCAACAAAAGAAACTTGTAAAATAGTATATCTATATTCATTCCTATATGGCTGCAGATTTATTTTTTCAAACAACTTGAATTTAGAATTTATATAGCTGATTTAAAAGATTACAGTGTGCATATCTTAGGATTGAGTACAAAACTTGAAATTATAAATCCAGAGAATGAATCATTTGCATCCAAAACCCTTGCTACTGCAACAAGAATGATAAATTTTTGTGCTGTTGTGGAGTAGATATCTGCCATCTCAGATGGCAGAAGACTAGCTTTTCATGGCACTGAGTGTAAAAACAAAGCTTATTATTCAAAAAAGTAATTCTTTTCTGAAGATTATATCAGAATGGACTCAAACAGATTCAAATTCCTATAAAAACAAGCCTAGAGTTTCATTGAGAGAGCATGCACAAGATTGTAGTTGAGAGTGAAGTAGTGTACATTATTCCTAAGTGACTTTCTATATATGGGCACATTTTTGATCTCTGGCTGCAAGTCATATGCAGATGTTAACTATAAGGTCTTGCAACATTGGTGGTGCCATCGCATGCATTCCTACAAGCCATGCCATGTCATGCCAGTGATTAACGTAGGCTTGAGTCACTTTGAATCCTTTTTAACTGGCTGTCAAGTCACCCACATCACATAAAATATAGTAGGAAAGTGTTAAGTATATGTAATCTTACTTGTATGAACTTGTTATCTGCTTTTTGAAAATTTCTATAGAAAATCGGTCAAAATATAACAAAATCTTGTTGGCAATGACCAATAAAAATAGTTTTTAATACAATTGAAGAAATCATGTAAAAATACATATTGTGCACTTTATACAGAAGAAATTTGTAAATGTGGAAGGCCTGAAGCTTAAGAACTTAAAAAGAGTCTGGGAATGCTCTGTTTCAATATATCTCCCTCAAATGGGCACCAATACCACTGACTTCTCTACAAAGACATCATTTCTGTCACAGGAAGTCTTCAGACCCATTTGCATGTAATCAACTTTTGGTGTTGAGGATAACTAGTACTGCAATATGCATACTGAAGAGATGTTAGATATATGCTATAAAGAATGAAGAAGCACTCAACAAACAATAATAATTCAAGACAGAAAAACTTCATTAAATACATATAGTATGATAATATACAGCCACGCACAACTATTATACATGACTATTTGCTTTAAATTTCTTTTATTGTGGTAAATTGAGAAGTGACACAGTGAGATCGGCGTGAGTTATCCAAAAAAGCAACAATTTGAGCTCCGCCTTTGCCAGTCCCCACACGCACACACACAAGTTCTCGGTCGAGTCCCATGCACTGGCCGTAGTCGCTCAAGTGTCCCTGTTTCTTTGTTACCCTCAACATCTATGACATCACTTTGTTCAAATACAAGCACGTGAGCCTACGAAAACCCGCAGATCAAGCAACCCAAACGAAAACTACTGGCACGGACATCGATTCCGAGTCTTCGCTAGTCGACATCATTCCCAGCGTACCTGTCCAGATCATCGACTATGATCGAGTTCGTCCCATGACTCGGTCTCTCGGCAACAAACGTCCACATTCGCATCCGGAGCGTTATTCAATTGCAATCCTCTTTCTCCGACACTCTTACCAGCGAACCAGATCCTGACAATCGACCCACCCTACCTAAGCGAGATGACAGCGATTACAGATGCCCATTATGCCTTGACCAGGACGCGGACGGATACCTGAACTGAGCAGTGTCAGGTGTGATCATGTTTTCTTTACGCCGTGCGTATTTTTTTTAATATTTTCATCTGTCGTTCGCTGACAAAGATAAAGCACCTTCGACGTATTTTCCTCAGTTTCTGGCTTGTATTTTATCGTTGTTGGTGCCATTGCTCTCAAGCAGGTGCGATTAGATAAAGTTCATAAAGCTATCCTGGGTGATGCATCAAGGCTCGTGTCCGTACGCACAAGCAACCAGTGTGTGTTCTAATATTTTGTGCAGACAGCTATCGATATTCTCGGTCCACGTCTACCCAGACGGCTCCCGCATAGCTACATGCGGACTCGACGCGAAGATCTACATATGGATCACGAAACCTCTTCTCAACGAGGCAGCCGATGCAGTGAACAGGCCGCCTAAGTCGCTCTGTACGCTCACAGTGCACACTGGCCCCGTTCTTGCTGTCCATTGGGCATACTCAGAGCGCTGGCTTTCAAGTCGCAGCGACGACGAGATTATCATGATCCGGGATCTCGACCCGTCCGTGGGATATTTTTTTCTGCTTTCGCATTAGAACGAATTCCGCGCTCATGGATGGTGCCAGAACAGGTTCTAGAAAGGTTTGGAGCTCGGACGGAGTCAACGCTGAAGGATGGAAGCCTCCCAAGCGTCTCCCAGGCCATGAAAGTGGTATGAATTATAATCATGCTCAACATTATTTTCATTGCCTTTATCGATTTATTAGATGTAACAGATCTCGCTTGGGCTCCTGAGGACCGTTTCCTTGCCTCGACTGGTCTTTATTCTTAAATCATGATCTGGTGCGGTTACAACTTGGAACAACTCACCAAACTCGACATGCACCAGGGTTTCGTAAAGGATGTGTGCCGGGACCCTGTGGGCGAATTCCTCCCTAGCCAGTCTGACGACCGCACTGTGCACATGTAGAGGATCACTAACTAGTGTCTGGAGGCGACAGTCACAGAACCTCTTTAACGTTCGCCCGGTGGCACGTCCTTCCGTCGGCTGAGGTGCGTCTACATTTATCATATTCTCAATTTCCAGCTCATAGGATTTGCTTCAGCTGGTCCCGATGGTGCGCACATAAAAGCGTCGAACGCAACAAACAACAATGGATACGGGTTCACTGCAGCCGTCAGCTCTCACAATACACGGACGCCCGACATTAGTCTTGTCGGTCATGAGAATACTGTCGAGGTCGCTTGCTACAACCCGCACATCTTCCTGCGCGATCCGCAGATGCCGGTCGTAACATCCAACGTATGCGGCGTCGTCGCTCTGGGCTCAGACGGCCGCTCCATCAACTTCTGGCGGACGAGAAGCACGCGACCGATCAGTGTTGCAAAGGAGGTCTTTGGGAGACGGATTATGGACCTTAGCTGGTATGCAGACGGTAGTTGTATGGTGTTGAGCGATAGCACCCTGACTACGCTAGCATTCGAACTTGAGGCTCAGCGCCAGTATCTCAGCAAACTTGGCTTCTCCATTTGCCAAATAGCTACTTGCATTCTGCTGCTGAGCCGACGCTGTCTGTCATTGGTAAACGGACACGCAATGAGACGAGCCGTACCTACCTGACGCCTCCATTTGTGCAACAGCAACATAGATCCGGTCGTGCAGGATCTTCGCGACCGTGTGAACAAGTCACCTAGTTCGTCGCCCGGCGCGTTCCCAAGATTTGTGATCGTGATCGCGGGCAACGACGCGTGAAGCCTACAGTTGCAGGTTCACTTGGAACCGCAGCAAGTGTCCATTTGGCGTCGATCTCTTCAGCATCAATTTCTATTCCCACACAGCTACCTCTGCCATTGCTGCCTGTGCATTGTTTTGTGATGT
Source organism: Phlebopus portentosus (assembly GCA_037892935.1). NCBI lineage: Eukaryota > Fungi > Basidiomycota > Agaricomycetes > Boletales > Boletinellaceae > Phlebopus > Phlebopus portentosus. The sequence continues at coordinate 21,714 of JAYXKI010000021.1, forward strand.
TTTTCATAGCTATATAATATAAAGTGATCTTGGAACTGATATGCATGGGTCATTGCAAGTGTATATACTTGTGCAAAGTAAAAGCCTAAAATGAAGGTATTGAATGCGGTCAAATCTCTCTCTGAATCCTCTTGTAATTTCCCAAATCCCTTCAAACTGCGAACCGGTCATAATGAATCTAGTTGTAATGGAAGATCCCTGGAAACTTCTGAATTCTGTCAAATTACAGTGGAACTACATGTAATTCAATGTATTCTGGCCTTCCATTTTTTTCTGATGGCTGCACAGCCGCAGGCAGTCAACTGAGCGCACTGTTGATTGCATGTGACTGTGACTATCCCACATGATCCTCAGTCGGAAATACAGTCGGATATAAAGTGTTCCACACCCGAATTTGGAAGATGGATTGCATGTCTTTTCTTGGGAAACAACTTGAATCAAGGGCATCTCCCGTCTTTGCCGACATGAGCAAGTTGGCGAAGTTGTATCCAATCCTTATAAAGCATGAAAATAGTAGGGGGGGGGGGGGTGAATACTTTTTGTACCCACGTAATAGTATGTACTTAATTTAGTAGATAGATTTGGAACGTTGGCAAGGATTTCTAGGTCTAGCTCGAGAACATTGCGTCTGCGTCTTCAGGCTCACTTTGTTGTGAGTGTTTGTGATTAACACGCGAGATATGAGCACGCTCAATGTTTACAGTATATAGCGCCAGTCTTCTCTATGTATTGGCATTGCGTGATTGGGTTGTTTTAGCCACCTGAAGCACCTCAGAACGCAAAATAAATCATCTCTCAAAGAATACTCGCCCGTTCTGCGTGGTCATAGTGTTAAAATCATGCTTTGATCATATTTCAGCTTGAATAAGAGTAAATGGCGCGCTGGACCGGGAATAATATTGCAAAAAAAAACGTGACTCGGACGGCGAGTTGCGACCAGGTGAGACTGACGGAGAAGCTACTACTGTTCATCTGTTTCAAACTAACAACTATAACGTACAGTGCTTCAAATTTTCGCTCTGGACAAGAGCTCCGGACAGCTTCCATGCTAATTGCCGACCTCCCGTGGAAGTCCAGAAGGACACGCAATATCCGATATGTCGGAACATCAGGGTGGTATCTGGCTGTCGGTACCCTATGGAGCGGTGTTTGCCAAATGGCGCACATTTTCAATTTGTCGTGGGCTCCTACGAGTTTCTAATTGTTCTCTCGACTTGCAACAGGCTATGGCAGTTTGTAACTGATTGTCCGACATCAAGGAGAAGTCTCTTCGTGTACCTTCTCCGAGGAGAAAGATGGGCAGACTAGCATTACGCAATGATTATTTGGAGGATTAATCTTCACCCGCAGAAACATCGGGCAGGCGAGATCTTCCGTGTAGGGTCCCGCAATGCATTAAGCCACGGTCATGGACCATTCGTATGTGGATACGCGCCGCTTTCGCATCAAGTTTTTGCAAAAAGAAACACAGCTTCTCAAAGCACGGGCCGTCTCCGCAACTGAATGGGGCAAATATGACCATACCCACCTGGCCGTGTGGAAGAGATCAGCACACTTCACAATGTGCTTGTCCTCACCTGATATCTCAAATTCGGTTCTGGTGGACACAACATGTACAGAGTCATCAGTACCATAAACTTACAGTCCAAAAATGCAAGAAATTATACGAACAGGAATATGGGCTCAAAAAAGTGCGCTCCATCAGCATAGTCGAAGCATAAATTTCACTCGTGATCATTCAAGTTTACGTATGTTCCAGAATCTTACTTCAATGTTAAACAGAATTCAAGGGGATAATGGGAAGCGGACCCTGCAGACTACTCGAACTGCCGTAAATCTCTGAAACAGTGGATTTTCACTCCACTATCTAGCGATGCTTGCTTGTTGCATTTGTACGGCGTTCTAAAAGCACAGCTGACGTGGCCCGCATCGTCTATATGGCATAAAAGTAGTTCAAAAGTGTCCTTCCCTCCCCCAAGATGGACTCAGCCACGTCAAGCACACCGCCTCATCCTTATGGTTACAAGTCCTTCCCGCATGCAGTGGACATGATCGAAGACTTGGGCTATGACCACAGGGTAGTCCATGCACCACGCATGCCGCCTCTCAATCCTGAGGAAGACCATGGTTTCCTTGGCTATCTACTATGTGCCTTCAATCGAGCAAAAGCTCTCTCATCGAGCGTGGTAGGATCGCGACTCACATTGAGCGAGATCTTCAACTCGAGCCGAGTCACTCTCCTCAAGGCTCTCATCGGTCTCGTAAGTCATAATTTAATACTGTCTTCCGCTTCGTGCCAACACATTCATCATTCTCAGGCCGAGACGCTCAAAAATCGAGAAGCAGTGCAGGTCATCATCCTCGCTTTCGACGCAACTGAAGTCGAGGATCCGAGAAGCGTGGCCTGGTATGCGCCGGGCGTGGCTCCAGCAAGATTAGCTTGCTTACTTGAGCAATTTTCTCGGTCGACAGGTGAAGCGGCGCAGCCTCACCGGGAGGTGAGTAGCATTTCCACAGTAGTATTCATAAGTTCACAGATTATTGTCAAAGATCTACAATCCTTCGCCTGTCGTGGATTCAAGAAGGTCAGACCAGCGGTTGAGCCTTCAGCTTCAGACGGAGCCACCTCCTTCATACACCGCAATGGCCTCCATCGCCTCGGACGTGCGCAACGGACTACCCGTTCTGCCCCTTAGGCAGCGAAACCGCGAGTCGCAGGCTTTATCGACGGCTAGCGCAGTGCAACTCATCCCTCTTACACATGACCATGAAGTAAACTGGCCCGACGAGCGGCCTGAACAAGTTATTTCTGTCAGACGCACGTCGTCCTTCCTTCTGGACGAGTCTGACCGCTTGGAACAGTCTGCGCCTAGGATGGAGAACGGTGGAGAGTCCCTTGGTCTATGGAACTTTCTCCGGTCCTTTTTTGCTCCTCTAGTACAGTCATGGACCGGTCCTTGCGCCACCCCACCAAATATGTAGCACATTTACATTTTCAATGCGAAAAACACATTAGACACGTACCTATCATCATGATGTTACAGCAGAAAAAAAATCAAATGAATTGATGGAGGTTACAGCATAAATTGTCTAAAATGTGTACTTTTCAGTCTAGGTACCGACCGTATCGTATACGGATCCGGCCGTATAACTCGAGCTTTACACGGATACGACCGTATATGGTGGTCAAGGTCTCATACGGATACGGAACACCCGTTTACGGGAATACGGCGTATACGAAGGTTCCGTAACTCTACCAAATCAGGGTATACTACAATAACACGGACCGTTATAGCTCTACTAAAAAGACCATCTGTGTAGTTTCGTGTACATCACTGTGTAGTTCTGCGTAGTTTGTCTTATATTTCCTGTGTATTCATGCTCTAGCACAGTATTCAAAAATCCGATTTCTATTTGTGCAAATTTATAGCTTTATTAGGCAATTATCGAAAACATTCTTTGAAGGCCATCTTGTCATTGTACAGACAACGCAACACTTAGATCGTGGCGAGAGACCGATGAGCTAAGCGATCGGCACTGCGCGGCATCAGCCTCATCTTCAGTCTTGAATTGATCGACATCCTTGACCATGCGTTCGTTAGCCTCCTCGACAGCAGATGGCCCTTGTCATTGGTGACGGTTATACGGTTCGAGTTGCCTTCGTCTTGTCCGAAGCAGAGACGTTGAGAATACCGTTAGCATCGATATCGAACGTGACTTCAACTTGCGGAACACCACGAGATGCAGGCGGGATACAGCTCGAACTTGCCGAGCAAGTTGTTGTCCTTTGTACGCGCACGCTCATCCCTATAGGCCTGGATAAGCACACCGGGCTGGTCGTCAGCGTACGTCGAGAAGATTTCGGACTTCTTCATCGAGACAGTCATGTTACGCTTGATCAGCGCGGTCATGACACCACCAGCAGTCTCGATACTGAGCGACAGAGGAACGACATCAAGCAAGAGGAGGTCTTGGGTCTTCTCCGAGGTGTCACCCTTGAGGATAGCAGCCAACGGTCTTGTTTGCTTGGAACGAAATGATCTGCCTTTGGACCCACGCTATTTGACCAGTCTCCTCGCTTTGGGGAACGCTACATGGAGATCAGAAACAATAACTCAAAGCGGAAGTGATACAACATACCGCATGTTCAATTCATCACCATGGAAGTCGGCATTGTACAGAGGAGTAACGGAAAGATTGAGACGAAAGCCTACATAAAATTGGTCAGAGTTCAGACATGAACATATAGGTCGGGCACGCACTCAAATAGGGCATTAGTGGGACCCTGAGACACATCATAGACACCTTGTGCCACGATCGCTGTCGGTTAAAGAGTAAGTACATAACTGCGTTAATACTGGGGAAAGATGTCCGTACGCTTATTGTACCGAAGAACTTTACGCTCCCCGGTATCTCGAATCACATATCGCGCTCGAGGGTATTCTTTCGATCCATTCGGCACGAGCTCTTGTAAGTACGCGATATTGTACGGTCAAACAATTTATAACACACGTCAGCCAAGATGCTCTTCCTACTAACCTCTTTCTTGGCACGTGAGAGGCATGGCGATGCCCTTCGGCGTGCCAACTTCGTCAAGTTCTAGGTTTTGGTCTCCGGTGATGACAGTATGTGCCGAGAAATCGACACGTTTCCCCATCAAGTTACCACGTAGACGTCCGCGACAGCCTCATCTGGGTTGCTAGACCTGCATGGCGCCTTGCTGTTGAAGAAGTCAGAAAAGAGCTTGACAATACAGGAGATACGGGTGGAACCACCGACAAGGACGATCTCGTGTACGTTGGACTTATCGATCTTGGAGTCCCGGAGAACCTTCTCGACAGGCTCAAGCGTAGACTGGAAGAGATCTTGGCATAACTCCTCGAATCGTGCCCGGGTGATCGAGGTGTAAACGTCGATACCCTCATAGAGCGAATCAATTTCGATGGTCGTCTGCGCTGCCGACGACAGTGTACGCTTCGCACGCTCGCAAGCGGTACGGAGTCGGCGAAGAGCACGAGGGTTCGATGAAAGATCTAAGAAAATCAGCGTCAATACCATGATCGTACGTCATCGGAATGACTTAAATGCATACCCTTCTTGTTCTTGCGCTTGAACTCCTGAACGAAGTGGTTTACGAGGCGATTGTCAAAGTCCTCACCACCCAAGTGACCATCGCCGGCAGTCGCTTTGACTTCGAAGATACCCTCCTCAATGGTCAAGAGCGACACATCAAAGGTACCTCCACCAAGGTCGAAAATGAGGACATTGCGCTCGCCTTGGAGCTTCTTGTCAAGACCATACGCGATAGCAGCGCGCCGTGGGTTCGTTGATGATTCGGAAGAAGTTGAGGCCAGAGATGACACCGGCGTCCTTCGTCGCCTGACGTTGCGAGTCGTTAAAGTAAGCAGGAACAATGATGACAGCCTCAGTGACGGTGCCGTGAAACAGTCATGAATGAGGTGGATGAAGCAGGGACGGAGATGATTTGTAGGTGCTGGGGGTGGATAGAGTGGCATGACAGTACTAGTGGTGGCAAGAGACAAAGAGGACGACACGTCAAAATGCATCTAAGTTCGTCTGACACTCGTCACTCGCACGCGTAGAGATCTGTGTAGATTCTGTGTAGATTTACATAGTTCGATTATACAAATCTAGTCTAGTTCTTATATATCAACTCTCAAAATCTAATCAAGCACCACGTCAGCTAGACAAAACTATACAGACTTTTGTGTTGCGTGATCTACACAGAAATGCGTATATCTGTGTTCCTAATGTATCTTGTTCTACACAAATTTTCTGTGTGATGTGAGACAGATTTTTGCGTAGATTTTTTTATCTTAGGTACGTACGGCTACACAGGTATGTGTTACGGACTGGCAATCCCGAAGGTTGCCGCGTACACGTTTTTTTTCTGTCGGAGTTCAAATACCTGCCTGTTGTAGTAGTTAGCGTCGATCACAATGTCTCACTTTTACTTCACACACACTTACACGTTGCTTCTGGAATCTATCTGCTAGATCTTGTTCGGTCGGCCTCGGATACTTGTGGAGTGCCTCGCAACACACGCAAATCTTATGTTTGACCTTCTAAGTTCTAAGATGATCATCCAACCTTGAACAGGAAAGTTTATTGCATCAAAAAATTACCGAGGCCCGCCAAATGATACAGCAGTCCACTGCAATGTCCACTCTCTGAAAACGAATGCAGACAAATTACTACAAAGATCCTAAGACAAATGGAATCCTCTTCCTCTTATCATCTGAATCAAGGCTGTGGCATGTAGATACCTTAGACGCTACTCTCCCAAAGTACGTACGCCACTTAATTTGAACTGCGGACAAGAATAAATTTATCACATTAGCTCTATATGCATACATGCAAGCCCAAAAGACAACAGCTCCAAGCCTCTCTGAACATGGAAAGTGACATGAAGCAGCCCAGTTCATTGTGCATATATTATCCTTTGATTTTGTCCTTTTTGTCTGCGACAGATGCAAGCTTCACCAGTTTCATACTGCTGCAGATCAAGGTGAGTGCATAGTCTTGTAGCTTCAGGTTTGGTGTTTGTACAGAGATATGGACACATTTGATGTTCACTGGAATGAGACAAACAAGATCATCATCCGCTAGCAAATTTGTATGGAGTACAAAAATATACAATGAATCGTTATTCTTCTTGATGTTCCACATTGTACCTGGCAACTAAAGCAAGCAAAATTGCTTGCTTTTCAGCTTTCTTTGACATTGTCTTCTCAGCAGGCACGTCAGCTGGATAAATTTTTTTAATTTCACAAGCTGAATTTTCATTATAGGGATGGTCATTCGCTCGACAGTGGAACTGTCCTGCTCCATAGAGACCAATTCAATGTGTTCATCTCAGTCCTTCTTCTTCTGCATAAGTAGGTCGGTCTTCAGTTTTTTTGCAGCATGTTCCTGATCCTTTTTTGCAGTAACTTCATGCTGCCATTTCCTCTCCAGGCCGCTTGAATCCTCGGCACGTGCCTGCACACGCAAAAACTTTTGGTCTTCTTCACTGGTGAGTACAGTTTCAATAAATTCTTCTATGTCGTTGTGTCGATATCTAAATACTGAATTGAATAGTCACAAAGATCTGCTTGGATTTTTGCAGGCAAAAAGCCTGAGGGAGCCAAGTGCTCCCTCATTTGCATCATTTGTTGCAGGCATCCAAGCCTGCTCCTTCTCTGCTTCAGTAAGTGCTACAATTGCTTCATCATCATTAAATTCTGATGAAAAGCACTCCCAGGTAGATAGTGCACAGTCAAGAAGGCCCTGAAAAGGGCCTCTAGTTCTAGCAGCCTCTTTTCAGTAATAAGGGTTTAAATAGCTTCAATTGCATTGGGGCAATTCCAATTCTTATTTCCATCCAGGGTGGCCTCATGAGGCTTTGCCTGTGATGAAATGATGAGCTGTGATGAGCAGATCAATTTCTGCAAGTGTTGCTTGACCTGTGTAGATGTTCGAGACTCAAGTAAGTACCTTTGATAGATCCTAGCTGAGTATAGTCTCACCTGCTCTAAGCGTGGCCTGATTTCTAGGGCATTCCATAATACACTAGTAATTTAGACATGTGACATATTTTGGCCCTCCTACACCTCAAAACACAAAATAAATCATATCTCACCCAACACTTAACCGTTTTGCATGATCTAAGTTTTTAAATTCATCATTGATTGTGGGTTTCATATTAAAACTTGAGCAAGGGAAATTGGTGCAAAATTGACCCCAAAACGTTGCAAACTGTCAATTTTGCATACAACCCTGACTTTCTCAAAATTTCCTGACCTCAAACCTGGCTGTACAGCTCCCCAGACCAGTCCTAAATGATAATATGACTTTATTATGAGTTTAAATATTGAGTTTGAGCTGAAATGTGTACTGGAATTGTCAGCCTGTGGCATGCCTGAGTTGCTGAAAACTGCACATCTCCCCCTAAGCTCCCTGGACCAAGAGAAGCAGTTTCCTGGCCAGATTCATACACATAAAATCATGATAATTGCACTAGATTATATATGAGCATCGTTCAGGGCTCCAGACTCAGCTGGTGAGCTGGGAAGATGCTGACTGGGATGCTGCTATATGCCTCAGATGTTGAAGTCCGCATTGCTTTTATAGAGTCAAATGATTGAAGACTACACAGGTTGTGACTCTGGCTTGGCCAGATCTAGAGGCGGCGAGGGCTTCAGTGATGACACAAATAAAAGGCGCCAAATGATGGAATGATAGTGATCACAAGACGGAATGAAAGGAAAAAAGCAGGGTGCGGAAAGGTGACATGAAAATATGCAACATTGGGAAAAAGATGGGACGAAAGGAGAGAGGGAACTAAGGAGCTTACTTTGAATACGTTCCTGCGTATTCGACGAGATTTAAAACCTCCATGGATTTCGAGAGTTATCTTGCGGCCGACGATTGCTCCTTGTGAGTTGTGCCACGGATTTGGGCAAAATGTCATGCGTCGCAGGACTCATGAAGAGAAGGCTAGATCACACAAAACGGGCAAGTGCACTGTTCATCGGGATATGACTTATATTTCGTGATTTGAGGCACAGGGGCCGAAATTGGGAATGTATCGTGTCTCAAGACTTCTGAAGAAAACCGAAGCTATCACGGTAATATGCTTCATCCGAGCCTCCTTCCTATCTACCGCCCCTGGGCATGCCGTCTACTAAATGTCTCATTTGCTCGAGTTCCGCACGTACCGCACGAAGCTCGTGTTGAGCATTTGGAGTAGAGTCGCCAGAATCGTCGATATTCGTAAGACTACTCGAAAGCAATAAGCCTAAGCGCTACAGGTGTATCGTCAGTCATCCTGCAAGGCGCTTAGAATTAAAACGCGACAAGTGGTTCTTACTCGAGAGACATGAGGCTGTAACAATGCCACTAAGAATGCGAGGACGAATGCTGCATGCGCAAGAGTAAGGATATCAAGCCAACCCCAAGAGGTTCGCGGATACTTTCTCGAGTGTGTCATCCGCCAGAATGAAATGTACGGTTTTGAAGACCCGTAGTTCGTTGATGAACCACCCATGACGAGCGTTTCTGTCGACCCGTCGAAACTCTGAAGAAGAATATTTCAGCTTTGATAGTTTTGAGCATATTGATGCGCACGGCCACCGTCTGGACGAAACCAGAACTCTCATGCTGCAGCTTCTGAGTGACTTGCCCCGTCTCCGCATTGTAGACGTAAAGCATTCCATGATCGGACCCTCCAATTATTAGCTTCTGGTGGTGAGCCCAAGCTACTTGCTTGGGCACGGTCTTATTTACAGGACAAGGCAGAGCGCGGACCAAGCTACCCGTAGCGACATCGATGACGCTAAAGCCATCCTCGGAATTATCAATGACCGCTAACCTGCGACCAGGACAAAATGCTGCGTAGCCACTGCATCGCCATTGAGTCAATGAAACAGTCGCAGACTATGCCGAAGGTCTCACCAAATTTGCGAGAAGGCATTTGTTGACCTTAGAATGTTACCCCTCTGCCCGTGAACAGTAAGGCTGGGTAATTCTGGTCATTACTTAAAGAAAGTTTAAGAAGCGCGGAACTGTTACATTCGCCCGTCCATCATCCCAAATATAATGAGGTCGGCTCTCACGTTATCGGCAAAGGCAATGGACTTCGGAATCGTTCCAGCGAGCTGTACCGAAAAGACAGCTGTGGGAGTCCCAGGAATTTCGTCATCGTACATAAAGACGCGGACCCAGCGTTCGTACGTGCCGAGCGCAACACGGAAGGACTTGGTGTCCGGTTTCGAGACGGAGAGGCTGATCACTTGCTCGGGGGTTCCAACGCGGTGTGCGGACAGCTCCTTAAAAGCTCCCTGGCAGTAGGTCAGCGCAAGCTAAGGAAATACGAGGGATATCTCACCGACTCGGATTCTTTCCAAACGATTAGGTAGCCAACGGAGGTCGCAAAATCAGGGTTTTTCTCCAGTCACTGGTGGGTAGCCACGAGGTGCAAGTGACTTGGCCACGGACATTAACCCTGTGGTCCGGACGAAATGGTGGTCGCAGTTCTTTACAGGCTACTATGTCCCACAGACGCAGTGTATCCGAGCCTATAAAAACTGTTCTCAGTGGACTCAGTTCCAGACGGAGGAAACGTACCCCCGCTAGCGAGGACTGTGCCGTCGTTTGATATAGAGAGGGAATTAATTCCCTCTGAGTGTCCGTAAAGGCGGCCAACGAGAACAAAGTGCGGTCTGCTCCAGAAGAACACCATACTGCACTGGATGAGTACGACGAATTTTAGGAATCCAACAAAGCGATACAGATCTATTTAACTAATCGGATATATCGATCAATTAGAAACAAACCAGAAACGTCGGAGGCTACGGAAAGTAGCGTTCTAAGCAAAGTACGGTTACGGGTTGTCTGTACACGTGTACACGCCACTTTCGTTTCAAGTTCTTTGCAATGAGAAACACAGCTTCCTAATGCACGGGCCGTCTCCGCAACTGAATGGGGCAAATATGACCATACCCACCCGGCCGTGTGGAAGAGATCAGCACACTTCACAATGTGCTTGTCCTCACCTGATATCTCAAATTCGGTTCTGGTGGACAAATATGCACAGAGTCATCCAATACAAAGCTGAAAGATAATACCGATACTGGTAGATGTCAGTCACATGATCGTCTTACAATATCATCCGTCGACGGATTCCTTTCCTTTGATTTCCATTTCCCGTTTTCTTCTCGTCCCCTCAAGGTCAAGCCTTCATCGCGTACGACTACCCGACACGATTCCTTGGATTTGATGTCCGTTTCTCCCCACCTTCTCGCCAAGTCCGTTCGCAACATCGCGTACACCTACCTGACACGATGCTCTGACACCCTTAATTTGATGTCCCTTCGGCTACTTCTCGTTCTCTTTAATACAGCCGGCGTGTTAGCGACGGATGTTTCTGTCTGAGCCGGTTAATGCGGAGTCAGATCATTGACGCAGATCCGATTTCAGCAGGATTAGTTCCTTCGTACAGCGCGGAGCCGTTGAATTTGAAGACGTTCATGGGATGCGTAAAGTGCGCTCAGGGTTGCTCACACTCTCCCTAAGGGTTGTGCGGCGTAGTGTAAATGGTTGCGAGTCAAATCTATGCTTTTTTTTCTGACGGATCGTATGTTATGCCAGCCCATTCCTGTTTGTAAAGTTTCTTGCATTCACGGACTATAACATACAACACTAAATTCACTCCAGACGAGAGCTTCGAATAGCTTCAGTGCTGAGATGGTCAATACACTAGGAAACTGAACCTGGGCGATGACCAGCATTCTCAACCGGGGAGAACTTGCTGATCTCCCGTGGAAGTCCAGAAGGACACGCCAATATCCGATATATCGGAACATCAGGGTGGTGTCTGGCTGTCGGTACCCTACAGTGCGGTATTTGCCAAATGGCGTGCATTTTCAATTTGTCGTGGGCTCCTGCGAGTTTCTAATTGTTCTCTCGACTTGCAAACAGGCAACGGCAGTTTACTGACTGTCAGACATCAAGAAGAAGTCTCTTCGTGTATCCCGCCAAGGAGAAAGTTGGCAGACTAGCCTTATGCAGCATCGGGTGGGAGAGTAGTGCTCTTACCCGGTACCAGACGGACTCATCTTCCGTGTTCGACAGAATTCAAGGGGATAGTGCGAAGAATCCTGCAGATTGGCCAGCCCGTCGTTAATCTCTGAGACAGTAAAATTTCACTTCTCTATCTAGCGACGCTTGCCTATTACTTTTACACTACGTTCTGAAAAGCACAGGAATCAAGCCAAATACGCACATACTGTACTATGTGATAGAGTGCATCGCATACAGCCGACATTTACACAAGGGACTGAAAATGTAAGAGTCATCTGGCTCTGAATGAGCATACGATCAACCTCAAATCCGATACACTGGACGCTTATCCGTAAGGGATCTGGCGACGGTGCCAAACCTAAACCACCGGTCCGACGCTGCCCGAGAGGTCGAGCCGAATTTTCGGTAGCCTCAGACGGCGCCAGACTGGAGTGATCTGGGTAGGACCAGTGAGGAACCCCCTTGCCAGACTCAGAGCGAGCGCCAGGCAACAGGGTCCTCCTTCCTTAAATGGGCTATTATGTCCGAAAAATGAGATCACACGATCGATTGTTCACATCGATCAATGCTTCTACATAGAGAAATTTGGTAATCAATATCACATTAGGTCAGAAAATCTAGGACTGGTCCGGGTTCTGTCCCTAGTAGTTGCTGCAACAGCTAGGTCCTGTCCCAGATGCAAATTCAGCGGAGTTTCAACCCATCGCTGGCACCAGATCCCTTATAATTATATATATATTACGGATAAGCATCCAATACATAACGAACAGAAAATGCCAAAGCGCGCGCTGTAAGAGTTGGGTGCGGCATGTGCCGATCACCTTCCACAAACGGGGGTGACGAAGACTTAGGGGAACCACCTGTTAGCCACTGTAAGGTCATATCTCACATTTGAATTACTGTAGGAACACTGTAGGAACAATCACACAGTCCATTCATGCCCGCTTTCTACAACAAAATGTGGCGGAAGACATATACACGATGTTCTTGAGTTCGACCCAGAAATCCGATATTCACAATATTAATAAATAGATTCAATTACATAGTCCAGTTGATCATGGGAATGACGGCCTTGTAGGCAAGCAATCAACTGCGCGCGCAGTTGATTGTATGTGGCTGTGCAACCATATTCCCACCTAATATCCTCTTAAATTTCCCAGAGATTGCGAGTCAAAGGAACCTGCATTGCTGAAGTGGATGTTTTAAGAAAGATGAAATAAGAACTAAAAAGCTCTGCCTCGCGGTAATTGCAAAAGAGACACCCCCAACTTAGTAACTTCTCCGCTGAAATACTTTGATCCTCATAGAGCTCTCTGCATAGTTGTAGGTATTGCGCAGTAATGCGCTTCTCTGAGTTTGTAAGAACAATTTTACCGGCAGAACGCAAGGCTTAAGTGATAAGTGAAATCGACCGTGTCATGAAAGAAGGTAGATCCTATCATGGACTTGCACCCAGTCATCGGGTCGTCCACTTAGATGACATTTTCTTGGATCTATTCAAGAAGGATTTGTTTATTAACAATATCCAGTGCCATCCCAATACCGTCAATTGCGATGTCACCATCTTGCATAAGAACAAGTCGTGGGCTGTTGCGGACTATATGAGGGGTTAATCGCATACGGACGTTGTTGCTTTCCCATCAAGAACAACCAGACAACAAAACAATATGGCGGTACTGAGATGACACCGCCATTAAGTTTGATGGAGATATCGCGCAAAGCTCATACTTCTATTGATAAGACCCGGTCATTTCTATTGTATCCACATATTTATGCATGACCAATCAAAATCTTCCTCAGCGAGGTGAAAAAGAACTGTCCTCTGAGCAGGACCCTGGACACTGAGCCAATTGTCGTTATAAAAGGAGAGCGGAAGATTCAGGACCGGCTCGCGAGAAGTCTCTTTGTAGCCTCGCCTTTCCCTTAATACAGGCTTCGCTCCCCGTCTGGAGTAGATGGTACGGTCAGACCTATGGGAGTCAATGTGAACCAAGAGAGTGCGAATGTTTCTCCGCCAGGGCATCGCCTTGACTCGTGTACCGGAAAATCCGTCGTCAGGGTCACTTTCGTCAGAACTCATACCCGCCGGCCCCAATTTCTCGAGCACGTCCTGCGTTTTCTTCCACCTCCTGCTCTCTTCCTCATCGTTCAACCTTTCACATTGCCTGACTTTTGCCTCGACGATGCGCAGTCGTGACCTATATTTCTGTAGGGTGATTAACACATAATCGGAATAACCAGAAAATCAGTACTCACATTGTGTCGTCTGGAGTTCCGCCTAGCTCTCGTCAATCCTTCGGTATAGTGCTTTGTCACCCTGTCGTCCACCTCCTTCGACGTTTCAAATGACTCGCCGTCGGATTTAGGCTGAGCTTGTCCGTTCTTCCATTGGGCACGGATATTCCTGAGCCTATTCTTGATAGACCGAACCCAATCGGACTTCGTAACCCCTAGCTTTATCGCTTTCTCCCTCCTCATGACTTTGTCAACCAGAATTCGGATGACCTCTTTGTTCCATTCCGAGGCAAGGGTGTCGCGCATGTCGACAAGGGGTCGGGCCTCGTCTGGACCACCTGCACCGGTACGATTGAAGGTTTCGACTAGAATGGGGTCGGCAGTGGCACAGAAAAGAAAATCCAGGACCGTCGTCACATTATAAGTTTCCCTTATGACCTTTCTGATGATACGCTGAGGGATCATCAGCCAAAAAAAAAAATGGTTCAACTTTTATGCGCTGACATTTTTCTTGTCTTTGATTCGCTTTCCGGACCAACGACTCTGTGCTTTTGTCTTCGGGACATTTTCTTCGTCTGTTTCGTCTTTGTCGGTCTGATCGAGGTCGAAGTGGTCTTCATCGCCAAGCTCCGCCCCGTGCTGCTCTATTTGATCGTCAGCATCGTAGCCATCATCGTTGCTATTGTCAACCATGATGAAGTCCTCCTCTTCCTCAGCTGTCCATCTCTGATTCTAAAACGTTTGTGAATGAAGCTCAACACTTATATGTCAAAGAATAGTCCTCTCACCGACGTTTCGTGTCTCGGACTCATCACAACCCCCGAGCACTTCGCAGTTCTCCGGCTTGATGCCTTGTTTTTAAGACCGCTCTCGCCTTGTTTCTCCTGCGTTGGTGTCTGCACCGTTCGCCCCGCTGCATTTCCCCTCTGCGACCGTACGTCAATTCTATCTTTTGATGTCGTGATTTCTGATGAGTTAGCAAGTAGAGTCTGCGGAGATGATTTGGAAGCGAGCAGTATCTGACGAACTGGGAGAGTCAACAACTGGCGCTTGTCAACCTCAAGCGACGTGGGGAGACTTTGAAGAAGCAGGTCGTCACCGCGCTGTCGCCACGAAGCCTCTGTTCGCATTGTCTCACCGTCGAGACGCTATAGATAAATGCATGAGAATGGATCAGAACTTGAATACCAGGAAGAAAAGAAGTAAAGCGTACCAAATTCATCAGCTCAACTTCGAGGCCATTGATTCGGACATCCTTCTGTCGGAGGATTTCCATCAGCTGTGCTTGACTGGTACTAAGTTGTTCTAACTGCATCGCCAGTTGCGAGACATGGCTGATTATGGCCTGCGATGACTCAGACGGACTACTCGACGTTGATCGCTATTCTCATAAATCCAGGCTTGAAACGAGAGATGATGGAAATCTCACCTTCGAAACTGTACTCGCGTCCCGTAAATTCGACTGTATACGCTTACTTTCGCCCGCCCCAGGAGACATCTAAGTGTAAAGCCCATCAGTCGCACATGTGGGAACTTATCGAATGACAGCGAGGTCTAACAGATGACACAGGGACTATCATTTCGAGGTCTTGCTCCTTTTAAGTTTTGGGTCTGTCAGTCCGTCTGGTCCGCTGACCATAGCCAATCAGGTCAACTCACCGTCAAGGCCATATCCACATCCTCGTCGGGGTATGCCACGACGCTTGCCAGACTAGCAGCTCTGAATGCACCCGGTACAGGTTCTGCGCAATCGTGTGATCTTGTCGAGTTGACGGGAAAGAGAGGTGAGGATTCATTGCCGGATTTAATTGGGACTGTGGAAGTGTGGTCCGGGGTGAAAAATCGAGGAAGCATTGAGGGAATTGAGTGGCATGTACGTTGACATTTTTATAGCCTTCTGTATATACTGTATATAGCACAATCGGACGGACGAGAGACAGACAGGTGTCGAAACTCCACGAGCAAGGGCTCTGTCACAGAAGTCACATCGTCTAGTTTTGGGAATGCCGATCAACTGGTCTAACTCTTCCTCGTTCAAGGAGTAGGAGATGAGAATAATCTGACAAATTCATGCTATTGTATTCACATCGAGTATGTGCTCTTGTAGTATATATTTCCTCGAACCAGAGCTTTAATCACGAAAAGAATTTTATTTTGACTTGAAGGTTGTGGAGACAAAAGAATTACCAATCAGGTCAGAACCGCGTTACGGCAAGGTGTCGCTTAAGTCTTTGACATGATCTCTCGCGTGCGTTGTTCAAACGGTGTGCCCGGAATTTCAAAACGGTCGCTATCAGACACCGCTTAATAGCAAAAGACCTCTAGTGGGCGGTTTTGCCCGATCCTGAGTGGATACTGGTCTTCAATCACATCACCCGCTAGACTTACGCGTCCGCCTAACACAGAGGGCAGAATTATGTTTCTGAGCCTGCTTAAAAAATTGCAATCACGGATCAAAATTTCAGGTTCGGAAATAGGGGTTTGGTCCCTGTGAGCTTCTTTCAAGAAAATAGTCCCGCTGCGCAATTAGCGAAATGCATCAGAATTCATGATGAAATACAGTACTAGTGTTTCACCGGTGTGTTGAACACCTAATTGAAGTTTACATATGCATAAATTAAATTATGCATGATACGAAAAGTTTGGACTGATTTCGACGAGCTGGGAGGCAACTAGTAACGTTTACTGCATTGAAAACTACAGTATATAATCGAGTTGCTCGAGATGAAAACATGCAGAATTGAGTGAGAAAATGCGGGTGTTTAATACATATGCGGTTTTGACACGCCGGTGAAAAAGTGTAGGACGTGAAATAATTAGACAAGACAGGGCCGCGCGTCGGGTAGGTGCGCGAGATGTAGACTTGGCCCTGAGGGGAGAGAAGAAAGCGAAGCGAGAAATGGAAATCAAAGCAAAGGAGCCCGGGGATGACTGACATATACTTCGTAAGTATGACGGTAATGTAAGACTGCTGACTGCTGGAGAATTGTGAGAACGACTGACGACTATAAGTATAACGTAATACTATATTATAGTATATACGTATGTACAACACCTCCAGACGAGTTACGGAAGGAGCCCCGGCAATCCCAACGCCCAACAGATGGCTGTTCTCGGATAAAATGGTCGATTTCCAAAACAGACATCTGGTGAGATTGCCGGGGTCCTGTTCCAGACGAGTTCCAGACGAGACCTTCGAACAGCTTCCGTGACTTCCGTGCTAAGGTAGTCAATACACTAGGGAGCTGGCCCTGGGCGATGATCGGCATTCTCAGCCAGAGAGTGACCTCCCGTGGAAGCCCAGATGGACACTTCGATATCCGATATGTCGGAACATCAGGGTGGTATCTAGCTGCCGGTACCAAATCCTGCTTGTCTCTCGTGGCGTACGTATCTTCTGGAGCTGCTCATCTCAGGGTCGCTTCTGTGAATTCTAACTACTAGCTATAGGGTTCCGCAGCGTACGTAAATGGTCACGGTTGCTTTGATTATGCCGACGGATGGTATTTCTTGAGTCTATATACCTCTTTGTATAATTTCTTGCATTTACGGACTTTAAACTTGTGGTATTGATGACTCCGTGCATATTATGTCCACCGAAGCCGAATTTGTGTGCTGATCTCTTCCACAGGGCCGGGTGGGAATCTTCAGTTGCGGAGACGGCCTGTACATTAGGAAGCTGTGTTTCTCATTACAAAAAATTGATGAGAGCGGCGCGTACCCACATATGATCAGACTGTAACCATAAATATGCGCTGCCAAACCCTAATCCTGACCTTTGGCGAGTATAAATATATTTAATTGTTTAACTTTGCATCATTCTCTGGACTGGCAGTAGCTGGAACGATCAGTTATCATTTACACTGCTTCAAGTAAGTCTCTATTCATGAATCAGATTTCTTTAGATTCTACTCTCGTCGTACTCGCTCTGATTTGATTGCAAGGAGATGAACTGCCCTAATGAGATCCTGCTGGACATTATTGATGGGGTTGTTAACCTCGAGGACATACGTTCTCTGGTACAGAGCGGAGGACGTTTAGGTGGCCTGGCTACTCAACACTATCTAAAAAAGGCAGGACTTCGCGTCGAGCGAGATCCGGTTTCGTTGATGACGTCCGTGAGGCTCGAAACTACTGCCAGCGTGAAGGCCTTGCCAGTTTGGTACGAAGCGTGTATGCAGCCCATTAATTTGCTGGCAATCAAATTTGTTGACCACCGGGACGAGGCGACCTTGGAGACGAGGATAATGACATCGTTCCTATTCGCCATCCATCCCTCAAAGAGGTTTTTTGATGAACTGCACATCGAATACGATCACGAGTGTCCGGATTCTAAAATTGTTTCAGATTTGCTCCATGCTATAATCAAAACCGGCTGTAGGAGGATATTAATCAAAGGCACGGTTTCGTTCCAGCCTGATGAGCCGAGGCAAACAGTAGGTGCCACTCATGCCGCGACTCTTCTTTCTGATCATGATCGCTCTCTGCAGGATATTGACGAATGGAAAATAAGCCATTCTGACGTGGCGATAGAGACGCTATGTTTACTCGGAACTTCTAGGCTACTGAGAAGCACCTGTCAAGCATGGAGTATTTCTGCACTCACGAGTCCATTCCTTCAATGCGTGAAGCTGTCCAATTCCGGCCTTCACCAAGACGCTCTGACCATGATATTCAGTACTCTTGTTCTTCCCAACCTACAGCACTTCGAAGTCGACGATCATTTTTATCTCGACTCGGCAGTGTCTTTTCTTCTCAGACACTCGGGCATTTTGAAGTCAGTTGCCATCGCGAAATTGTACGGATCGCCAGAAGGAACAATGAGGTCTCATATCGAATTTGTATATTTGAGAAGTCTGGCGGCTCCGATGGCGCTACTTCATGTTCTGTTTTCTGCCGAGGCCGAGATGCCTGCACTCAGTCGCATGTGCATACGAAATGATACATGTCTTTTAGGGGGGACGGACGTACAGAACATAGTCACCGTGGCATCTTCCTTTGGGATACGAGAACTCGAAATACCGTTAGAGATCGGCCTGAGGCTACTTCGCGGGGCTCGAGAAACAAAATGGGCGGGATCCCGATGCATAGAGTCATTAACTATACGCCTTGAAGAAGGCAGCTCGATTGAATTTCAACAGAGACTCCAAACGGTCAGTTCGCCCCGTTATGGCTTTATTGGATTCAATTTTAATTTGCTTTGAGCCAGGCGGCTTGTGCATTTTGGATGCGATACCTTCCGAAGTTAGATTCTTTGTTTGTGACAGGGGATGAATGGTTGTGTAGGCTGGATGTCAATTTTGATGGAATTCCTGATCTTGGGACCGCTGGAACAATAGTTCGCGAAACCTTTAGGATTGTGGACGATGTGTATGTCGAGATCCTACCGCATGGCTACCCTTGGGTGAAAGACTTGTACTAGTAGTTCTATGGCTGTACTGCAGTTCACCGTATACCGTGAGATCAGCCATGATTCGAATAAAGCTACAAGTAAAACTCCGACATCACTGCGCATGCACTGCATATCTTCTGCTCATCACCACTCGATGTTGTCACACAACCATCATGTCGCTGGCAACACGACCGAGTAGAGATCATCGCAAAAAGCCCGTACAGTCTCGAGCTTCTTTCTGCATCCGTACCTTCCACATTGACCGCCTCATAGGCGATGCTGCGTTGATGTAGATCCCGATAAGGGAGACGACTCTCTTCTGGTGACCGTCTCGTAGAACCAGTTCGCTCAGGAGATCAAGCGCAAGAACAAGAAGGTATATACATCGTTTATGACATTATGCGGATTTAATTACGATGCCTATGCCACACAGACTCAAACCCAAACATCGGCGTCAACACGTACATAATCTTTCGGGCGACCCACAAAGCCGAGATCTTCTACCCTCAAAGGGTGCCTACGTACTTCAGATATGGCGGAGACTACTTCAACATCGCTATCCCAATTTCAATGCCGCGGATAGCGCAACTGTGTGGGGATGATGTGTCAGGGATTCACAACGCACGCGATGAACGTGGGCAAATGCTCTCTAACGCAGAGTATACAACCGTCCGGACGAAGAAGTCCGAGATCTTCTCGTGGCATTCATAACGTGTGCTCAGAAGGCAGGTGGATAGATGGCAGTAAACGAAGGAATTTGAGTTACAGAGTAGTACATGGCGCAGCATCCCCACGTATAGTTGCGTACATCTGTTGTTGCTGTTGTGGTGCTTGTAGGGGCGGCGGCGGTTGTAGCTGTTGTGATTGTTGTGGTTGCTGTGATTGTTGCTGCTGGTGTTGGAGAGCAGGTGCGTTTGGAGTGGTCATTGGTGTAGTCTTTAATTCGTTTGGTGGGTTCTACTTTTGTTCCTTAGTGAGGTAGTTCAAGTGCGACAGAAAGATCTTCAAGCTGATCTTTGGATGTTGAAGATAGTGCACCGATGAAAATACCGATCGCTGCTGTTGCGGCTCGCTCTTCGTCCCTCTGTTTTGCCTTCATATCGTATGCCTCTTTTTCGGCCGCCTCCTTTGCCTTCTTTTCCTCCCTTTTTCTTCACGTTCCTTGAGACCATCCTCCGAGGTAAGCACACTGGCTTTAGATACGAATCGATGGCTTTTCTTCTTTTGCGACTTATTCTTCTTCATTTGTAGCCTTTTACGTTCGCGCCGCATGAGAACCTCATGGACTTGAGCCGCCTCTGCTGCAGCTCGAGAAGTTTGGAGCTCTGTTTCAAGCTCTCGAACTCTGGGTCGGAGTCTCTTGATCTCCTTGTCGGTATCTTCCTGTGAGTCGTATCTTTGTTTCCTTCTTGTGATGCTCTGAGGTGCATCAGTGGTCGCACTCTCTCCATTTTGGCCAGAGGAAGCCTTCTGTGCGATTGCAGTGTGGACAATTTCATTTCTGACTGTCAACGCAAATCAGATCAAGGATCAGCGAACTACAGGCATTTACCAGTTATTTACAGCTAATTGCAAAATTATTGGGAATCATGTGATTTCGTCACTTCTTCTGTCACAAGAGCCTCAAAACACAAATAAAATCATATCTCACCCAAAACTCAACGGTTTCACATCATCTAAGTTGCTAAATTCATCTCTTTGAAAGGGCTTTTATTATAGCCATTTGCAAAAGTAATGAGAAAAGCCAAAATCACATGATTTTTCACTTGTGTCATGCTCTCGAAAGGCAAAAATGAACAAAATGGCCAATTGCTCACTCAATATTGCACATTACAGCTAATTGCAAAATTGTTGGCAATTTGGAAAATCACGTGTATTTTTGACGCATAGTGCATCCTGGATGAGCAAAAAAAAACAAAATAGCAAATATCTCAGTCAATACAGCACATAAAAATCTGATATAACCATGTAAAAAACCTGCTCGAAAATGCGCTCCAGTACATATAAAAATGTCTGGGTTTTGTTGAGTATGTACTTCGCTACTAAAAAGATAGCATCATTGTGCTAAATCCTTGTCATGCCCTCCGTTCAGTGTAAAAATCATAGCTTGCCCAACGTCATCCGGAAAAATCTGATTCAAGTTTGATAAATCAGGCCAGCCCAGTGGGCACCTGTACGCAACTCCTCAAGGCTCCCTGACATGATTGTGGTAGTGAAACTGGGTGGTTTGTTGTCACTCCTGCTCGCAGAACTCTCCCCTACTTCATTGCATCTGTCATAACTCACGCATTCGGACACTAAAAAATCTGATTGTTTCTGCTAAAAAGACAGCAGCATAGGCGCTTTCAGCCAAGACAGTAGCTGAGCTGAGTTAGGCTTGGGTGTAGCTACATTACATGTACTATCTACCAATCAGACTTGAAACCACCTCGGTGACCATCCTCTGCTGAAATGTCACCCAAAATCATATCTGGGCAAGGGCGAACAAGGTCAGCTCAGCCATCATGCACTCCTGCTACAACCAAACCGAGTGTGTCTGCCAGGGCCGCAGAAACATCTCTCAGAGAAACATGAGTGTACACACATGATGGTAGTCTTTCGTATGCAGTATCTCCCTGCACAGCAGCTCTCATCACTTGTCCACAGTTCCCTCCTCATCCTCACCAATCCCTCATCACCTACAGGCATGAGGGAACCTCCAGTTGCTGGGGACAGACCATCATGAGAGATGAGGCACCACGGCAAAGAGATAGGAGCAGCGACGCATGTGAGGATGAAGGGGTTAACTCACGTGTCGAGTCGCCACTTGATCTCGAGCCATCACCATCTTCACAGTCACCATCTCTACAGCTTATGTTGAGCATTCATTCATGCAACCCCGGCGACATGGCAGACAGCTGTCCAACGATTTACGGGAATGCATCATCACTATGAACAAGAAACTCAGCGCCTCTCAGATCACAGCCTTGACCTACATACCCAAGACAACAGTTTTCTGGATAATACGAGAGTTCAAGCGCAATGGGACTGTTGCTGCGCATGAACTTGGTTTTCGTGGAAGGCCTCGAGTGCTTGATTATATCCACACTGAGGTATGCACATGTTGAAACCTGTCCTGGTAGCTGTTGGTTCACACCACGTAGTTGCTTTTCGGGTCACTAAGCAATCTCAATGACCGTTACATTGACGAGTTGAGGCTACTGCTCCAGGAAAGATGGGAGAAGGAGGCTTCGGATGTGACTATATGCAGGTCCTTGCTGTGTGCTGGTTTCACACTTAAGAAGATGGCTGTCTCTGTCGCTTTGCTTCCCCACGCAGTCCACGCGAACTGAAATCGTTGTGGTCTAGTTATCGAAAAGGGCTCTCGAGCGGAATGAAACTCTGCGTATGCAGTACGTCGCACGTATTACCTCTCAGTACACAGCGGAATAGCTATTTATCGATGAGAGTGCTTGCGATCGGCAGGCTTTTCTTCGCAACACTGCTTGGGCCCTTGAGGGTCGCCGTGCGTGTCGCAAGCAGTTTTTCAATAGGGGGAAATGGTGATTCTGCCTCTTGTGGCACGTCACAAGCTTCTGATTCACTCCGTTAGCTTCTCCGTCTTGCCAGCTATCAGCCTCAATGGGACAATCGACTGCACTATCGTACAGGGCGCATTCAATATCAAATTGTTCACGGAATTCATCGCCAGCCTGTTGGACAAAATGCATCCCTTCCCCAGTAATCAATCAGTCATTGTAATGGACAACTGCCCAATATACAAGGCTCCCAAGATTTGGGAGCTTATCGAATCTCGGTCTGTCTCACTAGCAATGCAAGTTGCAGCATGTACTGACCCCTTTGCTTAGGGGTGTCAGGCTTGAATTTCTTCCTCCTTACTCACCAGACTACAATCCTATTGAACTTGCATTCTCCGTAATCAAGTCCAGGTTAAAACGGCAGGGTCCCGGTCCTCAGGATGACACTTCAGTTGTTGAGCAACTCTGCAGGCAGGTGTATTCCATTAATTCTTTGGATAGTTATTCCTTCTTTCGCCACTGTCGCTATGATGTGCTTGTATAGGCTGTTGAATCTGAAGATAGTGTATATTTGCGGACTTTGGATCGTCAATCTCCGGAGGGCTAGTAAGCGAGCTGGGAACACGTTTATAAGCAGCTACCTTCATTGCCACATCACTTTTTTTTTATCTCTTACCATCATGAGTCCCACCCCTAGAAAACTCGCAGCTCGCAAGACTGCAGCTCGTAAGACTGCCGGGACGAAGCAGGCATCTGCCGTCACAAGAAACTCCTCTCCCAAAAAAGCAGCAACGGCCCTGGAGCCCCAGCGAGCAAATGGCCCTCATTCGAACTCTCAAAATGCAGATGTCATTGCTGAAGGACCATGGAAACGAGGCCGGCCAAGGAAGGCAGAGCAGCCTGCTGTCAACAAGAACGGTGTTAAAGAGATGGTAGTACTGATAGTCTTGTCTTCTGGTATTGCAGTCATACTTCATAACAGAAAAACATGGAAGTGGAGCCCGCCATGACAAAAGCAAGGGGCCGGAGAGCTGCTGACGAGGACCTGACGTATCAATATGAAGAGCCCTATGATGAAGAACCATCACAACTTGATATTGCCCGAATGGCTAATGACGATCCGGGTCAAGAGTCAGATACCAACAGAGTCGGTACTGGTGATCCTTGGGACTTTGATAATCTATTGCTTGCAGCCAGTGCATAGACCATTATAGGAGTTTGTCAGTCTCTAATGATTTAATAGACTACGCTGACAATTCGGACCAAGAGTATAGATGCGACTCGTCAGTTGTATCTTACGTGCATTTCATGGAAAATCTCAAATGTGAAAAAGAGGAGCAGCAAGCTCCTAAAGAAATGCGATCAACACTTGTCGTTCTGGTTGACGATGGGCGGGCTTTGCGCAAAATGAACGTTGAACCTCAACACAGCATAATTGATGTGCGTCAGAACGTGGCAAGTATTCTTCAGTGCTATCCCACCTCGGTTACACTAGGCTACACCGGTCCGTG
This sequence comes from Phlebopus portentosus, assembly GCA_037892935.1. NCBI lineage: Eukaryota > Fungi > Basidiomycota > Agaricomycetes > Boletales > Boletinellaceae > Phlebopus > Phlebopus portentosus. The sequence goes on from JAYXKI010000021.1 coordinate 45,953, forward strand.
GTTTAAGAAGATTGGGACGAAGATTCAACCCCTGTTACGAAAATTGTGGATATACAATGCGGCGTGGAATCAGACACTTTACACACCGAATCATGCAGCCTAATCAGGAACACTTCGAAAGGCTTCAAGGACAGAATAGTGGAGGCGATTCTTGCCCACTAGCACAGCAAGGACCTGGGGAGGTCGCTGTGGAAGATATGCAAGAGGAACCCGATCGACGATATTACGAAGACGAATGTGACGAGAGGGAGGACCCATACGATTTGCAGGAAGGACTAGCTAGAATGCATATCGGGCACACTCCTCCACCCGAGAGAAGCTACGTGGACATGGAAGAACGGAACATCGCAAGATACGTAGAACTCCTGCAGAAGAGGCGATATCGACGAGGAGCAACCAGACGCTTTGTTCACGAAGGCCTGGTCTGTGCAAACTGCTATTTGGCATACCAAAGGAGTTGGGTTCTTTCGGAGTGGCTCCTCAAGAACTTTGTGGAGCGCTTAGTAACCAGGGAGGCAGCCGATGTCAAGATTCGACATAAGCCTGGACCCTCGGAACGAATGTTTGACCAACCAATGCCGAACCGCGGAATGAGCGCATACGATCATGAGGTATCAGTATGGCTCACCGATAGAGACATCTATGCACTGAAGGTCTGCGTGAGAGCTTGGATCAATCAGCATCGTCACCAGACACTCTGTCGAAACACTGCAGTGGAAGTCGATTGGCCAATATATTGGTCGGCACCATCGGACGTCGAAAGTCTTATCGATGAAGCAACGGATCGAATGCTAGAAGCATGGGAACGATCGGAAGAAGGGGTTATTACAGTCGACGAATGGCATGAGACAAATCACCTGGGAAGAAGATACAGGTTAACGTCGGGAACTGGACTACAATTCTCCGACATCGATATAGCGGCAAGGCATAGAAGGGTATCTGCCAAGTTTACACAGCTGCCAAGGTTAATCTCCAAAGATCGGCAGGGGTTGCCAATCCCGAATCCCGAAATAACGGTCAGCCCCATGATGGAAGACTAACGGCAGAAGCTCGGCCGGAGTAACGAAGCGCCGGCGAAGCAAGATCGCGGCACAGGAAAGAAGTCTCTCGTGGGAGGATTGGCGTTAAGGATTAACATGTGATAGGAATGGAGATTGATAGAAGTATGGGGAAGCTTCTTCGGAACGGAGGAAGAATAGGGCCTGCCTAATTGGGAAGGGAGTAGGCGGTGGTGCTACCAGGAGTTTTGGTAGCACCACCAGAGTTGTCAGTAGTACCACCGACGCAAGAAAGTGGTGGTGAAACCAGCTGAAACATATTGTCCTAACCAATGGCGAGGCAGGGTCGGTAGTATTTGGTAGTCGGTAGTATTCAGTAGAAACTTTATTTAAGGCGCCAGCTGAGCGGGGTGTTGTCCCTCAGCAAAATTATTTTGTACCTTCAATCATAACTGTACCCCTTTAATTGAACCTCTGCTCTACTGCTAAGTTAAGCTTGAGCCTATAGCTCGCTTCTTAAGTAGTACATCTAACCTTTGCTACTATACTCTCCAATCACACATTGTCAGAAGGAGGAAGCAGGGACTTGTTCCGGTACGCTCGGACTAGCCACCTCGTCTGAAAACGCCGGTCCTAACAACCCCGATGTTTTGAAATGTAATGGATATCCGCGCATCAACCTAATTCTACTTGGGTTGACAACCGACGAATTGATTTCAATGGCGTCACAGTCGGGTGTTCACATCACGCACGGGCTTGCATCCGCCATGCTTTTCTATGCCCAGGAGGACATTGGCTGAACGACAAAGACAATCACATTCAATAGTAAACATGATATGTGTTACATACAGTCATGCGCACAATAAATAAGGGTACAGAAAGGAAGCGGGAACAAACTCCTGGCTGAAGACGATCCGAAATCAATAATGTTCCCGGAAATTCCTATCGAAAAACTGGTATGCAAATCAAACGAACCGCCATAACAAAACGAGAACAAGTCAATTTCTAAAAATTACACGAACTCAAGGCCCAAACGCAAGGAGTGAACCTAGATCATGTCAGTTACGACTATGAAAAATGGTGTGGAGGCCCAAATACCTTAAGAATTTATACAAAGCTCGCCTCCGGTGAAGAACCGTGCGACGTTGAGGATTCACTCTCGTCGCTCATATACATGTCGGAAGTCTTGGCATCAGAACCATCAGAACCATCAGAACCATCATCCGAATCACCATCCGTGTTCGCTTGAGTGAGAATGAGAGAACTACGATTCCGGTCGTCCAATATCTGGTCATCGGATTCGGCCCGCCTGACCCGATCCTGCAGAATTGCGAACGCTGAAGATTGACCAAAAGACTGAAAACGCATCTTCACTTCAATCAGTTCATTGCCATGCTCGTCATCGTGCCTCACCTTAAAGTCGTGCGCATCTCCTCGGTACCGATGGGAATCATGTGGATCCTTCATCGCAACCACTTTATGTTCAGTCTCACTACCAGAGGTCTCCGGCACAAAAACCAGAAAGGATAGGATCTTAATTGAGCCATTATCGTTCGGAAAGCATTGAAGCGCCCGCTTTAGGTGACAAAATCGATCCTCTGCCAGATCTATATCCAGCTTGAAGGCGCCACACTCCTTGGTACTTTTGAGCTGATCTTCTGCAAGTTTAGCCCAATCAACCAGCTTTCGGCAGAAACACTGTGATAACCATGCCAATTCTGTTCTCTGAATGGGATCGTGCTCGAGTTTGAGGAATTCCCGGAGCTTCTGCGTGAGAATCTCGGCATTAATACGTCCGTCGGAAGTCTTTGCTTCCTCCAGTCTCCATGTTAGGCGGACGGCTCAAGGACTGAGTCGAGGCAGGCCAACACAATAACAAACAAGCGCGAATGAGATAATCCCAAATACGTCGCTCAGGTCAAGACAGCTAAGACAAGGCTTAAGTCCAGACCGTCGAACGCTATGTCAAAGTGAAGGTAAGTAGAATTCAGTAAACTATTAATACAAGAGTAGATACCTATGTCAAAGTGAAGGTAAGTAGAATAGAAAGACAAGGAACGAAAGAGTCAAACTATCTACTTATATAGACTTTGAGCGTGGGAAAGGTCTACCCTAATGGGAAGTCACATGACAAGGAATGGGATGATTAGTGAGCGTGATAGAACATTGTGGAATGTTCCGGCAAAAGGATGAATAAGCACATAAGAAAAATAAAAGAAAAGAAAAAGAATATTAAAATAAATGATGACGTCAGAAAAGAAAAGGAAAATGTTCGAGTCCTTACATCACCCCCCCTTCAAGGTTGGGCGTCCCGACCAACCAGATAAGCCTTCTGAGGACGTGAACTTGTACAGCGCTCGCAGGCTTTGTCGAGGTATCGTTAACTTCCTTGGAGCTCCAGGATGTTTGCGGTAGAATTCTTGAATTGACTCCTGCGCATTATCCTTGACGTCGGATTCTGGCTGCCAAGTCGCTTCCTCATATCCAACCCACTTGACCAGGAATTGGAGTTTGCCTCGATGCAGACGCGAGTCGAGTATTTCTTCAACCTCGTACTCTTTCTGCTCATCAATGATCACTGGCGGTGGTGGAGGTGGTTTCTTCTGCGATTCGAAGGACGGTTGGATGGCTGGTTTGAGCAAGATCTCGTTGAAAACTGGATGGACCTTCTTCCAGGTCTTCGGTAGTTTGAGTCTGTATGCGCTTGCGCCAACCTTTTCCACTACCTCGAAGGGACCGAACCATTTATCATCCATCTTCTTCATCGGTCGGATCGTCTTGATATTTCGTCCATCTAAGAAGACTTTCTGTCCTGCCTCATAGGTAATGGACTTCCCAGCATGGCGGTCGTAGAAACGCTTCATGTCTTCGTTTGCTTGGGTTAGGTTACCTTGAGCGAGTTCGTGCACCTCCTTGACATGTTTGGCAAATTCTTCTGCTGACAGGTTCGATGATGCCGTGTTAGGCGGCGAGACTAACGGGCGTCGATCTCGAGGCGGCCAACACAACAACAAACAACTGGCTAACGCGAGTTGCCGGGCTATACGCACGCTATGTCGCAGTGAAGGTAAGTAGAATTCAACAAACTAATAATACAAGAGTAGATACCTATGTCGCAGTGAAGGTAAGTAGAATAGAAAGACAAGGAACGAAAGAGTCAAACTATCTACTTATATAGACTTTGAGTGCGGGAAAGGTCTACTCTAATAGGAAGTCACATGATAAGGAATGAGATGATTAGTGAGCGTGATAGAATGTTGTGGAATGTTCCGGCAATTGGATGAATAAGCACATAAGAAAAATAAAAGAAAAGGAAAAGGGAATATTAAAATGAATGATGACATAAGAAAAGAAAAGGAAAATGTTCGAGTCCTTACATCACCCCCTTCTCAAGGTTGGGCGTCCCGACCAACCACATAATCCTTCTGACGACGTGAACCTATACAGTGCTCGCATGCTTTGTCGAGGTATTGTTAACTTTCGCGGAGCTCCAGGATGTTTGCGATAGAATTCTTGAATTGATTCCTGTGCATTATCCTTGACGTCGGATTCCGGCTGCCATGTCGCTTCCTCATATCCGACCCACTTGACCAAGAACTGGAGCCTTCCTCGATGTAGACGTGAGTCGAGTATTTCTTCAACCTCGTACTCTTCTTGTTCGTCAATGATCACTGGCGGGGGTGGAGGCGGCTTCTTTTGTGATTCGAAAGACAGTTGAACGGCCGGTTTGAGCAGGATCTCGTTAAAGACGGGATGAACGTGTTTCCATGTCTTCGGGATCTTTAGCTTATATGCGCTCGCGCCCACCTTTTCCATAACCTCGAATGGGCCAAACCATTTGTCATCCATCTTCTTCGTCGGTCGGATCGTCTTAATGTTTCGACCATCCAAGAAGACCTTTTGTCCCATCTCATAGACTACCGACTTTCCAGCGTGACGATCATAAAAGCGTTTCATGTCTTCCTTGGCCTGAGTCAGATTGGCCTGAGCGAGTTCGTGTATTCCCTTGACATGTTTGGCAAACTCTTCTGCCGATAGATTGGACGAAGTCGTTCCAACGCCCGCGAAGCCTGAAGGGTGTTGTCCCGTGTTGACGAAGAAGGGTGATAGTTTGGTCGCTGAATGTTCACGATTGTTGTGCGCAAACTCTGCAAGGGCTAGCCAGTCCGCCCAGTCTGATTGTCGATGATTGACGTATAGTCGAAGGTACTGTTCGAGTTCTTGATTAACTCGTTCTGTCTGTCCGTCCGTTTGAGGGTGGTACGCCGTTGACGGATTGCCTTCGATGTGAAGGAGTTTGTACAACTCCCTCATCATCTTCGCATCGAACTGTACTCCTCGGTCGTGGATGATCTTTCGAGGTAAGCCGTGCAACCGGAAGACATGGTCCCTGTAAATCCTGGCCATTCCTTCTGCCGTCAATTTTGTCGTTGTTGGTATCGCATGGATTTGTTTGCTAAAGCGATCGACTACCACACAAATCGCGTTAAATCCATTCGACTCCGGCAACTCTCCGATCAGGTCGACCGTGACAACTTGCCACGTCTGCCTTGACCCGGAAAGGACCTTTCTCATTCAGTATGGCTAGAACCGGAGGACTACTCAACCGACTCTTCAACTCTTCAAACGCTCGTTGTTCTTCCTCTCCCCACTTCCATTCCACCTTGCCTGTCAGTGCAGTCAATGGTTTAACGACAGAGCTATAATCCTTTACGAAGCGTCGTAACCAATTCCCTAGTCCCAAGAATTGTTGTAGTTTGTAAACGTTTCATGGGATTGGCCACTCCTGAACCGCTGTTGTCTTTTTTGGGTCCATTCGAACCTTGCCATTACCGATGATGTGTCCGAGATACTTAACTGTATCAACCTCAAACTCACATTTCTGCGGCTTTAGGAAAAGTCCATTTTGACGCAGGATCTCAAAGACTCATTTAGTGCATTTGCGATGTTCCTCCAAATCATTTGAGAAAATGAGGATGTCATTGAGGTAAATGATGATGATACCCTCATGAATCATTTCTCGAAAGATATCGTTCATGAAGCCTTGAAATGTTGCTGGCATATTGTATAATCCAAAAAACATGATCGTTGGTTCGAATAAGCCTAAGTTCGTCCTAAACACCGCCTTCCATTCATCGCCCTTGCGAATCCGAATGTTGTAATACCCCCAGTGAACGTCAAGCTTCATGATGTATTTCGCATCCTTGACCTTATCGATGAGCTCATTTATCAATGGCAATGGGTATTTGTTCTTAACTGTTCCTTTGTTAAGCTTTCGATAGTCTTGGATTGCTCGTAAGCTCCCATCTTCCTTCTTAATAAAGAAGAATGGAGACGCCATCGGGAATTTCGACTGTCGGATACATCCAGATGCTAGGTTCTCTTTGATGAACTCCTTCATTGCTTCTTGTTCTTTTGGCAATAATGGATAAACCTTGCAATCGCTGGGCTTAAAATCTGGCTTTATGTCGATAGCATGGTCCCACGTTCAATGGTTTGGTAGGCATTCAAACAATTCTTCACTAAAGACGTCTGTGTATTCTTCCAGATAAGGTGGTCACTTCACCACCTCCTTCATCCGCACATTCCTCACAAACTCCTCGTCTATCTCCTCGCTTGATAGTGACAACTCACATTCATCAGGACAACACATGAACTTGACTGTTCCCGACCTCCAATCGATCTCAGGATTGTGCTTCATCAACCAGTCATGTCCGAGGAAGATGTTGCTCGATGCTAAGGATGTCACCACCAGTCGAATCTCCTCCTCGTGTTTCCCAAAGAACATTCGTATGACTACATATTCCTTGATCAATCCAGCTTCATTGCTTGTTCCGTCAGCATTGAAGACTGGTCTAGGCCGAATGTACCTTTGGGTGGGGAAACCATATCGTTTGACAAAACCCTCATCGATACATGAACCTGTGCATCCCGAGTCGATTAGCGCATGAGCATTGATGAAGTTTTCCTCTTCGAGTAGAGGGTTTGACAAGTCTACTTCATCATCGCCCGCTATCTTTGGATGTATGATGCTAACGAAGGCATCCAACTCTTTTCCTCCCGCCCTCCGGATGAATTGATCTGCGTCCACTATGCCCTCGCGCCATACCTCAGCTGCGCGTCTGCCAACCACATCCCATACTGCTTCAGTATCGTTCGCCTGAGCAACAATGTTCTTGCAGTAAGGTGCTTCCGCCTCAACCTCATTTTTTATAGCGGTTTGATTCCGCTCTTCCACACTTCGCTCATTTGAATCGCCTGCTTGCGCATTCACTTTTCTAACCAACAAATCTGTGTAGACGTCGAAGTCATCATCGTCTGCTTCAGGTTCATCAGGTATTACGTCGGTAAGGAGTTTTCGAAGGGTGAAACCATCACTGATATTCGCATCTTGGTATTGTGCAACAGGATGATTATATTTTAATGAGTCCGACGAAAAGAATCCTTTAGGTGATCGACCAGTTGTTCCGATGTCTACGTCTGGTCTTCCAGAAAACCCTTGCCTTCTACGAGTTCTTCCAGATCAGCGGGTACCGCTCGTACATCGACATCGTCAACCTCTTCAAAGGAGGATTCCTTTGCTCGGCCGAGTTCCTCGAAGAGCGCCTTTCTGTCTGCTGGGACAAAGGCCGCAATGATTGCACGTATTGCTTCACAGCCTCGGGGGCATTCCCGGATGTAGTGGCCTACCTGACCACACTTATAGCAAGCACGTGTATGGTGCGCCTGGTTTATCATCACGTCCATCGGCTGATCTAAGCCTCCATATGTTACTCCAGTGATGTCATGATGATCTTGGGTGGGTGGAGTGAAGAGGCGAGCCACTTGTTGAGGTGGTGCCAGACGTTTCAATGGTGGCGGCACTGGTTTCATAATCGTCAAGCTGATTGTCTTCCTCCGGCGTTCGGCCATCAGATCTCTGATCTGGCGCTCAACCCTGTCAACCTTGACCGCTGTTACGAAAATTGTGGATATACAATGCGGCGTGGTATCAGACACTTTACACACCGAATTATGCAGCCTAATCAAGAGCATTTCAAAAGGCTTCAAGGACAGAATAGTGGAGGCGATTCTCGCCCACTAGTACAGCAAGGACCTGGGGAGGTCGCTGTGGAATATATTCAAGAGGAACCCGATCGACGATATTACGAGGACGAACGCGACGAAAGGGAGGACCCATACGATTTACAGCAAGGACTAGCTGGAATGCACATTGGACATACTCCTCCACCCGAGCGAAGCTACGTGGACATGGAAGAACGGAACATCGCAAGATACGTGGAACTCCTGCAGAAGAGACGATATCGACATAGTGCAACCAGACGCTTTGTTCATGAAAGCCTGGTCTGTACAAACTGCTATTTAGCATACCAAAGGAGTTGGGTTCTTTCGGAGTGGCTCCTCAAGAACTTTGTGGAGCGCTTAGTAACTAGGGAAGGAGCCGATGTCAAGATTCGGCATAAACCCGGACCCTCAGAACGAACGTTTGACCAACCATTACCGAACGGCGGAATGAGCGCATACGACCACGAGGTATCTGTATGGCTTGGCGATAGGGATATCTATGCACTGAAGGTTGGCGTGAGAGCTTGGATCAATCAGCATCGTCACCAGACCTTGTGTCGAAACACTGCAGTGGAAGTCGATTGGCCAATCTATTACAGGGCGCCATCGGACGTCGAAAGTCTTATCGAAGAAGCAACGGATCGAATGCTAGAAGCATGGGAACGATCGGAAGAAGGGGTTATTACAGTCGACGAATGGCGCGGGACGAATCACCTGGGAAGAAGATACAGGTTAACGTCGGGTACCGGACTACAATTCTCCGACATCGATATCGCGGCTAGGCACAGAAGGGTGTCTGCTAAATTTACACAGCCGCCAAGGTTAATCTCCGATGATCGGCAGGGGTTGCCGATCCCAAATCCTGAGATAACGGTCAGCCCCATGATGGAAGACTAACGGCAGAAGCTCGGCCGGAGTAACAGAGCGCCGGCGAAGCGAGGTCGTGGCACATGGAAGAAGTCTCTCGTGGGAGGATTGGCGTTAAGGATTAACATGTGATAGGAATGGAGATCGATAGAAGCCTGGGGAAAGCTTCTTCGGATCAACAGAAGAGAAGGGCCTACCTAATAGGGAAGGAAGCAGTCGGTGGTGCAACTAGGAGTTTCGGTAGCACCACCAGAGTTGTCAGTGGTACTACAGACTCAGGAAAGTAGTGGTGACACCAGCTGAAACATATTGTCCTAACCAATGGCGAGGCATAGTCGGTAGTATTTGGTAGTCGGTAGTATTCAGTAGAAACTTTATTTAAGGCGCCAGCTGAGCGGGGTGTTGTCCCTCAGCAAAATTATTTTGTACTTTCAATCATAACTGTACCCCTTTGATTGAACCTCTGCTCTACTGCTGAGTCAAGCTTGAGCCTATAGCTCGCTTCTTAAGTAGTACATCTAACCTTCACTACTCTACTCTCCAATTATACATTGTCAGAAGGAGGAAGCAGGGACTTGTTCCGATATGCCTGGACTAACCACCTCGTCCGAAAACGCCGGTCCTAACATTATAATTTTGCTCCAATCCTGGGATAATCAATCTTGCTGTTTCATAGTGCAATACCCACTATCGATCAGTAAGTATTGCTCTGCCCTGGGAGGGTTTCTTCTGTGCCTGTTAATACAATTAGCTGATCACCGATAAGCGTATCGTCGACGGCTAAAGCAGGCTTACACACTCCATCGGAGTTTTGTTAGAGCGCTCCATACATTCGAAGAAGAAGTCAATTCGGCGTTTCACACAATAAACTTCTATCGAGGTAAGAAGCACTCAAACACCCCTATCCTAGAACCCTACCGGTCGGTTATACTATCCGCCCTGGAGCTTCGAATCACCGCCGAAAGACACAAAAGAGTTGGAAGGAAGTTCTTGCTTGTACACGCGGACAACCTATTGAACGGACACAGTTTCAATTGGGAGGCACTCAGAGGTCCGACACCGGTTGAAGAAGAACTACTCGCTCTGTGTCAGGAATATAAAGCGTTTGAATACACCCTACTCAAACATTCTCATTTCCTCCATCAAGTCCTTTTACAAGTTTATCAAGGCAACTATACTACTGCGAAACAACTATGTCACCGATGGAACTGTGGCAAGTTGGTTGGTCTAGTCTCTGGCTTACACTCTGCATCGTCTGGTTTTCTTCCATGGTATACGTCATTGCTCAACAACTCCGAGGTCGAATCAGCCTTCTTCGAGGCTTTGGAACGCTATGGACGTGGGTGGAACGGCAAAACAACGAAAGAAGTTCCCCATTCCGTCGTGCCGGTCGGAGATTTCTACTCCAAACTCAACGACTGGCAGTTCCTCAACCCGGACCTGGAGAACATATGGAATCCGCTCTGGCACGCATCAGCGAACGACTTGACAGTCTACACGGACGCTTGGACCGAATGGTCAGTGCTGACGGGCAACCCAACCAAGTTGTCTCCGCCCTGCGACACGCCGTCATCGACCTCGACAATCGACTTACTAGCGTTGATCGGTCCCTCAGAACTCTCACAGCTACTGTCGCTCGACTCTACAACATGGGCTCTCAATACTCCGAGAACCTTACCGTAGAAGGACAGACACTGGGGGAGTTTCTGGCGCATATTCAGGGACACATCGGAGATGCGATCGCCGAGGCAGTCATCACCAATCTCAGGCGAGAAGGCGAACAGCAGGACGTACGGATCAACTATGCGTTCGGTATTCTTCAAGCTCGTATTCTGGGAGCGATAACAATGGCCATTCAGGGCAGTCAATCAGCCCTTGCTCAACAAGTGGTCAACTCCCAGCAAGAGATTATTCGGCTGACTGGCACGGACTTCCTGCAGTTACACACGCAGGCTAGCTACCTGGTCGAACAGGTCGAGGCTATTCGAGCCCGGATCAGCAATGCCGAGGAAGAACTCGCGGCCCAGTACTCGATCACGGAAGGCATTCGTCGGATCCAACAAACGATTAGGCTTCGTCAATCCTACCTGACGCAGCGAGCTAGGCGAGGAGGGGCAAGGTTGAGCCCTGACTCCCCGCTGCAAGGTAGAGGCCTAGGTCTAGCTAGCCGCTTCGAAAGCGTGAGCTCGGACTCCGACGACGACCAGATGCCCGGCCTGATCCCAGCAAGTGAACGCTTTGTGGATCAGATGGTCGAGATCATTCGCCAGAGTGGGGAACCAGGAGGAACGGACACTCGAACAGGACAACTGTCGTCGCAGTTGCGACAGCAAGCAGTAGAAGTTGGAAGGAGCTATGTCGCTGAGGTAGTTGCGGAAAGAGGTCTGGTAGCGCCTACTGCGCTCGCCCAAGAGGAACAGGAAGTCGAAGGAAGCATCGAAGTTGAAGAAGATCTCCCGGACTACGTCTCCACAGAAACGCAACCTGGAAGCCTGAACCAGCAAGCAGAAGAACTGCTGAGGGAGGTGATTCCTGAGTCGCCACAGCCCTGGCCATCCAACGACGGATGGGGACCGCCTCCCGATGCTGGGGAAGCATGGGAGGCGGACAACACGGCAGAAACGGGTATGGCACGGGAATCCGGGAGCTCATGTGGAACGAGCAAGGAGAGCTCGTCGAGGGAGCGATCCAACGGCTGGGATGGAATGGCCACTACGTCGAAAGGAACCACCTCCAGTACCCGCACCAGGACTCGCCGCCAGGATCGCCTACTCCAAGTGCTCTTGAGCTTGAGGAGAGAGAAGCAAGGCTCCAGGCGGTCAGTGAGTACTCCCCAGACTCTGATTATATCTATGATCCTATCATTCGTCCTAACAGCTGCCCTATACCATCGGACTCTCTCGACATACGAGAGGGACCACCGAGGCAGGGGGTAGCGAACATGGCGATGGTAGTTTGGGTGCGAGGTAACAATGTAGAAGAGCCAACCAGCGAGGATCAAGAGTACTTCGATGCGAACGACGAATGGGAGACAGAAGAGGAAAGCGAGGAACACGAAAGCGGCGAGGAACGATACGAAGCTCGGGAAGAAAGGAGATAGGCCCTGGTTTAGAGCTGGGAGCTTGCCAGGAGGAAGAAAGACGCCCAAGAACCGACCGGGGAGGAAGGGTAAGGTGGCTAGTTGGAAAGCGGAGGTGGTACTCGCTGGATAACTTAGCTACTAAACCATGTATTATTGTAATGCGCTGAATGAAGGTGATACTCATAAAAATGTTGGTTGAATTCGTCTAGGTCATTATGTCAAACAAAGATATCATGAAGTATCCCTTGTTTAAGGGAAACCCTTATGAGTCGCTTGAGAACTTCCAGAATCAAATGATCAGCCGGTTGAATGAAAAACATCCGAGCGACCCAGTCAAGAGGGTTAAGATTATTTTGGAATGTCTGCGAGGTCAAGCTCAGACTTGGGTTAATGGCAAGTGGGCCGTGAACAGAAATCAATTAGTCTCCACCTACAAGCGAGATGCGGATGGCAAGCTTGTTATAGACAAGAAGGGTGGATGGGACACGAGGACGATCTATGGAACGAATTAGCGCTCAACCACAATGGCATTTTTGGACTTCAAGAAGAAGCCGAGCGGAATATTAGGACGATTTATCAGGAACGGGCGCGGGTGAAGCAGTATAACAGGGCCTTTGACGACATTAGGATGAGGCTGCCAAAGCACTACGACCATCAGGCACTGATTTACGAGTACAAGAGAGGACTCAATCAAACGATCCTAAAGGCCCTGCTTACGAATACAGACCACCCAGAATGGGACCTGAACCAATGGAAGGAGAACGCTAGTAATCTGGAGGCCAGTCTGATGGCTGCCAAGGTGATAGGCAGCAATAGGAAGTACACCCCTATGTTTAAAGATGGGCAGGCAGTATCGTACACGCCAGTGCCCCCAGAAGCTCGCCGTCCAGCTGAGTTTCTGGGTGAGCCTATGGACATCGACATGTCTAGGCGCTTTACTAGGGGGTCCCGAGGAGATGCCGGGATATGCTGGGCATGCGGCAAGACAGGTCACTTCGCACGGGACTGCAACAACGTAGGGCGAGACACACAGGGAAGCCGTGGACACCGAACCAACTACAAGAGACGGGTGCAGAAGAGACGATCTGGCAAGACTGGCCGCTTCCTAAAACGGCCGGAAGTTGGGATTAGCAGCAATTCTGAAATGGAAGAACTACTGGACAAGAAAACGAAGTTACCAAGGCGTAAGGAACGGGCTTCGTATGCCCTCGAGGAGGATTCCGAGGAGGATTTTTGAAGGGCCGCCAGTCAACATCGGACACTGGCGAAGGCTCGAAGGACACACAAGAGATAAAGCGCCAATGGACTATTGCTAGACCAAACTCCAACCATCCTACTATACCCATTGACGTCATTCAGGGACAGAAAAAGGTTAATCTCTCGGCTATGATTGACTCCAGATCTGCGATCACTACTATTAGTCCCACGGTTGTACAGAGCCTAGGGCTGAGAACAGTGCCTGCAGAAGGTAATTATACCATCCGGAACGCCGATGGATCGATTAATCATGGTGGATGGACTCGGAACGTCAGAGCAATAGTTGACACAGGGATTACAAGAGGTTTAATGGACATCGCAGTGGTGGATACACACGAAGACAAGTTTCTCATAGGAAATGATTGGCTTGAACAGCATAAGCCAACCATCGACTGGACAAAGGGGATTCTTCACAAAGGCGGGAAGGAAATTGCATTTAATGAAACGGCACGATTGCGTTCCATACAGCTAATCCTAGCCCCAAGGAAGCTCCGGAAACGCAGAAGATGGCGAAGAATTCCAGACTACATTCCACCCGAATGGGATGCTGATGATGAAAAGGAAGAAGCTTGGGAAACTAGGGTCTATTACCACAGCGACATCGAAACAGGACAAGAAACTGAGAAGGAAGACATAGAAGAAGAACCTACGATCGTACCACCAGACAAAGGAAAAGAAAAGGAATCAGCAGCACCGCTTGTCACGTTCGAAGAAGTCATGCACAAGCCGCCAGAACTCTCCTTCGCTAAGCAAGAAGGAAGATGGAAATTCTTTTGGTTCGGGGACAAGTGCCGAATAACGAAGGACGATCAAAACTGGCACAACTTTAACAGTCTCGAGGATGCAGATGGTGCAGTATACCGCACCATGGTCAGAGAAATGGACAAGGGCGCTAAACATGATGAACTCCTCGATGAATATGGCGGCATGTATATGGCGCGTCTTCAGCTGATAGCGATTCAGGGAGGCCTGGGAACAACGACCTCACCAACAACATCTGAAGACCAAGCAAGAGTGCGGGAAGAAATACAGGCACAAATGACAATCGACGCAGAAGGATCTGATACGAGTAGAAGGAAGAAGCCTAGTGTACCACCTAAAGGAGGAAAGCCTGGACACTACGCACCTGATCCTCTCAAGATGCGTCGACAGAAGAGTGGAGGAAGTGGTACAGAATCGAACCCTGTCATAAGGAGTATTAGGGTGGAGTGGACTCCTCCATCCGTGCACGAGGGCCAAAATGACTCAACCTTGGCAGTGCAAAAGCAGTCGGTAAGCTTCACCACACGAAGCAGAGGTACAAGCAGGAGTACTTCGGGTCGGGAGCGCCGTAGAACTAAGGCTACGAAGCGTACTAGGTTCGGCCACCTAGCGAGATCTCCTCCTACGAGAGACCGAGGAGTGACTAGACATGAGACGCCGTTCAAGGGTAGGCTAGTGTCTAGGAAAGTGGTCCACCCCAAAGGGAGGGTAGTCCCACTCAAGTGGCACAGGGCCGAAGTTAGTACGCCGCAATCATCAAGTAGGCTAGCTTCGGGAGCTCAAGTGCGCCCGCGAAGACCACGGTTTAAGAACCAAATGCAGGGCCCTGCTCCGACAGGGAAAACAAACGGTAAAGGTAACAGGTTCATTTCGAATTATGCCGTGATGGAGCAGGGGCTCTCGCAGGGGCAGAAGAGGCGCCGATGGCGCACGCCTGTTGACTCGGTCATGCAGCCGCCCAAAGTGGAAGGAAAAGTGCTAGAGAGAAGAGCTGGATCTGAGACGGAGTTCAAGGGTATCCTAGGATCGCACAAGCCTGCTACCTTAGTGGAAGCAGAGGACGCCTCTCGAAGAGGAGAGCCACCCAAACCTCCTCACTGGATCCGCCGTCTAGAGCATCGACAAGTCGCATCAAGGAGAGAACGCCTTCTCAAGTATAACAGCATAGCTCAAAAATATGCGCAGGAGAAAGCACTCGATGAAAGGATGGCAGACTCTGCTGGTGGCAAATCTCTCGAAGAAATTCTTCCAAAACAAATATGGGAGTTCAGGGATAGGTTCGACAAGGACGCCGCCAAACGGCTGCCGAAGTCGGGACAATGGGACATGAAGATCGAGCTCCTACCAGGAGCAGAGCTCCCGAAACCTGGACCGGTATATCCACTCGCTCCTGCTGAAAAGCGAGCGGTAGAAGAATGGATTCGCGAGGACCTGAAGAAGGGATGGATTCGTGTTGTAGGAAACCGAGTACCAGCTGAAGAAAAGGCAAACACTTGCGCACCAGTATTTGTCATAGCCAAGAAGACAATAGGGAAGGATGGCAAGCCGGAGTATAGGATTGTTATCGACTATAGAGGACTGAATGCGGTGGTCATTCCAGACCACCAACCAATGCCTCTATTACATATGCTCCCGGACGACCTTGCACATGCCAAATGGTTCTCTACACTGGATTTGCGAAGCGGGTATAACAACATCAGAATACACCCTGGGCATGAGAAGTATGCCGCCTTCAGGACTCACATGGGAGTATACCAGCCGATGGTAATGCAGTTTGGATTAATGAATGCACCTGCGGTATTCCAACGTGCAATGAACGAGCTCTTTCAGGACATGATTGGGCAGGGCATACTCATTTATTTGGACGACATTATAGTCTATGCGGAAACGGAACAGGAACATTGGGACCTGTTAGCAGAGGTATTGCGCAGGTTGAGGGAAGCAGACTTCTTCTGCAAACCAGAGAAGTGCTACTTCGGAAAGAAGGAACTCGACTATTTAGGATTTGTGGTTAACCAGTCGGGCATGCAGATGGATCCCTACAAGGTAAAGGCAGTTCAAGAATGGCCAGATTTGTCAAGCAAGCGAGACATTCGAAAGTTTATCGGTTTTGCAAACTTCTACCGAAAATTTATTGAAGGTTTCGCCAAGATCGCTAGGCCACTAACGGAACTTATGTCCGGCAAGAAGACATTTACCTGGGGAGAGCGACAACAAGAGAGCTTTAGGAAACTTAAAGAAGCTTTTACCACTGCACCGATGCTAGTACGACCGGATCATGAGAAGCAATTTGTGCTGGAAACCGACGCGTCAAACTTTGCGATGGGAGCCGTGCTCTCGCAGCTTGGGGACGATGAAATTTTGCACCCCATTGGATATTGGTCGAACACCTATCGAGACGCCGAGAATAACTATCCAGTAATGGACAAGGAATTACTAGCGATTGTCAAGGCCTTGAGCAACTGGAGGCACCACTTGGAAGGAGCTAAACATGAGATTCGAGTGGTCAGCGATCAAGCTAACCTTCGATATTTTATGGGAGCTAGGAAGCTAAGTGGCCGCCAAGCAAGATGGGCGACATTTCTCAGCAGATTTCGATTTCGAATCGAGTATCGACCTGGAACCAAGAATTCACGAGCGGACGCATTATCAAGGAGGCCAGACTATGAACAGGGCCAAGAGGACCAGCCAGAACAAGTCCTACTTCCTCCGCAATTGTTCAGAACATCGGACCTGCCCATGCGCACAGTACGGGTATTTGAGCTTACAGGGGGTCCTGAACTGGGAGAGAAGATTCGAGACGCCTATGAACGATCCAAAGAGCCAGCAATCGGAACGTTCGAAGAAGGATATTGGTGGAAGGATGATAAATTGGTTATCCCGCCAGACGAAGAAGTTAAGAAGGAAATTGTACGACAGTGCCATGACGCACCGGCGTCAGGACACCCGGGGTTACAGAAGACTATAGACAAACTAGAAAGAAGAGTTTGGTGGCCGAAGATGAGGGAATGGGTCGAAGAATATGTGCGCACATGCGACGTGTGCCAGAGGACGAAAGCACGACGAGGAAAGACGCAACCACCGCTGCAACCTTTGCAGATAGCGACAAGGCCCTACGACGA
The DNA here is from genome assembly GCA_037892935.1 of Phlebopus portentosus. Classification (NCBI taxonomy): domain Eukaryota; kingdom Fungi; phylum Basidiomycota; class Agaricomycetes; order Boletales; family Boletinellaceae; genus Phlebopus; species Phlebopus portentosus. The sequence continues at coordinate 63,106 of JAYXKI010000021.1, forward strand.
GATTACCATGGACTATGTCACCGGACTTCCAACGACGAGCAAAGGAAACAATGCAATACTAGTGGTGGTAGACAGGTTCTCTAAAATGGGAACTTTTATACCTACTACAGTAAATGCAAACTCGAAGACTACTGCGGACTTAATGATCAATTATGTCTACAGTAAGGTCGGGACTCCGAAGACAGTGATCAGCGACAGGGGACCTCAATTCGCTAGCCGGTTTACAGAACAGGTGAACCAGGCCCTCGGGATCGAAACGAAGCTTAGTACGGCGTATCATCCACAAACAGATGGTCAAACGGAGCGAGTAAACCAAGAAATGGAACAGCTGTTACGTTGCTATTCCAGCTTGCAGCAGGACGACTGGGACGAACATTTGCCTATGGCAGAATTCGCCTATAACAGTCGCTCTCACTCCAGTACAGGCAAGACGCCATTTGAATTGGTGTATGGATTTCAGCCGGAGTTAGGATTCAAGCTTCCGATCCGAGGAACTCAAGACTATGTGGCTATGCGAAAGAAGAATCAAGAAGAGGCAACCAAGGCGCTGGAGAAGGCACGAGACGCGATGAAGAGATTTGCGGATAGACACCGAGGCCCGATGCCGTCATTCAAAGTTGGCGATAAAGTTATGTTAGATGGTCGGAATCTAACCTTGCTAGTTCCCACGAGGAAGCTAGGGGATAGAAACCTGGGACCTTATCAAGTTATCGCAAAGCATGGGCTAGTCAACTACGAATTGGATCTCCCAAAAGAGTTGAGGATCCACCCGGTGTTCTATGCAGGACTATTAATTCCCTATCGAGAAAGGAAAGATCCGGCACAGAGAACAAGACCACCACCAGAAGTTATCGCTGGAGAAACCGAATACGAGGTTGAAGCAATCCGGGACATGAGGAAAAGGCACGGAAAATGGGAGTATCAGGTTAAATGGCTCGGCTACCCGGAGGAAGAGAATACCTGGGAACCTGTAGAAGGGCTGCGCAATGCCCCAGAGAAATTGCGGGAGTATCACGAGAGGAATCGTTGGCCGGACACGATAGATCTTCCCTCTAGAAAGAAGATCGCGGATATTATAGACTCTACACAGAGAGTAATCGACATCAAGAAGGAGGATGACGAGTTCCTGAGGACGGCACTGGGAGAGTCCGTAGCTCAGAGGGTAATCAAGAGAAGAAAATACCAGAGCAAGACAGGTATCAAGCAGCGGGATTTCGGTTATCCGGAATGGCACAAGCGTCATTGGAGAGCCGCGAAAAGGCCATTCACTCGAAACAAAGCGCTGCCAGTTCGCAGATGGGATCTGCCAGAAGAAAAAGGGAATCCTTCATACAAGGATTGGTTTTGGGCTGACTCCTCGGATAGTGAGTGCAGCGAGGCTTAGGAAGGCCCAAATAATTGACCTGAACAAGTCGTTAAACTATTCCAAGCGTACTGGGACGTACCTTGTAAGTTGGGACCGACACTAATCGAGGTCATAATTGACCTGAACAAGTCGTTAAACTATTCCTAGCATGTTGGGAAGCATCTAGTATGTTGGAAGCCGACACTCAGCGAGGCTTTGAGTTATTGAGCAAGTGTCACGTGACCGCCGCCTTTCTCTGAGAACAGATTGAGCGTTAATCACGTGATTGCCACCCTCTCATCCAAACAGGAAGTGTTTAAGTCACATGACTGCCGCACTTTTGTTCGGACGGGTTGTGCGTCAGGTCACATGATCAATAATGAGTGGAGGACTCTGGATGTACAGTGCTACAGTTATTCCAGACAAGAGGAATGAGACACTAGTACACAAGAAGGGTCTGGTCTAGGAAGCAACAATACGAAACAGCAAGATTATGGCTACCACAATTAAGGGATCCACACTCTCCTTGCAGTCCGAAGTGGATCTTAAGGGGAGGAATGTTACGAAAATTGTGGATATACAATGCGGCGTGGTATCAGACGCTTTACACACCGAATTATGCAGCCCAATCCAGAGCATTTCGAAAGACTTCAAGGACAGCATAGTGGAGGCGATTCTCGCCCACTAGTACAGCAAGGACCTGGGGAGGTCGCTGTGGAATATATTCAAGAGGAACCCGATCGACGATATTACGAGGACGAACGCGACGAAAGGGAGGATCCATACGATTTACAGCAAGGACTAGCTGGAATGCATATTGGACATACTCCTCCACCCGAGCGAAGCTACGTGGACATGGAAGAACGGAACATCGCAAGATACGTGGAACTCCTGCAGAAAAGACGATATCGACATAGTGCAACCAGACGCTTTGTTCATGAAAGCCTGGTCTGTACAAACTGCTATTTGGCATACCAAAGGAGTTGGGTTCTTTCGGAGTGGCTCCTCAAGAACTTTGTGGAGCGCTTAGTAACTAGGGAAGGAGCCGATGTCAAGATTCGGCATAAACCCGGACCCTCAGAACGAACGTTTGACCAACCATTACCGAACCGCGGAATGAGCGCATACGACCACGAGGTATCTGTATGGCTGGGCGATAGGGATATCTATGCACTGAAGGTTGGCGTGAGAGCTTGGATCAATCAGCATCGTCACCAGACCTTGTGTCGAAACACTGCAGTGGAAGTCGATTGGCCAATCTATTACAGGGCGCCATCGGACGTCGAAAGTCTTATCGAAGAAGCAACGGATCGAATGCTAGAAGCATGGGAACGATCAGAAGAAGGGGTTATTACAGTCGACGAATGGCGCGGGACGAATCACCTGGGAAGAAGATACAGGTTAACGTCGGGTACCGGACTACAATTCTCCGACATCGATATCGCGGCTAGGCATAGAAGGGTGTCTGCTAAATTTACACAGCCGCCAAGGTTAATCTCCGATGATCGGCAGGGGTTGCCGATCCCAAATCCCGAAATAACGGTCAGCCCCATGATGGAAGATTAAACGGCAGAAGCTCGGCCGGAATAACGGAGCGCCGGCGAAGCGAGGTCGCGGCACATGGAAGAAGTCTCTCGTGGGAGGATTGGCGTTAAGGATTAACATGTGATAGGAATGGAGATCGATAGAAGCCTGGGGAAAGCTTCTTCGGAACGGGAGGAAATTAGGGCCTGCCTAATAGGGAAGGAAGTAGTCGGTGGTGCAACCAGGAGTTTCGGTAGCACCACCAGAGTTGTCAGTGGTACTACAGACTCAAGAGAGTAGTAGTGACACCAGCTGAAACACATTGTCCTAACCAATAGCGAGGCATGGTCGGTAGTATTTGGTAGTCGGTAGTATTCAGTAGAAACTTTATTTAAGGCGCCAGCTGAGCGGGGTGTTGTCCCTCAGCAAAATTATTTTGTACTTTCAATCATAACTGTACCCCTTTGATTGAACCTCTGCTCTACTACTGGGTCAAGCTTGAGCCTATAGCTCGCTTCTTAGTAGTACATCTAACCTTCGCTACTCTACTCTCCAATTGTACATTGTCAGAAGGAGGAAGCAGGGACTTGTTCCGGTACGCTCGGACTAACCACCTCGTCCGAAAATACTAGTCCTAACAGATTCCTTCGACCACCTTCGGGTTCAGAGCCCTCTTGAGGCGACTCATCAGCCATTCGTCATGAGCCTCCGTGGCCAGTCCAGCATCCACTCGGCAAATGTCAAACTTGTTGAAGAATTCATCTGCATTGAGATCGCCCTGATACATCGCGTCGAGTCGTTCAAATGCTTTTTGAGACCGGGCCGGGTCATCAAACGAGGTATCAAGCTTCTTTAGGAAAGCGTCCCAAGTATCCTTGAATGCTATCCTGCCATGTTCGTCGATTGCACCACTCGTGTAGCTTTCCGCCCAGCTCGCAGCAGTGCCGCTCTTCATATACGACAGAGCGAACATGATCTTCGCTTTGCTTGTCCTAAACTCCGACTCTGATGCATAAACATACAGGCGCAGCTCTCGTTTGAAGTCGACATATCCGTGCTCGCCATCGAAGTCTCGGGGCTTGGTGACATGAACCTTGTTTGACTTTGATCCTTGGCCCGTGCCTTCTCCTGCTGTCTGGAGTGCTAGCGCAATCGCCGTAGCAAGGTCCATTATTGACTCTTTCGACAACGACATCTCTTGCTCTTCTTCTTCGTCTTCCTCTTCTTCGTCTGTTGGTACGAGCGGAGCAGGCTCTCGTGGTTCAGTGAAAGATAACGAAGGTGCTATAGGTGGAGCTGTCGTCTGGCCTGTCGATGTTGATGGCCCTGGTAAAGGAACCGTTGATCGCGTGGGGGTAGGGGGTGCAGGATCGTCTATGTCTCCCTCTCGCTTCGCTCGCCAATAAAGCGACTTTCCTTCTCTGTCAGAGTACCACTTCTTCGCGTTCTCGTCCCACCAAGCAGTAAAGATTTGATCGCCTGACTTGACAATGTGATGTCCTCGTGACGCGCTCCACCTACAGTTTGTCGGGAGAGCCGCCCGCTGGTCGTCAGTTAGATCCACCTTGATAGGCCGGGGGTGGAACGGGGATCGGTACGGTGTTCGGACGGGGCCGACTTCGGATGACCGGCTCGTCTTTGAAATTGACGACTAGTCGGAAGGCACCAAGGTAGATGATGAACAAGATGCTCGATGATGATTGGACTCTATGAGTCACCCAAGAGAACGTCTGATGCGAGTTCCACAGAAGAGTGATTCGGAGCGCCACAATTGGAGGGTTGATTGATTGTTTCGGGAACTATCGGGACACGTCAAAGTCAGTCGGACCTTGACGGGCAAGATAGGGGTTGCTCGGATAACTCCGGGATGGGCGCGGTTGTTGACCGTCGATGTGTCTCCTGCGTGGAGTAGCGACAAACGAGTGGTTAAACCACAGGTCTGAGAGTAGGTCTTTCTATTATGTTAGGCGGCGAGACTAACGGGCGTCGATCTCGAGGCGGCCAACACAACAACAAACAACTGGCTAACGCGAGTTGCCGGGCTATACGCACGCTATGTCGCAGTGAAGGTAAGTAGAATTCAACAAACTAATAATACAAGAGTAGATACCTATGTCGCAGTGAAGGTAAGTAGAATAGAAAGACAAGGAACAAAAGAGTCAAACTATCTACTTATATAGACTTTGAGTGCGGGAAAGGTCTACTCTAATAGGAAGTCACATGATAAGGAATGAGATGATTAGTGAGCGTGATAGAATGTTGTGGAATGTTCCGGCAATTGGATGAATAAGCACATAAGAAAAATAAAAGAAAAGGAAAAGGGAATATTAAAATGAATGATGACATAAGAAAAGAAAAGGAAAATGTTCGAGTCCTTACATGCCGTTCCAACCCCCGTGAAGTCTAAGGGGTGCATTCCTGTATTGACGAAGAAGGGAGATAGCTTCGTCGCTGAATGTTCACGATTGTTGTATGCGAATTCTGCGAGAGCTAGCCAGTCCGCCCAGTCCGACTGCCGATGGTTGACGTATAGCCGCAGGTATTGTTCTAGTTCCTGATTAACCCGCTCTGTCTGTCCGTCAGTTTGTGGGTGATACGCTGTCGATGGGTTGCCTTCAATGTGGAGGAGCTTGTACAACTCCTTCATCATCTTTGCGTCGAATTGCACCCCTCGGTCATGAATGATCTTCCGTGGTAGTCCATGTAATCGGAAGACGTGGTCTCTGTAGATCCTAGCCATGCCTTCCGCCGTTAACTTTGTCGTTGTTGGAATTGCATGGATCTGTTTGCTAAAGCGGTCGACCACTACGCAAATCGCATTGAACCCATTCGATTCTGGCAACTCTCCGATTAGGTCGACCGTGACAATCTGCCATGGCGCCTCCGGCACCTCATTAGGGTGCAAAACCTTTGCTCTCGTTGTCCTTAGAGCCTTCGTCCGCTGACAACGATCACACCCCCGCACGTACACCCGCACATCTGCACTCATCCTCGGCCACCAGTACCTGTGTGCTATCAGCTGGATCGTCTTTGTTGCTCCCGGATGTCCTGCCAGGGTCGAGTCATGGTGTTCCTTCATGACGTCCTCTCTGATGCTCGCTGGTACATATAGTCGGTGGCCCTTTCTCTACATGTCACCTCTCTTCTCGACGTCCTTCGGCCTCACTCCCTCATCCTCTTGTTTCTGCGCTTCCACGACCTTTTCAACGAGTACTTCTCTTGACGTCTGAACCATTCCTCTAACCAGCCATTCCTTCTTGATGAAAATCACATTTTCATTATCGCGCTCGCCCTTGTCATAATCCGCCCGGCGTGACAACAGATCAGCTTTTCCCAACGTCTTTCCGGGTTTATGGACTAGCGTGAAATCGAACTCAGCTAAATCGAGTCGCCAACGAGCTTGTCGACGATTTAACTTCTGCGGCGATCGGAAGTACGTTAGATTTGCATGGTCTGTCCATACCTCAAAAGGTTGGTTAGCTCCCTGGAGATATTGTCGCCATTCCTTTAGGGCTTGAACGATGGCGAGCATTTCCTTGTCGTAAATCTCATAGTTTCACTCTGCCTCTAGGAATGTTGACGACCGATAAGCGATCACCTTCCATTAACCGTCTTGTTTCTGGAGAAGGACTCCACCAGTCGCAAAGTCCGACGCATCTGCTTCTACACGGAAAGGGTCCTCGTTGTTGGGTATCGCTAACACGGGAGGACTACTCAAACGACGCTTCAATTCCTCGAACGCTGCCTGCTCATCTTCGCCCCATTTCCATTCCACCTTACCCGTTAGGGTAGTCAAGGGTTTGACGACCGAACTGTAATCCTTAACAAAACGTCGCAACCAATTTCCTAATCCCAGGAATTGTTGCAGTTCGTGGACGTTCCTTGGAACTGGCCAGTCCTGTACTGCCGCCGTCTTCTTGGGATCCATTCGAACTTCGCCATTGCCAATAATGTGCCCGAGGTACTTGACTGTATCAACTTCGAACTCGCACTTCTGCAGCTTTAGGAAAAGTCCGTTTTGGCGAAGGATCTCAAAGACTCGTTTGGTGCGTCTGCGGTGTTCTTCTAGGTCATTCGAGAAGATGAGAATGTCATCAAGGTAAATGATGACGATACCCTCATGAATTAGCTCCCAAAAGATGTCATTCATAAAGCCTTGGAACGTCGCTGGCGCATTACACAAGCCGAAGAACATGACTGTGGGTTTGAATAAGCCTAGATTTGTCCGGAACGCTGCCTTCCACTCGTCTCCCTCGCGAATCCGGATGTTGTAGTATCCCCAACGAACGTCGAGCTTCGTGATGTACCTTGCATCCTTAACCTTGTCGATGAGCTCATTTATCAGTGGCAACGGGTATTTGTTCTTGACCATTCCTTCATTGAGCTTTCGATAGTCTTGGATTGCTCGTAAGCTCCCATCCTCTTTCTTGATAAAGAAGAATGGTGACGCCATTGGAGACTTCGACTGTCGGATACGTCCTGATGCTAGGTTTTCCTCAATGAACTCCCTCATCGCTTCTTGTTCTTTTGGCGATAACGGGTAAACCTTGCAGTCGCTGGGTTTGAAATCCGGTTTCAGGTCAATAGCGTGGTCCCACGTTTGGTAGTTTGGTAAGCATTCGAACGATTCCTCACTAAAGACGTCGGCGTATTCCTCCAGGTAAGGTGGCCATCTTGCCGCTTCCTTCATCCGCACATTCCTCACAAACTCTTCATCTATCTCCTCGCTCGACAGTGGCGACTCACATTCATCAGGGCAACGGGTGAACTTAACTGTTCCTAACCTCCAATCAATCTCAGGATTATGCTTCGTCAACCAGTCATGTCCGAGGAAGATGTTGCTTGACGCTAAGGATGTCACTGCCAGTCGAATCTCTTCCTCGTGTTTCCCAAAGAACATTCGTACAACTACATATTCCTTGATCAATCCAGCCTCGTTGCTTGTCCCGTCAGCATTGAAGACTGGTCTAGGCCGAATGTACCTTTGGGTGGGGAAACCATACCGTTTGACAAAACCTTCATCGATGCATGAGCCCGTGCACCCTGAGTCGATCAGTGCATGAGCATCAATGAAGTTTTCCTCTTCGAGTAGGGGGTTCGACAAGTCTACTTCGTCATCACCTGCTACCTTTGGGTGTACGATGCTAACAAAGGCGTCTAACTCCTTTCCTCCCGCCCGTCGCACGAACTGATCTGCGTCCGCAATGCCCTCGCGCCATACCTCAGCCGCGCGTCTGCCTACTACATCCCACACTGCTTCAGTGACGTTCGCCTGAGCAACAACGTTCTCGCGGTAAGGTGCTTCCGCCACAACCTCATTTTTTATAGCGGTTTGATTCCGCTCTTCCTCTCTCAATTCGCCTGCTTGCGCATCTGTTCTTCTGACAAATAAATCTTCATAGACTTCGAAGTCATCGTTGTCATCTTCAGATTCATCTGGCAGTACGTCGGTAAGGATCTTTCGAAGGATGAAACCGTCACTGGTATTCGCATCTTGATATTGTACAACAGGACGATTATATTTTAACGAGTCCAACGAAAAGAGTCCTTTAGGAGACCGACCAGTCGTTCCGACGTCTACGCCTGGTCTGCTGGAAAACCCTCACCGTCCACTAACTCTTCCAGCTCAGTGGGCACTGCCCGGACCTCAACCTCTTCGAAGGAGGATTCCTTCGCTTGACCGAGTTCTTCGAGGAGCGCTTCTCTGTCTTCTGGAACAAAGGCTGCGATGATGGCACGTATCGCTTCACGGCCTCGCGGGCATTCCCTGATGTAGTGGCCCACCTGACCACACTTGTAACAAGCATGTGTACGACGCGCCTGGTTCATCATTACGTCCATTGGCTGTCCTAAGCCTCCATATGTCACTCCCGTTGCATCACGACGATCTTGGGCGGGGGGCACAAAGGGACGAGCTGCTTGTTGAGGCGGCACTGGGCATCGCAGTGGTGGTACTGGAGCCGGCTTCGTCATAGTCGAGTTTGTCGCCTTCCGCCGACGTTCGGCCATCAGATCCTGTTAGGACCAGTATTTTCGGACGAGGTGGTTAGTCCGAGCGTACCGGAACAAGTCCCTGCTTCCTCCTTCTGACAATGTACAATTGGAGAGTAGCGTAGCGAAGGTTAGATGTACTACTAAGAAGCGAGCTATAGGCTCAAGCTTGACCCAGTAGTAGAGCAGAGGTTCAATCAAAGGGGTACAGTTATGATTGAAAGTACAAAATAATTTTGCTGAGGGACAACACCCCGCTCAGCTGGCGCCTTAAATAAAGTTTCTACTGAATACTACCGACTACCAAATACTACCGACCATGCCTCGCTATTGGTTAGGACAATGTGTTTCAGCTGGTGTCACTACTACTCTCTTGAGTCTGTAGTACCACTGACAACTCTGGTGGTGCTACCGAAACTCCTGGTTGCACCACCGACTACTTCCTTCCCTATTAGGCAGGCCCTAATTTCCTCCCGTTCCGAAGAAGCTTTCCCCAGGCTTCTATCGATCTCCATTCCTATCACATGTTAATCCTTAACGCCAATCCTCCCACGAGAGACTTCTTCCATGTGCCGCGACCTCGCTTCGCCGGCGCTCCGTTATTCCGGCCGAGCTTCTGCCGTTTAATCTTCCATCATGGGGCTGACCGTTATTTCGGGATTTGGGATCGGCAACCCCTGCCGATCATCGGAGATTAACCTTGGCGGCTGTGTAAATTTAGCAGACACCCTTCTATGCCTAGCCGCGATATCGATGTCGGAGAATTGTAGTCCGGTACCCGACGTTAACCTGTATCTTCTTCCCAGGTGATTCGTCCCGCGCCATTCGTCGACTGTAATAACCCCTTCTTCTGATCGTTCCCATGCTTCTAGCATTCGATCCGTTGCTTCTTCGATAAGACTTTCGACGTCCGATGGCGCCCTGTAATAGATTGGCCAATCGACTTCCACTGCAGTGTTTCGACACAAGGTCTGGTGACGATGCTGATTGATCCAAGCTCTCACGCCAACCTTCAGTGCATAGATATCCCTATCGCCCAGCCATACAGATACCTCGTGGTCGTATGCGCTCATTCCGCGGTTCGGTAATGGTTGGTCAAACGTTCGTTCTGAGGGTCCGGGTTTATGCCGAATCTTGACATCGGCTCCTTCCCTAGTTACTAAGCGCTCCACAAAGTTCTTGAGGAGCCACTCCGAAAGAACCCAACTCCTTTGGTATGCCAAATAGCAGTTTGTACAGACCAGGCTTTCATGAACAAAGCGTCTGGTTGCACTATGTCGATATCGTCTCTTCTGCAGGAGTTCCACGTATCTTGCGATGTTCCGTTCTTCCATGTCCACGTAGCTTCGCTCGGGTGGAGGAGTATGTCCAATATGCATTCCAGCTAGTCCTTGCTGTAAATCGTATGGATCCTCCCTTTCGTCGCGTTCGTCCTCGTAATATCGTCGATCGGGTTCCTCTTGAATATATTCCACAGCGACCTCCCCAGGTCCTTGCTGTACTAGTGGGCGAGAATCGCCTCCACTATGCTGTCCTTGAAGTCTTTCGAAATGCTCTGGATTGGGCTGCATAATTCGGTGTGTAAAGCGTCTGATACCACGCCGCATTGTATATCCACAATTTTCGTAACATTCCTCCCCTTAAGATCCACTTCGGACTGCAAGGAGAGTGTGGATCCCTTAATTGTGGTAGCCATAATCTTGCTGTTTCGTATTGTTGCTTCCTAGACCAGACCCTTCTTGTGTACTAGTGTCTCATTCCTCTTGTCTGGAATAACTGTAGCACTGTACATCCAGAGTCCTCCACTCATTATTGATCATGTGACCTGACGCACAACCCGTCCGAACAAAAGTGCGGCAGTCATGTGACTTAAACACTTCCTGTTTGGATGAGAGGGTGGCAATCACGTGATTGACGCTCAATCTGTTCTCAGAGAAAGGCGGCGGTCACGTGACACTTGCTCAATAACTCAAAGCCTCGCTGAGTGTCGGCTTCCAACATACTAGATGCTTCCCAACATGCTAGGAATAGTTTAACGACTTGTTCAGGTCAATTATGACCTCGATTAGTGTCGGTCCCAACTTACAAGGTACGTCCCAGTACGCTTGGAATAGTTTAACGACTTGTTCAGGTCAATTATTTGGGCCTTCCTAAGCCTCGCTGCACTCACTATCCGAGGAGTCAGCCCAAAACCAATCCTTGTATGAAGGATTCCCTTTTTCTTCTGGCAGATCCCATCTGCGAACTGGCAGCGCTTTGTTTCGAGTGAATGGCCTTTTCGCGGCTCTCCAATGACGCTTGTGCCATTCCGGATAACCGAAATCTCGCTGCTTGATACCTGTCTTGCTCTGGTATTTTCTTCTCTTGATTACCCTCTGAGCTACGGACTCTCCCAGTGCCGTCCTCAGGAACTCGTCATCCTCCTTCTTGATGTCGATTACTCTCTGTGTAGAGTCTATAATATCCGCGATCTTCTTTCTAGAGGGAAGATCTATCGTGTCCGGCCAACGATTCCTCTCGTGATACTCCCGCAATTTCTCTGGGGCATTGCGCAGCCCTTCTACAGGTTCCCAGGTATTCTCTTCCTCCGGGTAGCCGAGCCATTTAACCTGATACTCCCATTTTCCGTGCCTTTTCCTCATGTCCCGGATTGCTTCAACCTCGTATTCGGTTTCTCCAGCGATAACTTCTGGTGGTGGTCTTGTTCTCTGTGCCGGATCTTTCCTTTCTCGATAGGGAATTAATAGTCCTGCATAGAACACCGGGTGGATCCTCAACTCTTTTGGGAGATCCAATTCGTAGTTGACTAGCCCATGCTTTGCGATAACTTGATAAGGTCCCAGGTTTCTATCCCCTAGCTTCCTCGTGGGAACTAGCAAGGTTAGATCCCGACCATCTAACATAACTTTATCGCCAACTTTGAATGACGGCATCGGGCCTCGGTGTCTATCCGCAAATCTCTTCATCGCGTCTCGTGCCTTCTCCAGCGCCTTGGTTGCCTCTTCTTGATTCTTCTTTCGCATAGCCACATAGTCTTGAGTTCCTCGGATCGGAAGCTTGAATCCTAACTCCGGCTGAAATCCATACACCAATTCAAATGGCGTCTTGCCTGTACTGGAGTGAGAGCGACTGTTATAGGCGAATTCTGCCATAGGCAAATGTTCGTCCCAGTCGTCCTGCTGCAAGCTGGAATAGCAACGTAACAGCTGTTCCATTTCTTGGTTTACTCGCTCCGTTTGACCATCTGTTTGTGGATGATACGCCGTACTAAGCTTCGTTTCGATCCCGAGGGCCTGGTTCACCTGTTCTGTAAACCGGCTAGCGAATTGAGGTCCCCTGTCGCTGATCACTGTCTTCGGAGTCCCGACCTTACTGTAGACATAATTGATCATTAAGTCCGCAGTAGTCTTCGAGTTTGCATTTACTGTAGTAGGTATAAAAGTTCCCATTTTAGAGAACCTGTCTACCACCACTAGTATTGCATTGTTTCCTTTGCTCGTCGTTGGAAGTCCGGTGACATAGTCCATGGTAATCTCGTCGTAGGGCCTTGTCGCTATCTGCAAAGGTTGCAGCGGTGGTTGCGTCTTTCCTCGTCGTGCTTTCGTCCTCTGGCACACGTCGCATGTGCGCACATATTCTTCGACCCATTCCCTCATCTTCGGCCACCAAACTCTTCTTTCTAGTTTGTCTATAGTCTTCTGTAACCCCGGGTGTCCTGACGCCGGTGCGTCATGGCACTGTCGTACAATTTCCTTCTTAACTTCTTCGTCTGGCGGGATAACCAATTTATCATCCTTCCACCAATATCCTTCTTCGAACGTTCCGATTGCTGGCTCTTTGGATCGTTCATAGGCGTCTCGAATCTTCTCTCCCAGTTCAGGACCCCCTGTAAGCTCAAATACCCGTACTGTGCGCATGGGCAGGTCCGATGTTCTGAACAATTGCGGAGGAAGTAGGACTTGTTCTGGCTGGTCCTCTTGGCCCTGTTCGTAGTCTGGCCTTCTTGATAATGCGTCCGCTCGTGAATTCTTGGTTCCAGGTCGATACTCAATTCGAAATCGAAATCTGCTGAGAAATGTCGCCCATCTTGCTTGGCGGCCACTTAGCTTCCTAGCTCCCATAAAATATCGAAGGTTAGCTTGGTCGCTAACCACTCGAATCTCATGTTTAGCTCCTTCCAAGTGGTGCCTCCAATTGCTCAAGGCCTTGACAATCGCTAGTAATTCCTTGTCCATTACTGGATAGTTATTTTCGGCGTCTCGATAGGTGTTCGACCAATATCCAATGGGGTGCAAAATTTCATCGTCCCCGAGCTGCGAGAGCACGGCTCCCATCGCAAAGTTTGACGCGTCGGTTTCCAGCACAAATTGCTTCTCGTGATCCGGTCGTACTAGCATTGGTGCAGTGGTAAAAGCTTCTTTAAGTTTTCTAAAGCTCTCTTGTTGCCGTTCTCCCCAGGTAAATGTCTTCTTGCCAGACATTAGTTCCGTTAGTGGCCTAGCAATTTTGGCGAAACTTTCGATAAATTTCCGGTAGAAGTTCGCAAATCCAATAAACTTTCGAATGTCTCGCTTGCTTGACAAGTCTGGCCATTCTTGAACCGCCTTTACCTTGTAGGGATCCATCTGCATGCCCGACTGGTTAACCACAAATCCTAAATAGTCGAGTTCCTTCTTTCCGAAGTAGCACTTCTCTGGTTTGCAGAAGAAGTCTGCTTCTCTTAACCTGCGCAATACCTCTGCTAGCAGGTCCCAATGTTCCTGTTCCGTTTCCGCATAGACTATAATGTCATCCAAATAAATGAGTATGCCCTGCCCAATCATGTCTTGAAAGAGCTCATTCATTGCACGTTGGAATACCGCAGGTGCATTCATTAATCCGAACTGCATTACCATCGGCTGGTATACTCCCATGTGAGTCCTGAAGGCGGCATACTTCTCGTGCCCAGGGTGTATTCGAATGTTGTTATACCCACTTCGCAAATCCAGTGTAGAGAACCATTTGGCATGTGCAAGATCGTCCGGGAGCATATGTAACAAAGGCATTGGTTGGTGGTCTGGAATAACCACCGCATTTAGCCCTCTATAGTCGATAACAATTCTGTACTCCGGCTTGCCATCCTTCCCTATTGTCTTCTTGGCTATGACAAATACTGGTGCGCAAGTGTTCGCTTTTTCTTCAGCTGGTACTCGGTTTCCCACAACACGAATCCATCCCTTCTTCAGATCCTCGCGAATCCATTCTTCTACTGCACGCTTTTCAGCAGGAGCGAGTGGATATACTGGTCCAGGTTTCGGGAGCTCTGCCCCTGGTAGGAGCTCAATCTTCATGTCCCATTGTCCCGACTTAGGTAGCCGCTTAGCAGCATCCTTGTCGAACCTATCCCTGAACTCCCATATTTGTTTTGGAAGAATGTCTTCGAGAGATTTGTTGCCAGCAGAGCCTGCCATCCTTTCATCGAGTGCTTTCTCTTGTGCGTATTTTTGAGCTATGCTGTTGTACTTGAGAAGGCGTTCTCTCCGTGATGCGACTTGTCGATGCTCTAGGCGGCGGATCCAGTGAGGAGGTTTGGGTGGCTCTCCTCTTCGAGAGGCGTCCTCTGCTTCCACTAAGGTAGCAGGCTTGTGCGATCCTAGGATACCCTTGAACTCCGTCTCAGATCCAGCTCTTCTCTCTAGCACTTTTCCTTCCACTTTGGGCGGCTGCATGACCGAGTCAACAGGCGTGCGCCATCGGCGCCTCTTCTGCCCCTGCGAGAGCCCCTGCTCCATCACGGCATAATTCGAAATGAACCTGTTACCTTTACCGTTTGTTTTCCCTGTCGGAGCAGGGCCCTGCATTTGGTTCTTAAACCGTGGTCTTCGCGGGCGCACTTGAGCTCCCGAAGCTAGCCTACTTGATGATTGCGGCGTACTGGCTTCGGCCCTGTGCCAATTGAGTGGGACTACCCTCCCTTTGGGGTGGACCACTTTCCTAGACACTAGCCTACCCTTGAACGGCGTCTCATGTCTAGTCACTCCTCGGTCTCTCGTAGGAGGAGATCTCGCTAGGTGGCCGAACCTAGTACGCTTTGTAGCCTTAGTTCTACAGCGCTCCCGACCCGAAGTACTCCTGCTTGTACCCCTGCTTCGTGTGGTGAAGCTTACCGACTGCTTCTGCACTGCCCGGGTTGAGTCATTTTGGCCCTCGTGCACGGATGGAGGAGTCCACTCCACCCTAATACTCCTTATGACAGGGTTTGAATCCGTACCACTTCCTCCGCTCTTCTGTCGACGCATCTTGAGAGGATCAGGTGCGTAGTGTCCAGGCTTTCCTCCTTTAGGTGGTACACTAGGCTTCTTCCTTCTACTCGCATCAGATCCTTCTGCGTCGATTGTCATTTGTGCCTGTATTTCTTCCCGCACTCTTGCTTGGTCTTCAGATGTTGTTGGTGAGGTCGCCGTTCCCAGGCCTCCCTGAATCGCTATCAGCTGAAGACGCGCCATATACATGCCGCCATATTCATCGAGGAGTTCATCATGTTTGGCGCCCTTGTCCATTTCTCTGACCATGGTGCGGTATACTGCACCATCTGCATCCTCGAGACTGTTAAAGTTGTGCCAGTTTTGATCATCCTTCGTTATTCGGCACTTATCCCCGAACCAAAAGAATTTCCATCTTCCTTCTTGCTTAGCGAAGGAGAGTTCTGGCGGCTTGTGCATGACTTCTTCGAACGTGACAAGCGGTGCTGCTGATTCCTTTTCTTTTCCTTTGTCTGGTGGTACGATCGTAGGTTCTTCTTCTATGTCTTCCTTCTCAGTTTCTTGTCCTGTTTCGATGTCGCTGTGGTAATAGACCCTAGTTTCCCAAGCTTCTTCCTTTTCATCATCGGCATCCCATTCGGGTGGAATGTAGTCTGGAATTCTTCGCCATCTTCTGCGTTTCCGGAGCTTCCTTGGGGCTAGGATTAGCTGTATGGAACGCAATCGTGCCGTTCCATTAAATGCAATTTCCTTCCCGCCTTTGCGAAGAATCCCCTTTGTCCAGTCGATGGTTGGCTTATGCTGTTCAAGCCAATCATTTCCTATGAGAAACTTGTCTTCGTGTGTATCCACCACTGCGATGTCCATTAAACCTCTTGTAATCCCTGTGTCCACTATTGCTCTGACGTTCCGAGTCCATCCACCATGATTAATCGATCCATCGGCGTTCCGGATGGTATAATTACCTTCTGCAGGCACTGTTCTCAGCCCTAGGCTCTGTACAACCATGGGGCTAATAGTAGTGATCGCAGATCCGGAGTCAATCATAGCCGAGAGATTAACCTTTTTCTGTCCCTGAATGACGTCAATGGGTATAGTGGGATGGTTGGAGTTTGGTCTAGCAATAGTCCATCGGCGCTTTATCTCTTGTGTGTCCTTCGAGCCCTCGCCAGTGTCCGATGTTGACTGGCGGCCCTTCAAAAATCCTCCTCGGAATCCTCCTCGAGGGCATACGAAGCCCGTTCCTTACGCCTTGGTAACTTCGTTTTCTTGTCCAGTAGTTCCTCCATTTCAGAATCGCTGCTAATCCCAACTTCCCGGCGTTTTAGGAAGCGGCCAGTCTTGCCAGATCGTCTCTTCTGCACCCGTCTCTTGTAGTTGGTTCGGTGTCCACGGCTTCCCTGTGTGTCTCGCCCTACATTGTTGCAGTCCCGTGCGAAGTGACCTGTCTTGCCGCATGCCCAGCATATCCCGGCATCTCCTCGGGACCCCCTAGTAAAGCGCCTAGACATGTCGATGTCCATAGGCTCACCCAGAAACTCAGCTGGACGGCGAGCTTCTGGGGGCACTGGCGTGTACGATACTGCCTGCCCATCTTTAAACATGGGGGTGTACTTCCTATTGCTGCCTATCACCTTGGCAGCCATCAGACTGGCCTCCAGATTACTAGCGTTCTCCTTCCATTGGTTCAGGTCCCATTCTGGGTGGTCTGTATTCGTAAGCAGGGCTTTTAGGATCGTTTGATTGAGTCCTCTCTTGTACTCGTAAATCAGTGCCTGATGGTCGTAGTGCTTTGGCAGCCTCATCCTAATGTCGTCAAAGGCCCTGTTATACTGCTTCACCCGCGCCCGTTCCTGATAAATCGTCCTAATATTCCGCTCGGCTTCTTCTTGAAGTCCAAAAATGCCATTGTGGTTGAGCGCTAATTCGTTCCATAGATCGTCCTCGCTGTCCCATCCACCCTTCTTGTCTATAACAAGCTTGCCATCCGCATCTCGCTTGTAGGTGGAGACTAATTGATTTCTGTTCACGGCCCACTTGCCATTAACCCAAGTCTGAGCTTGACCTCGCAGACATTCCAAAATAATCTTAACCCTCTTGACTGGGTCGCTCGGATGTTTTTCATTCAACCGGCTGATCATTTGATTCTGGAAGTTCTCAAGCGACTCATAAGGGTTTCCCTTAAACAAGGGATACTTCATGATATCTTTGTTTGACATAATGACCTAGACGAATTCAACCAACATTTTTATGAGTATCACCTTCATTCAGCGCATTACAATAATACATGGTTTAGTAGCTAAGTTATCCAGCGAGTACCACCTCCGCTTTCCAACTAGCCACCTTACCCTTCCTCCCCGGTCGGTTCTTGGGCGTCTTTCTTCCTCCTGGCAAGCTCCCAGCTCTAAACCAGGGCCTATCTCCTTTCTTCCCGAGCTTCGTATCGTTCCTCGCCGCTTTCGTGTTCCTCGCTTTCCTCTTCTGTCTCCCATTCGTCGTTCGCATCGAAGTACTCTTGATCCTCGCTGGTTGGCTCTTCTACATTGTTACCCCGCACCCAAACTACCGTCGCCATGTTCGCTACCCCCTGCCTCGGTGGTCCCTCTCGTATGTCGAGAAAGACCGATGGTATAGGGCAGCTGTTAGGACGAGTGATAGGATCATAGATATAATCAGAGTCTGGGGAGTACTCACTGACCGCCTGGAGCCTTGCTTCTCTCTCCTCAAGCTCAAGAGCACTTGGAGTAGGCGATCCTGGCGGTGAGTCCTGGTGCGGGTATTGAAGGTGGTTCCTTTCGACGTAGTGGCCATTCCATCCCAGCCGTTGAATCGCTCCCTCGACGAGTTCTCCCTGCTCATTCCACATGAGTTCCCGGATTCCCGTGCCATACCCCGTTTCCGCCGTGTTGTCCGCCTCCCATGCTTCCCCAGCATCGGGAGGCGGTCCCCATCCGTCGTTGGATGGCCAGGGCTGTGGTGACTCGGGAATCACCTCCCTCAGCAGTTCTTCTGCTTGCTGGTCCAGGCTTCCGGGTTGCGTTTCTGTGGAGACGTAGTCCGGGAGATCTTCTTCAACTTCGATGCTTCCTTCGACTTCCTGTTCTTCTTGGGCGAGCACAGTAGGTGCTACCAGCCCTCGTTCCGCAACTACCTCAGCGACATAGTTCCTTCCAAGTTCTACTGCCTGCTGTCGTAACTGCGCTGACGGTTGTCCTGTTCGAGTGTCCGTTCCTTCAGGTTCCCTGCTCTGGCGAATGATCTCAACCATCTGATCCACAAAGCGTTCCCTTGCTGGGATCAGGTGGGGCATCTGGTCGTCGTCGGAGTCCGAGCTCACGCTTTCGAAGCGGCTAGCTAGACCTAGGCCTCTACCTTGCAGCGGGGAGTCAGGGCTCAACCTCGCCCTTCCTCGCCTAGCTCGCTGCGTCAGGTAGGATTGACGAAGCCTAATCGTTTGTTGGATCCGACGAATGCCTTCCGTGATCGAGTACTGGGCCACGAGTTCTTCTTCGGCATTGCTGATCCGGGCTCGAATAGCCTCAACCTGTTCGACCAGGTAGCTAGCCTGCGTGTGTAACTGCAGGAAGTCCGTACCAGTGAGCCGAATAATTTCTTGCTGGGAGTTGACCACTTGTTGAGCAAGGGCTGACTGACTGCCCTGAATGGCCATTGTTACCGCTCCCAGAATACGAGCCTGAAGAATACCGAACGCGTAGTTGATCCGTACGTCTCGCTGTTCGCCTTCTCGCCTGAGGTTGGTGATGACTGCTTCGGCGATCGCATCCCCGACATGTCCCTGAATATGCGCCAGAAACTCCCCCAGTGTCTGTCCTTCTACGGTAAGGTTCTCGGAGTATTGAGAGCCCATGTCGTAGAGTCGAGCGACAGTAGCTGTGAGAGTTCTGAGGGACCGATCAACGCTAGTAAGTCGATTGTCGAGGTCGATGACGGCGTGTCGCAGGGCGGAGACAACTTGGTTGGGTTGCCCGTCAGCACTGACCATTCGGTCCAAGCGTCCGTGTAGACTGTCGAGTCGTTCGCTGATACGTGCCAGAGCGGATTCCATACGTTCTCCAGGTCCGGGTTGAGGAACTGCCAGTCGTTGAGTTTGGAGTAGAAATCTCCGACCGGCACGACGGAATGGGGAACTTCTTTCGTTGTCTTGCCGTTCCACCCACGTCCATAGCGTTCTAAAGCCTCGAAGAAGGCTGATTCGACCTCGGAGTTGTTGAGCAATGAAGTATACCAAGGAAGAAAACCAGACGATGCAGAGTGTAAACCAGAGACTAGACCAACCAACTTGCCACAGTTCCATCGGTGACATAGTTGTTTCGCAGTAGTATAGTTGCCTTGATAAACTTGTAAAAGGACTTGATGGAGGAAATGAGAATGTTCGAGTAGGGTGTATTCGAACGCTTTATATTCCTGACACAGAGCGAGTAGTTCTTCTTCAACCGGCGTAGGACCTCTGAGTGCTTCCCAATTAAAACTGTGTCCGTTCAATAGGTTGTCCGCGTGTACCAGCAAGAACTTCCTCCCAACTCTTTCGTGTCTTTCGGCGTTGATTCGAAGCTCCAGGGCGGATAGTATAACCGACCGGTAGGGTTCTAGGATAGGGGTGTTTGAGTGCTTCTTACCTCGATAGAAGTTTATCGTGCGAAACGCCGAATTGACTTCTTCCTCGAATGTATGGAGCGCTCTAACAAAACTCCGATGGAGTGTGTAAGCCTGCTTTAGCCGTCGACGATACGCTTATCGATGATCAGCTAATTGTATTAACAGGCATAGAAGAAACCCTCCCAGGGCAGAGCAATACTTACTGATCGATAGTGGGTATTGCACTATGAAACAGCAAGATTGATTATCCCAGGATTGGAGCAAAATTATAATGTTAGGACCAGTATTTTCGGACGAGGTGGTTAGTCCGAGCGTACCGGAACAAGTCCCTGCTTCCTCCTTCTGACAATGTACAATTGGAGAGTAGCGTAGCGAAGGTTAGATGTACTACTAAGAAGCGAGCTATAGGCTCAAGCTTGACCCAGTAGTAGAGCAGAGGTTCAATCAAAGGGGTACAGTTATGATTGAAAGTACAAAATAATTTTGCTGAGGGACAACACCCCGCTCAGCTGGCGCCTTAAATAAAGTTTCTACTGAATACTACCGACTACCAAATACTACCGACCATGCCTCGCTATTGGTTAGGACAATGTGTTTCAGCTGGTGTCACTACTACTCTCTTGAGTCTGTAGTACCACTGACAACTCTGGTGGTGCTACCGAAACTCCTGGTTGCACCACCGACTACTTCCTTCCCTATTAGGCAGGCCCTAATTTCCTCCCGTTCCGAAGAAGCTTTCCCCAGGCTTCTATCGATCTCCATTCCTATCACATGTTAATCCTTAACGCCAATCCTCCCACGAGAGACTTCTTCCATGTGCCGCGACCTCGCTTCGCCGGCGCTCCGTTATTCCGGCCGAGCTTCTGCCGTTTAATCTTCCATCATGGGGCTGACCGTTATTTCGGGATTTGGGATCGGCAACCCCTGCCGATCATCGGAGATTAACCTTGGCGGCTGTGTAAATTTAGCAGACACCCTTCTATGCCTAGCCGCGATATCGATGTCGGAGAATTGTAGTCCGGTACCCGACGTTAACCTGTATCTTCTTCCCAGGTGATTCGTCCCGCGCCATTCGTCGACTGTAATAACCCCTTCTTCTGATCGTTCCCATGCTTCTAGCATTCGATCCGTTGCTTCTTCGATAAGACTTTCGACGTCCGATGGCGCCCTGTAATAGATTGGCCAATCGACTTCCACTGCAGTGTTTCGACACAAGGTCTGGTGACGATGCTGATTGATCCAAGCTCTCACGCCAACCTTCAGTGCATAGATATCCCTATCGCCCAGCCATACAGATACCTCGTGGTCGTATGCGCTCATTCCGCGGTTCGGTAATGGTTGGTCAAACGTTCGTTCTGAGGGTCCGGGTTTATGCCGAATCTTGACATCGGCTCCTTCCCTAGTTACTAAGCGCTCCACAAAGTTCTTGAGGAGCCACTCCGAAAGAACCCAACTCCTTTGGTATGCCAAATAGCAGTTTGTACAGACCAGGCTTTCATGAACAAAGCGTCTGGTTGCACTATGTCGATATCGTCTCTTCTGCAGGAGTTCCACGTATCTTGCGATGTTCCGTTCTTCCATGTCCACGTAGCTTCGCTCGGGTGGAGGAGTATGTCCAATATGCATTCCAGCTAGTCCTTGCTGTAAATCGTATGGATCCTCCCTTTCGTCGCGTTCGTCCTCGTAATATCGTCGATCGGGTTCCTCTTGAATATATTCCACAGCGACCTCCCCAGGTCCTTGCTGTACTAGTGGGCGAGAATCGCCTCCACTATGCTGTCCTTGAAGTCTTTCGAAATGCTCTGGATTGGGCTGCATAATTCGGTGTGTAAAGCGTCTGATACCACGCCGCATTGTATATCCACAATTTTCGTAACAGATCCCTGATTTGGCGTTCGACCCTGTCGACCTTGACGGCGGCTTTCTTGAACTCTTCATACGACGTTGGTTCATTGGGCAATCTCATGACCCCTTCCACAACCTTCGGGTTTAGCGCCCTCTTCAGGCAACTCATCAACCATTCGTCATGTGCCTCTGTTGCTAGGCCAGCATCCACTCGACAAATGTCAAACTTGTTGAAAAACTCGTCGGCGTTGAGGTCTCCTTGGTACATTGCATCTAGTCGTTCGAAAGCTTTCTGAGACCTGGCGGGGTCGTCGAACGAAGTGTCCAGCTTCTTTAAGAAGGCGTCCCAGGCGTCCGTGAACGTCAGGTTGCCATCTGCATCGACTGCTCCACTGGTGTAACTCTCTGCCCAGCGAGCTGCCGCACCACTCTTCATGTACGACAGGGCGAACATAATCTTACTCTTGTTCGTCCTGAACTCTGACTCGGATGCGTAGATGTAGAGGCGCAGCTCTTGCTTGAAGTCCACATAATCGTGTTCACCATCAAAGTCTCTTGGTTTGGCAACGTGGACCTTCTTCGACACCTTTGATCCTTGGTTCGCACCTTCGCCTGCAGCTTGGAGCGCTAGTGCGACCGCCGTTGCGAGATCAGTCATCGCTTCCTTTGACAATGACATCTCGTGTTCTTCTTCTTCTTCTTCGTCTTCTTCGCTCGGTATAAGCGGCGCTGGTTCTCGGAACTTTCCAAATGCCGGAGAAGGTCCGACAGTGGGGGCCAACGCTTGAGTGGTCGAACCCGATGGTTCTGGTAAGGGGGCCGTTGGTTGCGTCGGAGTAGGAGGTGAGGGCTCGTCTACGTCGTCTTCTTGTTTCACTCTCCAGTGGATGGACCTTCCTTCCCTCTGGGAGTACCACCTCTTGGCAGTCTCGTCCCACCAGGCGCCGAAGACTTGATTTCCTGCTCTGACGATATAATGTCCTCGCGAGGTGCTCCACCTAGAGTTCGCAGGGAGGGCCGCTCGTTGCTCGTCAGTTAGCTCCACCTTGATAGGCTGGGGGTGGAACGGGGATCGGGATGCTGTTCGGGCGGGACCGACTTCGGATAACCGGCTCGTCTTTGAAATTGATGACTAAACGAAAGGCTCCAAGGTAGATAATGAAGGAGATACTTGTCGACGACTGGACTCTATGCGTTACCCACGAGAAGGTTTGATGGGAGTTCCAGAGAAGGGTGATTTGGAGCGCCACGGTGATGTGATTGGTTGATACTTCGGGTACTATCGGGTCACGTCGGAGTCAATCGGACTTCGACGGGCAAGATAGGGGTTTGTTGTCTGCACGGTAGGAACCGGGTTTCGTTCGATGTCGTCCTTCGAAGATATACTTCAGGGGACACGTCACAGGCGAGCGCTCGACGACAACGGAATCGGGTGTGAGCCAGAGGTAGGTCTTTCTATTATGTTAGGCGGACGGCTCAAGGACTGAGTCGAGGCAGGCCAACACAATAACAAACAAGCGCAAATGAGATAATCCCAAACACGTCGCTCAGGTCAAGACAGCTAAGACAAGGCTTAAGTCCAGACCGTCGAACGCTATGTCAAAGTGAAGGTAAGTAGAATTCAGTAAACTATTAATACAAGAGTAGATACCTATGTCAAAGTGAAGGTAAGTAGAATAGAAAGACAAGGAACGAAAGAGTCAAACTATCTACTTATATAGACTTTGAGCATGGGAAAGGTCTACCCTAATGGGAAGTCACATGACAAGGAATGGGATGATTAGTGAGCATGATAGAACATTGTGGAATGTTCCGGCAAAAGGATGAATAAGCACATAAGAAAAATAAAAGAAAAGAAAAAGAATATTAAAATAAATGATGACGTCAGAAAAGAAAAGGAAAATGTTCGAGTCCTTACACTCCAGTCGACACCCCCAGGAACCTGCTGGTTCACGAATTGTAGACTATCTACATAAGCGGCAACTGCATCATACACAATGGTCAACGCTCTCTTGAGAAGTTCTAGATTTGCCTCGTCTGCTTTTGTCCGGAGTACCTATTAAACATAACATATCAAACCTCCCATTATACCGAAAAAAAGGGGAATCCTATGGAATTGAGGTAGCTCTCATCTTTCTTCAAACGCTCTCTCTGTTTTTGCAATTCCTCACATAAGGCGGCAAATTTTTCTTCGGTATCCTTAACTCCAGATCCAATTCGCTTGTGCATAGACATAAAACATTTGCACATGCCATCTGCAAACGCCTTCTCCTCCTCCTCCTCCTGCTTCTTCTTCACTGCTTCTGCATCTGGAGATACATACTTTGCAGAAGTTACTATCTTAGATGCTGATCGAAAGAGTTCGAGAGTGTGCATACTACAGCATTCAACCGAGGAAACGTACCTAGGCTGACTTTCTCCAGCTGGGGAATTCTTCTGGAACTCAGGGCTAGGTGGAGGCATTTAGTTATTTTCAGTGCTTTGAACAATAACAGCTGATACTCACAGCCCCTAACGGTAGCTCGAGAGGAGTGCATGACACTGCTCAGACAGAGTTTAAGTGGGGGGAGATCTGTGCAGGAAAGGGGAGGAGTTACCAATGATGGTGGGAAAAGGCAAAGTGGGTACTAGGGATCATTCATCCCTGGCTCCCTTATATACGGAGACGAGCTGAATCTTACAAAGACTCAGCTGACTAACATCTAGGTCGCCTGACCTAGTCTCTATTATATAGTGTGGCCTAGTACCGTGCGCTTTCTTTGAATCTTTTTGGAGCAGAGAACACAGAGCTTGGACTAAAGTAAAGTACACAATCATCTCCTCTTCTTCACTTCCCTCTCTTCCTCTACACTTGACACCTTTGTACTCGGCCTCGCCTTCTCTTTGTCTTTCCCCTCTACTACACTTTGTCACTCCCTCCTATGTTCCATTCGATCAGTGGCACTTCAAGCTCGCTTGGTCGAGGTACTCGGCGGACCAGCCTCTTTGATACAAACGTATTGCTAGTCCACGTCGGGATTATGGGTGAGCATTTTTTCGAGTCACCGAGTAGGCTGAAAATGACATCGCCCTTCTCCTTCCCCTTCTCCTTCTCCTTCTCCTTCTCCTTCTCCTTCTCCTTCTCCTTCTCCTTCTCTTTCTTCGGCTCCTTCAACCCATACCCGAACTTGAGACCTTTGAACTCATCCTGAATCTTCTCTATATTGTGAGAGATTTGGTGCAAAACTTCCTTATCCTCCGCGTTTATGTCAACCTGCTCCACCAAAAATTCCATAGAAGAGTAAGACATCCCGATCTCCAAGGGATGCGCTGCATCGTTACCGAATTGTCGAATCAGATTCTTTTTAATGAAAAAGTAAAGGACCGCAATTCGTGTGGACCCTTCTACAGGCGGGAAGGCCTGCAGGAAGCACACTAGTGCCCATACCTGGTCTTCGCGCTATGACCGTAGGCTCATTGCCACAGTTTCGAGGGAGTCCTTCAAAGGACTGGTTCGCGTTGATACGGCATTCAAAAGTGCCATCATTATAAGGATTGCTTCTGGTTCCTTCCCCTCCTCCACTGTAAGATCCCTGAGTCCGATTAATAAGGAAGCCAAATGTGAAAGGAAAGTAGATGGCTTGAGTTTGCCGTAATGGTCAAAACAAGTCACAAAGGCCCTAAGCCTCGCATCATTGCCACTGTCGTTGAGGATGCCTTCATCCTTTCTACCGATCTCTGCAAGTATTGAGCCAATTTGGCCAAACATCTCTAAGCTGATATCAAAAGAAAGCCTTCCTCCGATGGCCAGAACTGCTGTCATCTCCTAAGAGAATATAAGCAACTATAAGTCCTTGAAAGAAAGTGCTAAAACTCACCTCCGTCATCCTGACAGACAAGTCATTCGACGAATCTCTGGTCTCCTTCACCTCGTCGAACAGGGTATCCGCGAGCTGCGAGGCATGCACGCTTGCCTCAAAAAGTGCATGGATGCAGGGCGCTACATGCTCAACTGCATCCCGATAGCCCCGGATGTAACCGACATTGCTGTCCTGGGCTTCCTCAACTTTCAGTACAGCCTTGTTCCACTCGTATATTACGCCTTTTAAATCATCCGCTGTAGTGCCCTGGCCAGTCCTGTGCCAGGACACTCATACTATGGCTCTCCCCTACTTCAGATACCATATCCCTTCGCCGCCTACACCTCAGAGGACCAAGGCATACTCATACCACACTCTAGAGGCCATACGAGCACATATCTATGGATTCTAGCCTACGCTTCCCCCTGCGGTGCCCTCCAAGAGCCCAGATGAGTCCGCCGCTGGCTCCCTGGCACCCATACACATCCGCCGAAGGCTCCTACCCAGCACCAGACACCATAGGAGATGTCCCCCAATCATTATAGGCCTTCGTTATTACGATTCCTCATACGTACAGCCTTGAGGTGGATTTGGACACCCCTGCGGCGGCCCCCAAGCCTCAGATTGGTCCGGCGGCCACTCAGGCGTCCTCAGGTGCCCTCGCCGAGGCCTCCCACAACTTACCAGGCAGTCCCCCAAGGCCTATAGATTTATCTAGTATCATCCCTGCTTATATGCCACTAAAGGCCACAGTTTTACGAATCCACCGCCGATCGAGCGGCGAGTTGCAGATCCGCCGCTCCGGCGCCCTCCTTAGTTACCATGGATCGCCTACACTATATATTGAGTGCGGCGGCGGCCTTGGGCGGCCCAGAGACCCTGACTGATGTGCCCTCTATCTCATATATGCGATATGAGCCTCCGAACATCGGCCCTGATGTTTCCCGACTTCCCCCCAAGCGGCGGGCGACTCTAGACCATATATGGCAGTCAGGCATGTGGTACAGTGGCGTGCCAAGCCACCGACCGCCGCCGCCAAGCCAGACTCCGCCGATGCCCGTTTTATTGCAGATACACAATATATCATACTATTGGACAGCCCCCTCACGTTGGCGCTGCCGTACGCCTCCTAGAAGCTCCGGCGGCGGCCCTTGGCGAGCCCAGTGACTCAGGAGATGTTGTCAGACAGTAGGACTCATCGGCGAGAGCAGTAGAGTATATATAGAGTGTATATTCATCAGTAGACAAGAGAGATAGATGGGATAGAGAGCTTATACAGCACCCAAGGGCCAGGGTTCGAGATTCCCTCACTCTGAGCTCCCCCTCATGTACTGAGCTCCCCCATTGACTATATACTACCCTTGACTCGTCGTTCTATTCTCCTTCGGCGCCTCTGACATTTAGTGTGTGAGTTAGGACTGGGAACCTACCCCCAAACGTCCGCCGCACTACATCGTACCTGTCGGGCGGCCTCTATTCGACCTCGGCAGCCCTCCGGCGACCCAGGCCTCCTTTCCTATTCCCCTTCGGCGTCCTGTTCATCTGTTGGCCGCACGTTGCCCCTTATATTCATCGTATACGGTCCCTCCCTTTTGTTTATCCAGTTTACACTACCGCGGCGGATTTGCACAAGCTCCCTCATCCCCGGCGGCCCCCTATTCGACCTCGGCGGCCCTCCGGCGACACAGGCCTTCCATTGTATTCCCCCTCGGCGTCTTTTTCACCTACTCGCCGCACATTACGCCTCATATTCGTCATATACAGTTCCTAGCTTCGCCCTACTGAGATTGCGCTACTCCAGCGGACTCCTGTGACCTCCCCTTCTGTCCGGCGGACCTACTACTCCATTCCTTTCATACCTCGGCATCCCTAGGGCACTCCCCGACGTCTCTGATGGTTTTTGGCACCTGCCAGGTGGTTAGTGGTTAGAGTCTGATAGCTTGAGGCTTCATTTCTGGAGGTTTCTTCACACATTCAGCTCCCTTAGTAGGACGGACATCTGTAGTGCCTTCAGATAGAGAGACCCACCAAAAATACCACACCGCGATCACTTATACCCAATATTACAATGAGAATGAACTCTATATAAGAGAAGATACTTATGATCATTGTCGGGCACGGATAAGTCTAAGACAATTTTAGAACATGTCAAGGAGAGTGGAGGATGAGAACCCACATAAATCTCTGTCCTGGCGTTCGACAGACATGTCGGTCATGGTCAGAGGGGAACAGACATCGATATCGATCAATCGACTCGATCTCATGGGAAAGCAAAGTCATGCCGTGAGACCAAATAGATATTTACGGATGCTTCATCAAAAAGAAGCATACTCTTCAAAAGAACTCACCAAAAGTGACTGCTGCTTCATAAATAAGAATCAGAGCTTCTTTGATTGTTTCTGGCTCTGCAGGCAACGATCTCTATTTATACTCACACATATAAAATGCGAGCATTGCATTGAGGTTCCCTGGAGCTACATGGGCCGCACTGGTGAAAGCGTCTCCTGAGCGTTTGGAACACTTCCTATCAGAACAAATAAGTGCACAATGCAAGGAAAGGGGCAAGGCAAACAATCACACCTATCATTCATTGATCGTGTTCATCAGTGCTATATCCTTTAACAAGTTTGCCCAGGCCTTCATTGGAGTCGAGGTACCATGATGGAACATTGTGATAACCTCCTTGAACCACGGCGAGGTGGCGTTCTGACGCACATCATTATGTCGTGTTGCAGTTTGATGTACATTTTGCACAAAGTGCACCCCTCATCAACTAGAACAACGAGTATTGATCGTCTTTCATTGGGAGTGTGCTGTCCCTTAATTTTACATTCGAGATTTCTCATGAAGTGCATGTAAGATAGAACTGACGGGTCGCATCTATTATCCGGTTGTACATCAAATGCGATGGCTATCGAACCGTCAGGCATTGCCATACTCCTATGACAGTCAACGTACCAGCATTTAAGGCCAAAAGTGATTCCAAATGCACTTGGTGTCGATTTCGTTAAAATCAACTTTCGGCCAGTATCCTCATTGGTTGTTCCGTCAAAGCGGTATGTTCTTATGGCGAAGACGATGGCAAATGTTGAGTACTTTATAGAACTAGGCACGGATCCCTGCCTGCAAGAGGAAATAAAATAAACTCGTCAGATTCCACAAAGCCTGGACTTGATTACGGAGAATGCAAGTTCAATAGGATTGTAGTCTGGTGAGTAAGGAGGAAGAAATTCAAGCCTGACACCCCTAAGCAAAGGGGTCAGTACATGCTGCGACTTGCATTGCTAGTGAGACAGACCAAGATTTGATGAGCTCCCGAATCTCAGGAGCCTTGTGTATTGGGCAGTTGTCCATTACGATGACTGATTGATTACCGGGGAAGGGATGCATTTTGTCCAACAGGCTGGCGATGAATTCCGTGAACAATTTGGTATTGAATGCGCCCTGTACGATAGTGCAGTTGATTGTCCCATCGAGGCTGATAGCTGGCAAGACGGAGAAGCTAACGGAGTGAATCAGAAGCTTGTGACGCGCCACAAGAGACAGAATCACTGTTTCCCCCTATTGAAAAACTGCTTGCGACACGCATGGC
The DNA here is from genome assembly GCA_037892935.1 of Phlebopus portentosus. Lineage (NCBI taxonomy): Eukaryota > Fungi > Basidiomycota > Agaricomycetes > Boletales > Boletinellaceae > Phlebopus > Phlebopus portentosus. The sequence goes on from JAYXKI010000021.1 coordinate 92,101, forward strand.
GACCCTCAAGGGCCTAAGCAGTGTTGCAAAGAAAAGCCCGCTGATCGCAAGCACTCTCATCGACAAATAGCTGTTCTGCTGTATACTGAGAGGCAATACGTGCAACGTACTACACACGCAGAGTTTCATTCCACTCAAGAGCCCTTTTCAATAACTAGACCATGACGATTTCAGTTCGCGTGGACTGCGTGGGGAAGCAAAGCGACAGAGACAGCCACCTTCTTAAGTGTGAAACTGGCACGCAGCAAGGACCTGCGTATAGCCGCATCCAAAGCCTCCTTCTCCCATCTTTCCTGGAGCAGTAGCCTCAACTCATCGATGTAACGGTCATTGAGATTGCTTAGTGACCCGAAAAGCAACTACGTGGTGTGAACCAACAGCTACCAGGACAGGTTTCAACATGTGCATACCTCAGTGTGGATATAATCAAGCACTCGAGGCCTTCCACGAAAACCAAGTTCATGCGCAGCAACAGTCCCATTGCGCTTGAACTCTCGTATTATCCGGAAAACTGTTGTCTTGGGTATGTCGGTCAAGGCTGCGATCTGAGAGGCGCTGAGTTTCTTGTTCATAGTGATGATGCATTCCCGTAAATTGTTGGACAGCTGTCTGCTATATCGCCAGAGTTGCATGAATGAATGCTCAACATAAGCTGTAGAGATGGTGACTGTGAAGATGGTGATGGCTCGAGATCAAGTGGCGACTCGACACGTGAGTTAACCCTTCATCCTCACATGCGTCGCTGCTCCTATCTCTTTGCCGTGATGCCTCATCTCTCATGATGGTCCGTCCCCAGCAACTGGGGGTTCCCTCATGCCTGTAGGTGATGAGGGATTGGTGAGGATGAGGAGGGAACTGTGGACAAGTGATGAGAGCTGCTGTGCAGGGAGATACTGCATACGAAAGACTACCGTCGTGTGTGTACACTCATGTTTCTCTGAGAGATGTTTCTGCGGCCCTGGCAGACACACTCAGTTTGGTTGTAGCAGGAGTGCATGATGGCTGAGCTGACCTTGTTCGCCCTTGCCCAGATATGATTTTGGGTGACATTTCAGCAGAGGATGGTCACCGAGGTGGTTTCAAGTCTGATTGGTAGATAGTACATGTAATGTAGCTACACCCAAGCCTAACTCAGCTCAGCTACTGTCTTGGCTGAAAGCGCCTATGCTGCTGTCTTTTTAGCAGAAACAATCAGATTTTTTGGTGTCCGAATGCGTGAGTTATGACAGATGTAATGAAGTAGGGGAGATTTCTGCGAGCAGGAGTGACAACAAACCACCCAGTTTCACTACCACAATCATGTCAGGGAGCCTTGAGGAGTTGCGTACAGGTGCCCACTGGGCTGGCCTGATTTATCAAACTTGAATCAGATTTTTCCGGATGACGTTGGGCAAGCTATGATTTTTACACTGAACGGAGGGCATGACAAGGATTTAGCACAATGATGCTATCTTTTTAGTAGCGAAGTACATACTCAACAAAACCCAGACATTTTTATATGTACTGGAGCGCATTTTCGAGCAGGTTTTTTACATGGTTATATCAGATTTTTATGTGCTGTATTGACTGAGATATTCGTTTTTTTTTTTTTGCTCATCCAGGATGCACTATGCATCAAAAATACACGTGATTTTCCAAATTGCCAACAATTTTGCAATTAGCTGTAATATTGCAAAGGACTACCTCAGACTCTGTAGCACAGCATACGTGTTACGTATACCCGTAACTGCGCTTTCAAGCACCGCCACTTTGTTCCGTTTTGTTTGATGACCGCCCAGTCACGTCACTCATCATCGTGACCACCTTGGTTGCACTCGCGTGCATGTACGTGTAAGCCTCCATCCGAATACAACGACCACCGTCAGGTCTTCACCGGTTCTTCAATACATCAACACGTTGTCAGGGACACGCCTCACACGTCGGATGCACACCCATCGTCGTCCCGCCAGAAGCAATCCTCACATCTTCACCGTCTGAAATGAGCGTTAAAGGTCCACTGGGCACCACATCCGTCCCTTTTAAGCCCTTCACGCGACTCACCTTTCCCGAACCTCGTGCTCTATCTGTTGCAGTCGAGGACAGAGGTGTGAAGAAGCAACGACAAATGTAGGGAACGACACGTACACTAATAAACAACGCGACCACCGGAATGGCCCAGGAACTCAGCGTACACTTGTATCTCATTGGTGTGGCATATCGTACAGCGTTGGAAGATGACCCGAGAAGGACTACGGAAGGAGACAGTGGAAAGTGTCTGAACATGAAGCACGGGGCGGGACACTTCCAGCTACCACTACTATCGTCGTAACGGGTCAACGGATCTGTCGAGCCAACTGTATAGAGAGAGAGCTTGAGGAGATCCGAACTACCTTCGAGGCATACCGAAAGGAAATGGACGTCGATGCTGTCAAGCTTCGCAAAGAGGTTCTTCAGTACCATCATGAATCCAGCCAGTCGAGTGTGGCGCTCGAAGGCTAACGCGAGGATTGAGTGAGTTTATTCTCTTTTTGTTCTCATCGGGTCAAGCTCACCATTTGGGTCAGAGCGGCATCGCATGGCTCGGGAATATCCTGCAGGAGCGAGAAGCTCAAAATCTTCGGAAACGGAACCAACAATCGCACGATCAGTACACACGTCTGGATATCGTATGCAACTATGCTGCCGAGGGTTTAGCCTCTGCTGATACCCAGATCGAGCGATTGCAGAACGAATGCGCCAATTTTTGTGCGAAAAGAAGATCCGGGAGGTGCGTATCCGTTAGTTAGCTCGTCTTGTGATTCATATTAACTGGAGATATAGAATGTGCAGACTCGACTAATTGATGAGAACAAGGTTCTGTCTCTAGAGCGGTCTGGCATGACGGACTTGATTGTCAAGGTTCAGAAAACGGACAATGACATTGACAAGGCGAATGGAAGTGATGAGAAGATTTGGAAGATTTGAGTCCCAATTCCATGACCTGGAGAGCCAAAGCGTAAGTGCTCCTCTATATAGCGTTTGCTTTGGCGTAGTAGCACTCAATTTTGAATGCTCTAGTCAGGATCTTCGAACTCAGCTTTCCCGCGAGCGTGACACAGCTCGACAAATTTAATTGCAGAAGGATATCGAAGCTCAGGAACTGCGAACTAAGATTGATCACTCCGTAAGTCAGATTCTTCTGAAAATGTCTTCTATGTCACTGAATACTATGGTAGGTGGAGAACTTGCCAAGGGCCAGAGAGTCTCTTGTTGAGGCTGAGACAAGTCGGAAACACCTACGAGAACCGGTGGATGAGCTTGTTAAGCAGGTGCAGATGAATGCTGAAAGGATTGCCATTCATGAGCGACGTACTGACACTTCACGTCCACCCGCCGGCGAGGACGGCTCAGAGCAGGAACTCAAGGTTGAAGTTGCCGTACTCCGGTAAGTTTGACCGTATTTTTGTATTCACTGGTCATTGACTTTCTTGGTACCTCTTAGGGCTGCAATGAATGTCGCCGAAGCTGATCTTGCCTCTGCACGCGGTCATGTGTAGCAGTTCCAGGCTAGTGAAGCTGCTCTGCAATGACTGTCTGCCACGCATGATGAGTATGAGGCGTCGACCGAAGCTCAGATTGCTGATCTTCATCATATCTAGGCCGAACGGAGGTGCTTGAGGAGAAACTATCATCTGTGCAGGATGAAATCACTCGACTAAGTACGCAGAACGGCGATTTCCTGCAAAGACTCGAAAAGGAACATGAAGTGTTCGCTCAGGACAGAAAGATGCTGGAGGGCACGGTTATTGATATCACCAACGCTGAGATGGGATCACGCACCGGTCAATCATTTCATGAGAACGAGATACGAGAGCAGATGCAACATGCCAAGGCGGGTCCATTATGATGTCAAGAGCATCAATGAACCTAATCTCTGTATAAAGGCTGCTGAAGAGAAATATTCTCGCGAATTGTCACTCATGCCGAGTCGATCGAGGTCGTAGACGCTTTCAAGAAGGAGCTCAGTGAGGCGCGGGCTTCTTACGTGAGAAGACGATTCAAGCTGAGACTGCTCAGGCGAACTTGGAACCAACAGCAAGAAGTTCTTTATAAGGAGATTGCAGATCTCACAGCTTGGTAAACACAGCTCTTCGTTCACATCTTCATAGATCTCTAAGCGAGAATACAGTCGCAAAGACCTTGTGGCACGAATAGTCTGCTTCACCAGCACCTGGAGTCCGTCAGCTCACAACTTCTCGTATACGTCAAGCTGCGTATTCAAACATGAACGTGCCAGAGTCGGGTGGCGGTGATGATGTGGATGGACGTATGGCGGAGAGGAAATTGTTGATCTTCAACTGGAGCTCTTTAAGCAGGAGAACGCACGGCAAAAGACATAGGTTGACCATCTCAGCCAGGTTCTTGAAGAAACACGGACGGCACTGTCATGTAAGTCTGTACCGTTCTGCTTATCCTTGCCATGCATTGTAATTCATCCAGCAGGAGCGTGAAGAAGCGGCGAAGCTATCAGTAATTCTGCTGAGCATGCCGAACTGCTGGATAGGATTGACCAGCTCAACATTCTCCGTGAAAGCAACGCGACGCTTCGTGCAGAGTGTGAAGCACAGGTTCGCAAAGCACGCCAGCTTGAGACGACGCTCAATCGCCCCCAATCGGAATTGAAGACGCAAAGAAGACGCAAAGACTATTCGTGTTGAGCTTGATGCCAAGAATGCTCAGATTCAACGGCTTGAAACCGAGGGCCGTCAATGGAAGGAACGGAATGCTCAGCTTCTTATGAAGGCAAGTGAACTGATCCGTATTTAAAGTATTTATACTTGAAGGCTTATTGATAACGATTAGTACGATCGTATTGGCCCGAACGACGTCCAAGCTCTCAAAGACGAGATCGAAGACTTACAGATTGATCTCTGTAAGGCCGAAGAAGAGAAGGCTGCTTATACTACCGAGAAGGATGCACGGACTAAACTTGTATGTTTGGCACACTCTCTGAACAGACGCATCGCTGCCCAATTGATCTTACAGTTTGAGGACACGCAGGTTATACACTCGCCGACTTCCGAACGAAATACTCGTCTCTAGGGCAGGAACCTCGCGACCGATCCGGGCAACTGAATCATTATATTTTCAAGTTGAAAGAGACTGTCGCTGAGCTGCGAAGGCAAGTCAAGGGCCTGTCCGACGAAAAGGAACGCCTCGCCAATCAGGTAGCCGCAGCGGCGACACCATCGGATTCAAATGTCGAGGTGGAGTCGTTGAGAACACAACTGGCGGTTGCCGTCCAGGAGAAAGAGACATCGGCGGAGTTACTAGCCGAATTGAGCAAAGTGGCGAAGAGTGCCTGCGATTACGAGGCTGCTTTGGTGAGTGTACTAAATTTTGATTGTCAGCGACATTTGTCCAGTCTGCTCTCCGTGAGGAAAGGGCCAAGTTATTCGCGGAGAAAGCTTCTGGACAAACCGACGTTGCAGCGGTTGAAAGCACCGATGTCGCCCAAGTTCGACAGCAGCTTGAATCTGAGAAGGTGGAGCTTACAAAGGCTCGAGACGACGCCCTCGCACGTGCGAAGAACGCGGAAGAGTGCGCTCTCAAGGCATTGCATGGAGTCAGGAATTTCCGTCTGCAGAATGTAAGTTGTTGCCTTGGTTCTTATCTTGAAATTCTCTCATCACTGAATTAATTAGAAGTTCCAGGCGCGCATTGCTTAGAATGAAAAGCGCAAGATCGCTGATGCAGAGAAGCTTGCTATCTCGTTGATATCATTGAACTCGTTCTAGCCCTCGTCAAGCGAGTCCGTACCTCTGTACAAAGGCTCGGATTTAGACAATGTTCTACCTAGCATGGGAAGCGAGACACTCATACCGGGACGATATTTGCGCGCCTTACGTACCTTAGTCGACAGTCCAGCAGCCACCCGCGTGCCTCATCCAGTCGGACGGCCGATTTCAACCTTGATGCGTGATGAATCCAGTATCCGATGTAGTAGTCTGTCTGTGCTAGCGAAGGTTCAGCATGGCAATTGGTTGATGGATCATTTGGCAGTACACAATTATATCAATTGCTTTCTACTGAGGTGGGCGGCGGTCTCTCGAAGCTCAGGCACGAGATTTGCATGCGACGTGGCGGTAACGGGCTACTCCGCAAGTGTTTGAAGTGTTGTATTCTGAAAAATTTTGCGTGTTTCCGTGAGCAGGAGGGGGGTAGTTATGTTAAAATTGTAGTCGGGGAAACTTTTTCCTGACTCCGGAGTCCAGCGTCATAGAAAAAAAACCCAAGGTGTGTGCTCGAACCGGGCGTGCGCTCCCGACGACAGTCGAGAATGCAAGACGCATCTCTGGGGAGGACGTTCAGGTAGAAAGCTAAGCGTATCTCATGATTAGTTGGCGGATACACTGCAAGTACTCCGTCTACCAGACCTATCGGGATAAACAAGTATTAGTATTAGTAGTAGTATGTAGAAATTAAGTGCGACATTATGATCGACAGTATTTACCAAAAGCGCACAAGCGGCGAGTTTCAGACTCCGCCGAAATAAAAAACCTGTTGCCAGTTGCCATGCCAGTCACCAGTATCAGTCGCGTGACGATTACGTAGCAGTCATGTGGCAGTTACGTAGCGGTCACGTTGCAGTTACGTAGTGGTCACGTTGCAGTTACGTGACAGCTTCGCACCAGTAGTGTGACTAGCACTACACGTTACAGCTGCTGAATTCAAAATTTTGAAGGTCCTTCCTATATTTAAAATTTTTGTAAGAATTTCTTCTGCTTGAAAACAATAAAGAGAATTACAAATTTAGACTTCTCCCTTTTCTTAAATTTTTGAATATATTCCTGAACTTCCGCTATTTTTAATATTATATCCTACAAAATGTTATTAGTTGTATAAAATATTAATATATGTTCTTAAGCCACATAAATTTGTAAAACTCGATAGATTATGCAAGGCACAAAAATTTGAAAAAAAGTAATCCTCAGAAACTTCTAATTCTTGATGTTTGAAAAATGAGAATCAAAAAATAATCTTTAGAATCCTATTCCCACATTTCAAATACTTCAAATTTCGTATAATTAAAAATGTGTTCCAAAAGATATTATTCTGCTTTCTTATTCTGGATCAAATTTCTTAAGCTACAAAATAGGGATCTGCCCCCTGTGTACCCTACCCCAACGCACCGGTGTGAGATAAGATACAGGAAGTATAAACTCGACTACCCGTGACGCGCGTGGCGAGACCCTGACTTACCTTATTCGGTACCACAACACAACACCTTAATTCTGCCTCTCATGTTGCACAAACATAGAATTGGACTCCACAGATATCTTCAGACTGAAATTAGCTACACATCTACGGTTTTAATTTTCGAAAATATTGGGAATTGGCTTCCCAATTATGGAAATAAAACCTTTTGTGCCAAACAACCCAGAATTTATTTTCCAGCCTTCTGGCAAAGTTTCGGAAAATTTTGAAATTCTCAAACCAAGATTTTTGCCGCTTCCGGCTGTTACCGGATGACTAATTTAATTCATATATAGTAACTTAAGATATTACTAAGTACAATTAAGTAAGCAATACTTCCAATGGGTCTCAAGAGTGCTTCAATAAGGGTGTAAACTGCATAGAGACTCTATATTCACCCTTCTAAGTGCCTCCACATGAACTACAAGTGGTTTTCAAGCATTCGGAAAATTCAACCTCGAGATTTTTGCCACAGGGTCCTTCCTAATTGGGTTAGTACAGGGTCCATCAGGGTCATCAGGTCACGCGTGACAGGTAGTCGAGTTTATACTTCCTGTATCTTACCTACCGCTTTATCCCTTTATCTCTATCGTGTCCTCATCAGCAATTACAATTATCATTGAATGGAAGAAAAGCGGCAGAACGGCCTAGAAAGGGAACGTCGTGAATAAGTCCTAAACAAAGCTAAATCCGAGATACTCACACCACCTCCGTGGAGAGCAGAGCAGTAATCCCATGAGACGCATGTGCGTTCCCAAAAAAAAAAAAACGCACTAGTACTAGTACTCGCGCACGCGGCTCCCTCACATTCCTTCTTTTCTCTTCTCTTCTCTTCTCTTCTCCCGACGCTTAAGACATCATCAACGTTTATTGTCTCCGACGTCTCACTTCACTCGAAGAAAGAGAGACAGAGTCAACTCAACTACAGAATATACCGTGACGCCCTTATCGAGTATCCCACAACATTTGGCATACATACATGACTTCAAGTTCCCAGCTCAAGTTATGTTATGCAAGCTTCCCGCACGCACATTTGCATAAGAGACGTCGACGTTCCATATCACATTCCCAGATAGCTCCATTCCATTCCGTTTCGTTTCACTCAGATATGTGCGATGTGATGTGACTAACGGAGGGAGAACCTTAATCTTGTCCACCATCCCATCTCGCCGTCACGAGCACGTTCGATATGTTTCGAAGACTACGTACGTACGTACATCCTCATATCGTACATGCATGCATCCTTGAAACCCGGAACCCAAGTCGAAGTCGCTCCTTGGACTTGGATCCGGCACCCATTTCGTTGGTATCGATATTGAAGTCCCGCTAATACTGTCCAGTATATTCGAATCTATCGCATTATTTTTTTTTTTTGCGTTATTATTACATTTATACACTTCTTGCAAGTACAGTACATACATGACGGACGGATGATCCTGAAGGGAAAGAGGGCCAGAATAATAATAATAAATCGGCCTGCGTAGAAATACCCCGATGCAGTCAGTCCTCGATATAAACACAGATAACATCGTTTACAGAACGGATATAGCACACAAGATACAGATATAACAATCGGTGGGATCAGGCGGGCAAAAGAGGGACGACTTGGGGGTTCAAAAATAGAGAATCAATACATACTCCATACACACTAGACTCGGAGACGGAGGTCGAGCAAGGAGCCGGTTGCGAAACAGGGTACTATAGACAGAACGGTTCTCTGTAGCTGTTTGCACGCGCACGGCTCCAAGCGAATTGTTGGGGTGACTTCGGTAACAGGCGGCAACTTTGCTTGCTCAAGGCTCGCCCACTGGCTCGCCCGGAGGCGCGGAAATAACGGAGGGACAAACGAGACGGGATCATTGATCAAGTCGTCATAAGTACCATTACATCTGCAATTGGCCTGATTGCAATTAACGTGCCAAGGCCTGGGCCGAGGGCCGACGGGTGGGTTGCCATGACCGAAGCGCGCATCGACGGCCGCGGCCGCTAAACGCCTGTTCAACTCAAGTGTTTGTTTGTTCGGAGATCCCAACAACATGTTATTGACACACGAGCCACAAGTAGCCGCTCCGACCGCGTAACCTTAGCGCCCTGACACTCCACTGGTCGGTAACCTCCGAACAACGGAACGAACGATAAGTAGCACCACATAGCACCAAGCAGTAGTAGCAGCAGCTGCATGGACCAAACCCAAGAAGCTCTAGAATCCTCATCACGACCAAGCTCCGCTCCGTTAGATAACCAGTGAATAGCAGGGTAAAAGTTGAGATGCAACATTTATTTTTTGGGGGTTGATGGGCTTGATGATAACGACCGTCCAGTAGACTGACGGTAAACGATGGCGATGATAGTGAGCAATGCGATTCCTTGCGATCAATAATGACACAGATGACGGGTGAGTATGATACTGACGATGGGTAAGAGGATGGGATGGGATGGGTGACAGAGATAATAGCAGAGGAATGGCTAAAAGTAAAAAAAAGAAAAAGAAAAAGCAAAGCACAATCGACAGCAACTTTAAAGGAGGACGTGAATAAGCGGAAGAATAAAACCAAAGAGGGAAAAAAAGCGGAACAGAGAGTCAGGATCAGGGAGAAGACTAAATAAATCGAGAAAGTGGGAGAGAGATAGATATGAACGAGATATGAAATCCAAAAATGCGGGTGAGTATTCCAAATGCGGCTTAGGATGGTAAGGTGAAGACGAGTAAGGCGAAAAAGAACCCAGAGAGGATGGTGCATCAAACGAGACACACAGGAGTTCCGTTCCAAGAAAAATAGCTGAGTGCGTGTGTGTACGCGCTATGTATATTAGCCCATGTCCGAATACAGGCCAACAACCAAATCTAGGCCACTCGTCCGTAGGAGGGGAGACTGCCGCTTTTTAACTGAGGTGTATGTGCTCTTCAAAAGGGTGTAATGGGTGGCGGGTGGAGATGACATGAGGGGGTCACTCCCAAGCCGATATGCAATGCGTGAGGAAGTCGGATAAAAGAGGCAGGTGAGGCGTGAGGTCATGATTCGGGAAGCGTGTGAGAGGGTAAGCATTGCGGACCGGCTGCGGAGTCTAAGCGGCGACAAACGGGTTTGAAACATCCCGCGGTCGTCCTCGCATGTGGTGACCATATTGTGCCATCGATCATAAGACTACAGTAAAACCCAATAGCTCCTTGTAATACGAGGACGAGAGCCAGACAAGAACCATGGGATGTGAGAGCCGTCGCGGAGCGCCAAAAGTCCTCACGCAAGATAGAAGCAAGCGCAAATACAGCCGCTTGCGTTGATCGCCGATCAAGACCGCTCTGTAAGCCACCTATTGAGGAAGTATCCGCGCGTCCGTGCGCTGCTCGCAGAGCACATACCAAATTCCAATAACTTAGTTCCTGAATTCCATGCCGAGACCAAAGCCGGCGTGTTCTAGCGTCTAGCTGGAAGCAGTCCCGCCAGGCTTGGGTATGATTCCGGCGAAGCTGGTATAACCGATGTCCTTTCCAAATTCCCGAACCATGGCTCGTCCCATAAGGCAAACCCACGCGATGCCCTCGCCAGTTACACACTGACTGGGCCAGAACAATTCTCCCTCGCCGTCTTCCATGTCGGGCTCGAACTCTTCGTAAGCAGATAGGGTCGAGCAAACCATCCTCCCGAAGGTGTGAGGAAAATGCTCGCGCATGATCGCCAATGAGAGTGTCTTCTCCGAGTTCTTCATCTCTTGAGAAGCCGTTGTCTGGACACCAAGGAGCCTCGTAACAGACGTGATATAAGACTCTTTGACTGAAACCACATCGTCTGAAGAGTTTCCCTCTGGTGATCGATTGGGCGGAAGCTTGTTACCGGCTCTCTTCGCCTCTTCGGCCCTAATATCGTTTAAATTTGAGGGCGTTCCATTGCTGGGGTTTGCGGGTGTGGAGTTTGCACTCGCTGCGTCAGTGTCTGGTGATGGTAATGATTTCTCTGGCAGAGTGAGCCTGGCCTTCACTGCCGATGCGTCCACAGCTGCCTGCTTCGCCTTCGCCGTAACTTCAATGTCGTGCTCGTACTGTCTCGTCTTAGCGTCCAAAACATTACTGAGCTTGAAGCGCACGATGCGCTGATGTGTAAAGGCCTCGATCATGTGGCTGAAACACCGAAAGGTGGGTGAGGTCAGCAACGTGTTCAAGGGTAATCACCTGGACAAGAATCGGGAAATTACAGTAGAGTAACTCACATGAGACCGATAAATGACTTTTCCCGTACGTTATCCCGAGAGCCGACGTACTGATACCACTTCGACTTGCACCAGTTCAAGTATGAAGGGATCGTTTCCCAAGAGTCATTAAACCCTCCCGTTGAGATATGATCTTGACACCAGGCAGCATAAACGAAGCTAATCAGTGCTTCGAGAGATTCCAGTAGTGCCATGAGTCCTCCATGGGTGTGATAAGGTGTGCCCTTTCCTGGTGGTTCCCGCAAGGGTCGGTACCCAGAGTGACTCTGCGGATAAGTGGACAAGTAGCGAGCTTCACCAGAATACTTGAATACACGGGCCTCAGCATAGTGTTTCTTGTGCATCTGACGGAAATCTAATGATTCGATGCCATGCCGTGGCCGTCGGAGTGGTTCGTAGACCGTGAGAGACCGCGAAGTCGCGTCCCCAACGGATGACACCGCCGTCGTGACCGACGTGACGCTGCTCGTCTTATCGGATGGCCGACTGCTGGTGGATGAGGAAGACGAAGAGGCTGCGAGGGGAGGAGAAGCCGCGGAGGAGGAGGGAGTACCGGAAGGGAGCTCCGAGGGAGGGATAGGCGGCTTTGTGAGCCTAGCCCGCTTTGCGCTTTCCGGCTGGTCTGCGAGTGCATCGAGCTTGCGCTTTGACGAACTCGCAACGGGGATGTGCTGGGGTACAGGCGAGGGGCTGCGCGAGGGCGGCGGGGACGGGGGCAGCTCGGGAGGGAGTGGTGCCGGGATGTATCCGATGATCTGAGTGGGGATGAGGAACGGCCGAATGGCCGCATGTTGGTTAGCGCAGCTGAGAGACGACATGGGAGAGAGAGAACAGACCTTTATGCATTTGCGGGCGTATTCGAGCTTTGCGAGGCTGTTGAAGATGGAGATATGAGTTGAACGGATGCGATTATAAAGTAGATGAGAAGGTATGATGCCACATACTGCTTCTTTGAGCGAGGCCTAGGAAGTGCAGAGAGCGCCATAGTGGCGTAGGCAGACATTGCCGCTGGTAGGGAGGGCGAGGATGATGAGGATGAGAGGACGATGGGCGGGAGGGGAATGGAAGGATGAGAGAAGGGAGGAAAGAATGAGAGCGGTGACAAGAGCGAGCGAGGTGCACGGTAAGGTAAGGTAGCACTGGACTGGACTGGATGGATGGAACGACGGGTGGTGCGAGCATCCGTATTCTCGGGTACGTCACAGTCACATATACACAGTAAAATAATAAAATAATATCCATCTCACCTCACATGTACATGTCCCATGCCGTAACTTGCCTTATTCTTACTATGTATTTATTCCATTTATTTTGCTCCCTTCTTTGCTCACTCAACTGCTGACCATCTCAGTACGCTCGCTCAGTGACAGTGCCAGCTCACCCCTCCGCCATCACTCTTCTCCCATCGCCCACTCCGCAATTTACTCGGCGTTACTAGTCCCTGCCGTCCTGTCCAGCAACTCGGCCTCTTCCTCTTCTTCTCTCTTCGTAATTACTCTCACTTTCCTCGTAAATTAAATCGATATGTATCCAGATTGCCTCCGACGCCACAATAATGATTAGCCTGATAAAATGCAATCTATCCGCTGACTACGACGCTTAGGAATACGCATACGCTTACACATCGGTGAGCACGCCTTCTGTCTCTCCTTCACTGGTTTGCTTATTGTTGAAATAAGATATTCTGAGAAATGTAGATGCAGAGCATGGAGTGGGCGGAAATGTCTCATTCGGCACGATTTGTCGATGAGCGAATAATTTCCTATCCTGAATTTGATCGAAACAAATACAAATACCAGTTCTTTCTAGCCTTCAGCCACGCAGGTAGGCGACTTCCTCATCCCGAGGTCTCAAGCGCTTAAAGCGTCACAGTACTCAAGTGCGTAAGTGCGTAAGTGCGCAAGAAGCGCTCACGCGTCATCCCGAGTCAACTTGAAACGTATCTCTTTCCTGTGTCAGCGTCTGACTCGGTTTCGCTCTTATTCCTTTCTTCCACATAAGCATGGATTTTTGTGTCGGTGTCTCAAGCACAGACGGCACAGCTTGGGATCGGGGCACAGCCAGCGCCATATACTAAACTTAGCCCCGGGCCCACTATCCTTGGAACGAGGGCCATGCATATGCACTAAGGCCGTCGGGCAGGGCGCAGACAAATGGTGAGCTAACCATGCGTGCATATGCGCGTGGGCCACTGCGTCACAGCCAGTGGCCACTGCAACACGCGTGCCGGCGCACCGCCGCCGCCTGCACCGTCATCGTCATCATAGTCACCGTCGCCATGCAACACTACGCAACATTGCACGAGTCCAACGCCTACGCGTATACTACGCGCGTTGTTCCTACGGTAATCCGGCCTGTCCAGGGTCTCCCCATACCATGCATGAGTATTGTAGATATTTCTAATTACGACACACGGCCACGCGGCCATTAGTACAATGTACTTCAAGATGGACCTTGGACCCTTTGGACACAACCCGTCCGTCATTCCCGCATGTGCATGTCTCCGACATCACAGCTTTTGGCCCGGGATGAAATCCGTGATTACCGTATACCGTACATCCCGGATGTTCCGGTATTTGTTTACATATATCAATAGCAATATTAACCTCAATCTCGCGCAGGGATTAACGCTGATTAACACTCCTGATTGATGTTCAGGCCTGGATTGAATTTAAGCATGTTCTTCTCTCTATCGCTCTCTCGATGCGACGCGACGCGGTCGTTGCAGAAGGTGGCTGCGGGGCACCGGCTGCGCGGAAATATGATCAATATTGCCTGCAACTGCGCAGTCCCCGCAGTTCGAACGGACTTCGTTATGGTTGTCCTTCCCTCTTCCTCCGAAGTCTTCTCTCATAAATATCCGCAGCTTTGCATTCCGTATTCTGCGTTCTAGCAGGATTCGAATTCAGTAACTTACCTTGACTCCTTTTCGTGTGGAAACGCGCATTGTGCGACGGGTTGGGTATAGAATATTTGGTATAACAGTGGTGCTTTTTGCGGAAATGTGGAACCGAGTTGATATCTTCTACTGCGTTCCCGATTTCCGATTTCCGTTAAGCACATAAATATATTCTCGCCCATTTGGGTGGTGTGGGATAACGATGATGACGATGATACGCAGTCATGCCATTCTTGCTACATTCAGTACACAAAATTCGTCACAGATAAGTAAATAAATAAAGACGTTTGCATAGAGTTTCTCACAAAGCAGGATCGATCGCGCAAAGAAGAAAAGCATTTTCGAAATTCGCCAACCTTGCGTCAAAAGCTCGCAACGATCTTACCCCCGTGCTTGAGAGGGGGGGGGGGAGATCGACGACTCAGAACTCGGCGATCCGAAAGTCTCGAACGAAGTTAGTGTGTGGTGGATGCCAATTCCGATTCTATCAGCGCATCAGTGCATTTATCATTCCCGCTTTTGGCTTTGGGCTGACACTCTTTTTCGCTAGTGTCTAGCCCTCTGCCGAAGAGAAGCTCGGGTGCTGTTAGTATGAAATAAGAGGACCACATCGACTTTGGGCACCTCAACGAACGAACGAACGAACGAGCGGGACCTGCACAGTCTTACTCTACTCTACTCTAGTCGTTGCTCTTCCTCGCACCCGCCCGTACGCGTCTCTTTCGGAATCAAATTACCCCCAGGTCAGACAGATAGTCCAAACGACTCAGCGACGCGCTGGCCAGCTGACTTGATACAACAACAAGAAATGGAGCGCGCGCCGTTGACCCGACCCGACATGCATTACTACTTACAAGTACAACGCCTGCATTGCATTGCATTGCGTTGCGTTGCATACTGTAAATCAAATCGAAATCAAATCAAATCAAACTCGATTTTTTCGTTTCACTCAGCCGCGCCACCGCTCAAAAATGAATGATAAAACGGACGGAATTTCAAACTCGATGCATGCATATAATGATCCCGTTTTGGGATTCGGCGCGTCTGCGCTCCGAGAGCGTTCGTTCTTTCGTTCGTTCGTTCGTCCGTTTACATCGGTAAGAGTCGACGTGTGTTTGATCCGTGAAGGTGCAGTGAGGGATTTTCATGATAATGACGTTAATATTTTGGATTTTGGATTTTGGATTCCAAGCTTCGATAGACACTACGTGTATATGCGTATAAGATGGAGAGAATGCAGAGCTAGTAGGCTTTTTATCCCAGCGTGATGTCCACTCCGTGCGGACCGAGTTTCCATTCCGGATGGAACGGGAGCGAGCCACGGCCACCGAAAGCGGGAGCGCGACCCTTCTGCATCATACTAGCACTGTAACTTCTCCGTCCTGCACTGTTGATCCGTCTTCTTTTCGTCAAATGACCAGATATTTCGTAGGTATGCACGCATGCACCGCTGATATTATCATTCTAATTAGCCTGATTTATGTGTGCGGATTCCTTCCGAAGACATTAAGATACCGAAGGACACATTTCAGAAATCACCGACCGACCGAAGACACCGCGTCTGCTCCCGGTCTCTTCGGGACATAAATCATTGACGAGCAACCTTCTGTTATTGCTCAAGGTCGTCACGTTCAGGGATTTATCCGGACGTTTAATCGCGAATATTACTGACCTTCTTCTGTCAAGTACTCCGCAAAGCAAGAATAACTTTTAACAGCCTCTTCTTTTGCAGAGCCACTGGGTTCTGGGCATATGACATGTCCGGTACTATGAATGCGTATTTACGCTCAGGATCTCCGGATTCAAGTACTATTTACACAGTCCGACATTCGTACCCGTCACAAGCACGTCCTCGAGAGAAATCGTCAACAGGAGGAGTGGAGCAACTCTGCGTCCTTCTCGGAACCAGAGGTCCTCTTCTCAAGACACGAGACTCAGCCGATTCTGAGGACTGAACGTTTCTGGGAACGGTTCTCCCGACGACAACAGACACGTTTCTTTCTTTCTTTTTTTCTTCGTAGGAAGCATTAGGAAGCATTTTACTGAGAACTTTCATCCCAACGACTTCTTTGTTCCTGGCCGCTTTTACTCCCGGATTGTTCTCTCTTTCTCTCAAGATCATTTCTTCCTCTTGCGCTCCCGCCCCCGTCAAACAAACGTGCACGCTCTTCTACATTTGCCCTCTTCCTTCCTTCCTTCAGTCGTATCCCTTCGCAGTTTGATGATCCCAACTGTCAACGCGTCCTACGTAGGAAAGCTTCTGCCGTTCTCGCGGATTCATCCGCATCAGGTTATCTGAAAGAAAAAAAGAGACATCCCTGCACTCTTTTCTTTTCGCCTTGGACTCTCAGTCATCACTCTGTGTGACTTCTGATTCTCAGGATTTGTGAGTGATGTCCGTTTATTTCGCCTTCTAAGGAAGTTATTTGATCCACTCGTATTCTTCACCTGATGTGCGAGGTGGGGATCATTCGCCGGCCGACATGACCTGCTAGTGACTACTTAATCACACTTCGTCCGCTCACATGGACATGGACCCTGCACTTCTCGCATTTTTCTGCAGATTTCGACCGAGGGAGAGCCGAAGTAACATATACATACCCATATATTAAAGCTCGAAAAGTATTCCGTATTCATTCGTATGTATTTATATTTATTGTCGACGGTATTGGTGCCAGCATTACATGCGATCTTTAGACTCGGTCCTTCTGTGCTCCACTCCTCCACTCAGCTCGAGACGAGAAAAGATGAAGTGAAGTGAATCTGATGTATTTGTTCCTGGATGGATGGAGCGGTTCCCACGCCCCACCGAGCCGAAGCCGAAGCCGGGGCCGGCGGCGTCGGGAAATACACCGGAGCGGAGATGAAGTTTGGACGCGATCGATCGATCTTCTTGAGTCTTGAGTCTTGGCTGCGAGTGTGAGTCTGGGTTGGGATATCTTGGCTGGTCTTAGGGTTTCTTCTCTGATTTCTTAGGTCCGCAGTTCATTCTTGTCCCGTCTCGTGGATGGCTTGGGATTCATATTCTTCGATCTTCCTGCAGCACTTTGACTTTACTCTTTCCAAGTAAAAGTAATCGGTGAGTTCGCACTTTCTTTGTTGCGCATTTCATTGTACGTGTTTACTCTCCTCAAGTGTTCTCAAGTGCAAGTGGAGTGCCTAATAGGCACAATATTAATGCGATGTGAGCGGACGAAAGGAGGAGAACTGTGTATCAGTATCGTCCGCCCAGGTTCAGGCACTTTACGCCCTAGCTAAAGCGGAATCCGGAAGTAAGGCATGATTGCTTATTACCTTTCATTTTTTTCGACGTGACCACTTAATGATTTACTGCAGTTCTCCCCTTTGTGTCTACTCGACGCACTTTCACTCATAGAAAGGCCATAGAAGTCATACTCCCGTAATCCGCGCTCTGGCATTCGCTACCCAAAGTCTACGATGAACACAAATGATCTTCACATCCATCGCCATCTTCCTGGGCTTCGTGAGAGCCTTCGTGAGAGAACGGGAACAGAAAACAGTCAAACTGAGTATCTTCCGCAATTTAGCTGCGCGTGCCGATGCGCATGCATCAGTATCCATGTGTGAAAGACGTTCTCGATGCCGTTGGAACTACCTGGGGGATCCTCGTGCGTGCGTTTTGCGGAAGAGGTGCCGGAAAAAGAAAATGGTTTGCGGTGGTAAGTTCTGATGAACACTAGTACTGTTTCCGTTCTCTCATACCTTTGTTTGATTTAATTTTCCTGTTCTCTGATGGATCATAGCTCTGGCACTTGCCTTATTAAAGGTCGGAGTAGATTCTCTCTGGCTTGATTCGGAAGCTCGATTCGCGAGGTCCAACGGACGGACGGCGATCTGGAATCGGACTGGACCCGGTCTACATACACTTCAGAGCGTCGTCGTGACGTTGACGTTAGCAAGTGACGAGAATTACTTACTTAGCTTCACGCTCAATTTGACACGATCACGGTTTATCGCTGCGCCGCCATCTCAACTCACTTCATCGGCAGATTCAGCATGACATAGAGCGTGCCTAATTACTTTTTTGATTCCACATCGACGATTTTCTGAATTCATCAAGAATTTATGCGCATGCGAATAAAGCCTCGCATCACCCCAATCCCGCCCAATACTCCCCAGAAGAACTTCCACGGACAGATATCTCTCCCTCCGCGTCTAGATGCACGTTTAAATTTGATGGTGATGTTGGGGACCAAGGCATGACGTACCATCTTATAATCCCGGTACTGTACTCGCGTGAAGCGAATGCTCGGATAGCGAGACGGTCGGCGTTGTTACCGGCGGATGCGCCACCGCTCCTGGGTCAGCGGCAGTTCTTTTCAGGCCCCATCGTGCAAGGCTCGAAATCCCGCATACTTGCGTGTGGATTGACGCTAGAAGTGGCGCCCCCCCCCCCCCGTGGGCTTCCACGCGCTCAATCGCCGATCATGAGCTCGCTACAAGTTGCATGTTGGATTTTCTTGACGTCATGCATACCGTCCAGACGCGCCCGGTTCGCTGAGGTTACGACTACTGGATCAGTCGCATTTGGGGCCGGGACTGGAGCCGTGGCGGGCTGGGCCTGTCTAGACCTGGACGCCCTTCAGGGCCGATGCGGAGCGGGTAAGGTAAGAGAAGGCTGCTGGTCGATTCAAGCCAACGCGGCGCATACTCGCTGGGTAAACATTATCAATGCTGCTTCGCGTGCGTCTCGATACATACTGAAGCCGCATGCCAATATTCGATACTCTACTCTCTAAACCTCCCCCAGCGTCAGCGATTCAAGCAGATGTCAGACCTCCTAGTAGAACTTGCCGAGGTATATCTCGCTGAAATCTCGTCATCCTATCGCATATACTTTGATCTTGTCCGTTGGGGAGTATCATTAGTATTCACTGTCTCCCTTGCCATTTTCATTGCATTCGAGCGGAGAATAATGCTTATAGCGTCTGGAGTACGAACTCGATCTTTCGGAAACTAGTCTCATCTTGTATTCTCATCAACGTGTCTCCTTGTCAAGAAGATAGGAACACGTTTTCGCCTCTGACCGATACGGTCCTGTGGTAGATGTTTGTGGATCAAGTTATAAAGGCCACACTTTCTTCTTTTCGCATGTTAGTAGAGCTAGCTTGATGCGGTCTATCTGGCTGATTAGAAAAGAAACGTCGCCAAAGTCTTCTATTTCAGTCCATCCGGCCCTTCCCTGTGTGTGTCTGACAGTGTTTTATGTTTCAAATTTCAGTGCGAAGCTGAGAGATGCTGCGTAGTCAAAGGAATGAAGTACATTCTTTTCTTTTCTTACGTGCTTGAATTTAAACAATAACATTCATGCATTCCCGATTGTATCACTTTTGCCTCCGAATTCAAGAGAATCGATGAACGAATCACATAGTTTATATCAGGTTGTACGGAGGTTGTTTTACTGAAGCCTCGAATATAAACAGCGCCTGGATTCTCGGACATATGGCACAAACAGACTCCGAAAGTGACTAGGGCAGTATTGCATTTTGCCTGAGAATCGTAAGTATCGCACCTCCGTCGTCCTCAACGCGAGGCTCCTCCTTCTCAATAATTGCTCGTCGCGACACGATGGGAAAGAGTAGTGTTGTCGGTTTCCATTCTGCCAGCCCCTTAATATTAATATCAATAATGCCCCTCTCTGTGTCTCTACGAAGGCATCCCAATCTCAATCTCTAGTGTAGTTACCAGTACTATGTTTATGTACTTGTAGCAACCAATCAACGAATGGGAATTTCCGTCGTAAGTGGAAGTGGAGTGGGAAGGTTTCTTGTCTTCGAGAGAAGTCCATTCCAGGAGCGGGTTCTGTTGTACAGTACATATGCACGCCTGGATGGTAGGCATGAGCCCGGATGAGCTGGCGAGTGGGGTGGATTCGAAAGAAGTTATGGGCCTACTGACTGTTGCTCCTGGCTTTCCCGGAACTAGGCGTGCCGGGTCAATGTCAGTTGTTGCCTGTCCTAAAAGTAGACATGGCTGGGTAAAGGTATAGTTAACTATGACAGGTCCATCGGAGGATACGAGGTCGTTACCAGCGAGCTTACATGATATGTATTCGGTGACGTTCATATCAGAATTAATTTTGTTGGCTGGAATCTGCTGCCTATGCCTACTTACTGATATCGAATAAAGCTGACGTTCTTACCGAGTTACGAACCAATGGAAAACGAGACCAGTTGTACTGTATAGCGGTAATAATATTCTAGACATGTTGTTTATGCAAGAGACAACGAGACTCGTGAGAGAAACATTCTTTAAGATGCTCCTCTTATGCTCTATTAGTATATCTTCACTCGGCTTCCAGTACTTGTGGCTCTTTGCACTGTACTCTTCTGGGGACACCGAGTTAGCCTGAGGACAACATGCTGCTCGGTCATGCGCTGGGCCCCTAACTCCATACAGTGGAATAATTATCTGGATAACGCAAGAAGGCATCCGCCGTCGGCGTGGGTCCATAGCATTGAGACGCAAAAACCACTCTCATAACAAATATCAGGGTCGCCTTACACTATTGGTTGGAGCACGAGATTCGGAACGATTTGTTCGAGTCCCAGGTACAAAAGCATATTCTTCTCCTTCGATTTCACGTATTTGGGAAAAGTGCCTGTACCGATGTAATAGACTTTCGGAAGGTCCATGTTAATGGGTTCGACAGGTTCCTCTGGGCCCATCACTACAGGCGGAGGAACGACGCTGATCGGCCGCTGCTGCTCGTAATTTGAAGACTTCCACTACGACCATTGGTGACTCAACCGAGCCGGGTAAGCTAGCTCGGCGAATATCAAGTGTGTGTAAATGCGGAAAATTCCAGAGTTTGCTGCCCCTGCCATTATAAGTGGGATCTTCTTTGATCAGGACTCTTCGAATGTCCGGTTGTAAAACGGCAACATTAGCGGTGTGGTGACGGGTTCAGATAAAAATTTTACCGTCGGAAACCGAAGTGCCTTCAGGTTGGGGAAAAATCCAGACAGCTTGTTAGAAGAAGTACTCATCTTGTCACCTTTCGGATGAAAAAAATCGAAAATGGCAAGTTCCTTCAAATCGTAAGACGCCAGTTTCGAGATAAAGGGCAGAGCAATATCCCATTCTATGTCAATCCGAAGTTGCCTGAGTGGAGGCAGCTCCGGGTGTAAACCATTCGAATAACTGTGGTACAACCTGTCAGTATCATATGACATTAAGTCCGTTGCAGTGCCCAGCTCTGTGCCAGAGAAGGAGGGATAAATGCTGCCGATTGTGAGTGAAACGAGGTTCGTGAGTTCTGGCAACATCTTTAGAACTTCATCTGGGGACGGCCACTCGTTTATCGTTTGTTCTTTGCGCGCAAGCTCGATAGTAAGGCGGCTGATGTTCCTTAAATAACTGGACGAGATGAATTCTTCGACAAAAGGACCGGGTATCAATGCAGAACGCAGTTTACAGTAACGCGTCTCATAGATCCCACTACTTTGGCCAGCCAGTCCCAGTTGGGAACCTCTTTTTGACGTACTTCGAAGTTCAAAAGCAAAATACCGTAGATGAGGGAGAACAGGACCGCACTCATTGTGCACGGTAATTGTACCGAGAAGCTCTACTCGTAGTCTTCCACCGGGAATCTGAAGCTGAGGGTCGTCGAAACTCTACCATTTGGGATTTCCATCATAAGGGCAACAATTGCGGACCTTGAATGTCGTGGAAGCCAGCAGGGCATCATGGGCCAGATACTCGAAGGTGAGAAGGTTTTCTACACCGCGATCCTCTGACGCTTTCCTCAAGTCGGATAAGTCGCCATCTGAAAAGGAGAGAGCCACGATGTATTGGACAAGTCCCAAAGGCAGGGTCGCTCGTGAAAGTTGATCGACCGATTTCGAAGTGCGACGGAGATCCTCTACAGCGCTTCACCAATTAACTCTTGACTCTTCCATCTCTTTCTCCGCTCGTTTCAGCCGCGAAGAAAAATCGACATTTTCTGCGTTGTCATCTATCAACTTTCGTTTAAGAATGGGCAAAGTTGAACCACTTCCACGGAATAATCTTATATTAGACGTATAAAAATCTAGAGATAAACGACAGGCGTACGATGAAGATGGTCCATAATGCTCCGACAATAAGGATGAGTATTTCAGAGCGGAATTGCAAAATCTATCACGAAGAGCTTGATAGTCCATATGCTAAGGCAGAGAGCGGAAAGTTGAAGCGTTGGCACGGTTATCCAAGAAGCTAGTCGTCCACGGACTGAGATGCCTCTGAGACAGACGAGTCGTTATGGTTTGAAACAAAGTCGACGAGTCGCTGCTTACTATTATTTAGTACCAAACAAACGGAGAAGCTTCTGTACGCGGCACGATCACATGACCGGAACCATCCAAGTTTCAACTTCAACAAGTTCAAACCGAACTGACTCTTAAGGCCACTCCTATCCTCCCGTCCTTACATCCAACGATGTCTGCGCCTACAACTGCATTCAACCCGTCCAATCCGATGGATCTATATGAACCTCTGGATATAATCGGGAATGGATCCTTTGGTATCATACGCAAAGTTCGGCGGAAGTCTGATGGCGAGGTACGCGTGGTTGAATTTACTTGTGGAATTGCAGAAGCAGATAAACTGACCAAAGTCATCTTATATGTACAGATACTTGCTAGGAAGGAGCTCAAGTTTGAGCGCATGTCCGAGAGGGATCGGAAGCAGATCGTGGCTGAAGTGTGCGTATCATGTTGGACTTTGCTTGACCCTGTTCTAACACTACTTGCTCGGCCCTCAGCAATATCCTGAAAGATCTGCACCACGAGAATATCGTCAGATATATCGATAGGGTATGCTGCTCTCTAAACTTTCTGGGTAAACCAGCTGACGAGGTGGCATAAAGCATGTCGACAAGGAAGCTGGCATTCTGTACATATTAATGGAATATTGCGACGGAGGTGATCTTACATCGATCATTAAACAGTGCTCACGAGTCGGGCGTCCAGTACCTGAAGACGTAGTCTGGTCGTACTTCCTTCAGCTTCTTCTTGCACTCCAACATTGCCATTGTCCGACTTCCAGCCCCGGCGAGGATGGCACCTCTGAGATCAGGCGGCAGCAGATTTTGCACAGGGATCTGAAACCGGAGAACGGTATGCAATTTAAGCTCACGGTCTCGCTCAATTCCAGTATTGACTTTTCTGTGCAGTATTTATTAGCAAAGGCAAGACGATCAAACTAGGCGACTTTGGTCTTTCAAAGGCTCTCACGCAAACAAACTTTGCCAACACTTACGTCGGGACTCCTTACTATATGTCACCAGAACTCATTCAAGAGAAATCGTATGACACAAAGAGTGACATTTGGTCTCTTGGCTGCTTGATCTACGAGTTATGTGCTCTAAGGCCCCCTTTCGCTGAGGCTCAGACGCATAGCGAGTTGTCCATGCTGATTCGTAATGCCCGAATTCCTCCGTTACCGAAGGGCTATTCGAGCTCATTAAGCCACGTAATCAAGTCGATGTTAAACCTGAATGTACGCCTCGACTCCTTATCTTTCTCTATCAAGCTAATTTAGCGAAATAGCCGGCTATGAGGCCCTCCGCCCAACAGCTACTTCAGCACGAGCGGATCGACTTTGCTCGGAAAGTAGCTGATACTGAAAAAATGTAAGTGCTTTTTGGACTCTTCTTTGCTACCGCTAGCTTAACTCCTGGAAGGCTTCAGTCGGTCAAGACACATAAAGCGAATGTCATTGCAAAGGAACGCGAGCTTCAGAACCTCAGCACTGCCCTTGCACAACGCGAGACGACCCTGTCGACCACTATCGCTCAAAAAGATTCAGAAATCGCTCGTTTGAATGCGCTTGTAAGCCAGGCTGAAGAACGCACCAAGCGAGCAATAGCGGCCAGGGAAGAGGAGCTGTGCTCAGCTGTTATGCGCCGAGAGGAGGAAGTGCGCACTGCGATGGCCAAAAGAGAGGAAGAGATTCTTGATGCAGTGCGCAAGAGGGAAGAGGAAATCAATACAGCATGGCAGAAGAGAGAAGAACAGTTGCGAAGTGAGCTCCAGTCTGCCATGCAATGG
This sequence comes from Phlebopus portentosus, assembly GCA_037892935.1. Lineage (NCBI taxonomy): Eukaryota > Fungi > Basidiomycota > Agaricomycetes > Boletales > Boletinellaceae > Phlebopus > Phlebopus portentosus. The sequence continues at coordinate 116,473 of JAYXKI010000021.1, forward strand.
GTTCAGTCACGCCAGAAAGAGCTCGCCGAAGAAGCACAGAAGATCGACGGAGCGAAAATGAAGTTGGCGAAGGAGAGAGAGCAAATACAGCAAACAACCAGAGGTTCGTGCTTCGTAATACCTATCCATCTAATTTAAAGAGAACTGATACGGCCAACAGCGAACCGTAATGAGAAAAAACCCTTGGAGGACGTTAAGAATCTTATTGCACCCTCCAGACGTATGACTCAGGAGGAGACCGGTGATTGCGAAGCAACACCACGCAGACCAGAAGCGAATTTGCATCGTTGTCGTAGTCTTGAGACGCCAACTACATCGAAACCCATCGAAGATAAGAAAGAACAGACCGTTGCTCCAATCCCAGGCTCTGCCATGCGAGGTGTAATTCTTACCGCAACAGGCGAGGCCCTGAAGACACCAGCTCCATTCACTCACACTGCCTCAAAAGCAAATGTCGCGCTCACCAACATCATCAAGAATACCCCTGCTGTCGGTCTCAACTTCAGAAAGATTTTCGACTTTGCAGAATCCGAGAGTTCAGATGATGAAAATGGTAATACAGATGCTGATGATGCGGAGAGCGTTACGGGCACGCTCACTACGACGAGTCATTCATGTGCTTCCTCAGTGGCGGAGTTGAATTCTCCGACAAAGGATGTGACGGCCCGTCGCCGTTCGCGAGGGAAGGACGAGACCACTTCATCGTCTGGCTCTATTTCGGCTCGTGCGAAGATGACTGTTCGCAGGCATTCGTCAACTAAAGCGAAAACAACAGCGTCGGCGCTCCCTGTACCAAAGTCCTCGCCTCAGAAGGTTGCCGTAAAGAAAGCGAGCCAGTCGGCACAGACTAAAGCGCGCCGACCATCGACTCGCACGTCAGGGCGACCAAGTATTCCGACCTCCGCTTCTACTCCTGCACTTTTCAGTGGAACACGACCAAAGTCTACCTTAGGAAAGAAGAATGCACCACTACCTTCGACACCTTACTACGACCCTTCGGACGAAGAGAACCTGCCTAGCCCATTCTTGAGACGAGTGGAACGCGGCAAGATGACGCGTGTGAGTGCTGTTGGCTTAGCCGGTAAAGGGTTGTCCGCCGGGCGAAGGAAAAGTGCCCACAATCTGCTGAGGGCCAAAGCAGCAGCCAACGCTGTTAATAACGCCCAAGCGCAGACTGCTGCTAACGCGCCAATCCCTGTTGCAAAGGAGTCGAAGTCCTCATAGTCGTTGCCGAATATTGATGCTCCGCCCTGAGATGTCTCAATATTGTTCTATCATCATCCTTTTGCCTTTGCAAGTAGCTAAATGTTTTAGATGTTTTTTTTTCGCTGTTTTTCATTGCATTTCTTTCGGGATGTCTGCACATAATTGCACTGTTCGTCTATAGGCTCTTGCACTGCCCTTCTTCAGAACTTTAGGAACCTTTAAGCATTGTACATAATACGGCCTCGCACGGCCATCGTGCTTTATGACACCGTTCTCTCTATTTCCGTGTAGCCACTCTTGTTCAAGGATAAGCTATTATTTCGCATGTCAACATTGTTTGCATGTAGAGTAGAACTTTGATCGATTACATTGCAGTAGCGACCACGGTTTACATATGTACGAAGAAACTTTCGAAAAGATATGAGGTCCAAGAGCTCAAGAGAAAGAAAACGTCACCGTTTTCTTCATTTTAGTCTAAAGAAGATGCAGAAAGTTGACATTTTAAGCGGTATTGGGAACGTCGCGCTCTACTCGTCCCCGCGCTTCACAGAAGACACGCGTAGCTTCTAGCATAGATAAAGGTGCACGCGCGGACAACGTCAAGATCGCAGTCAACTCCCTCATTGCAGATCGTGCTCCTTCGTCCCGGAGTTCTTCCGTTCGCCGTTCCCAGGCTTTGCGATCCTGAATGAGACGGTCCTCTGCGCGCCGACGCGCATCGGATTCGCGAACAGCACTTGCAGCAGCCAAGCGATGGTCTTCCAACGCTCGCTGAAGCTTCACCTCTGTCAATCGCGCCTGGTTCTCAGCTTCGTGAAGTGCTGTGCGACATGCAGCGAGTTCGGCCGATGTCGCCGATCGACTTTCACGCAACCGCTTGTTTTCTTCACTGATAGCATCAATCCTCGCCGGAACGGAGCTATGAGAGTCAAACAAACTGGATGATAACGGTAACACAGAATCGTAACCAGAAACAACTGGGCGTTGCGCAGAATCGTATGGAGCCTGCGGATAAGACGATGCGCCTTCTTTCTGAGAACTCCACGGGTTCCGATTTGCTGACTGAGCAATGGCATCGAGTACAGGAGTGAACGGCCCATATGTTTCCCGCAACCAGTCGAGCAACAAGACAAAATGTCTACTCGAGGACTCCTTAGAATCGGGTTCATGCATTTCCTGCTTCGCAATGCTATAGTGGCATTGAGCCATTAGCAACAAGGCAGGACGCAAGTCCGATTTTTCCATGCCTCTTTCGCGCATGACTGAAAGGACGAATGTTAATAAGAAAGAAACTGCTCCTTTGCGAAGACCAAGAGAAAACGCTTAGTTACCCTCTAGCATACTATCAACAACAGCTAGTGCATTCTTCTGAAGCTCCTTCCGCCGGTAATGAGCTGCGACGGTCATCCAGCTTTCTGGTCCACTGAATGATGACTTCAGAGAGTCAATAACAGCTGAAATGTTATCGTCACTTAAAGAGTCTAGGTTAGTCAAGTCAAAAGCGTCCTTGCTTGGCGGTTGGGGAGGAACAGGAGGGCGAGAAGTTGGAATATAAGAATCATTAGAAGTGGACATGGCAACGTCAGAAGGTCGTTTTAACGACGTTTCTGACGGTCGTTTCATAGACGTGTCGGATGATCGCCGGAAGGAAGGCCGTGTCGGATTGAAATCTCGTTCACGACTACGTCCGCGCTCGTCATCTCTGTCTCCATAGTAGAGGCTTTCATCTTTCGGGCGACGCGGAGGACTGACAGAGCCATTAGAGCTCCGAAAATCGTTGTTACGAAATCGAGACTTCTGGTAATTGCTGCTATAGCCGCTCTGATACCGACGATTACTGTCCCGGTTGTCCACACTCGTGTTCCAATTCTGCTTTGGTTTGGATTCGTAGGCGTAGCTTCGCTGCGAAGCGTCACGCGGAGGAACATCACGCGGGGCAGTATCACGGGGATTCTGAGAGAAATTCGTGGTAGGCCGGTATGGCTTGTGCGGAGCATCACGATAGCTAGGAGGTGGGCTTGGCCGTCTTGTAGGTTCATTCTCAAGGATCCGTTGCCGCTTCGCAGAGGTAGTGGAAGAAATTGAATATTTAGCCGAGTTCGGAGGATCTCCAGCCTGGGATCCTTCAGTGTCTGGCTGGGCTCGTTTCTTCGGTGGATCAATACCACGAGAGAGACAGTCAAATACGTAGGCCATATTCATGTTGCGCGATAGACAATGTACGGTAACTCCTGGACCGGCCTCCTTCTGAGCGATTGGTATAGAGTCCTTTTGAGCAAACTCGATGAAGAAATGACAGGATCCAGGTTTGTCTGATTTCCAGAACAAAACCTTGTTCCTATGATTCGAGTATATTGAGACGATGGGGGTGAACGACATCCATTGTCCACGAGAAGGACGCACCGTTTCCCGCATTTTTCTTCGTTAAAAATATTATCGACTACCCATTCGAACGATTTAGTTGTGTGAACGTTGATAACCCGTTCTGCGACGCTCATAGGTACGCTGTTGAGACGATCAACAGCATCTTGATGATCCATTGCTCCAGGAGATGAGAGGGAAGAAGATGAGCGACGGAAGCAACTCGTAGTGTATTACGATTCGGGAAACGAAGCATTGATTGTCCACGTGACATTGCGTTGCTACAAATACGCGTAAATAACGCGATTTTTTTTTGGACTACTCTCAATTTTCTCTTTAGTATGTCCATGTGCATACCTATGATGAATTCACACCTTAGTATTCGCATTCGTATTGACTACTTCAAGTCTACCGAAGGACGTCAGTATAAACGCTTCATCCTCACATAACTTGAGGACTATCGAAGACGGTAACGAAGAACCTGCTATGGTCATTGCTGGAGCACCAAGCATGAAGTGCAGCACGAGAAGGGAAATCCGCACGAGTAAACTGATATGAGCTTACTCACAATACCTCCGAATTTATGCATATCAAATCTCATCAGTAAAATGAAGATATCATTCTGGCGTTCGTAATATAATTCGCTCGTATCTCAGACAAAGCATTGACTCTCGCGTATAGATTTATGTGCTTTTCTCTTAGCGGTGTAATTACAAGCGCTGCCTTCTACCCCGATCTGTTTTAGAAGCACTTAATAAACCTACCGTAGCTGTTTCAATGCCGCGAAAATTGTTGTAGATAGCGGCGGTGAATCCAACTACAGTTGGATCGTATCGGCATATTTACTTATTAAGTTCCCTTGCGGTTCTTCCTGAGGATAAAGCTACCGACTTCGAGCTTCATGTACTCATAAGTACAACCAGGCATGAGCCTTTATACGGAAAGCTCTCAGATGTAACTGGGCGTAGACCGATTTTGTTCTTTTCTATCGGCATGTCCCCGCTACGTCTGCGCTGTGCGGTCCTGCCCAGGATTTTACTTGGCTTGCTTTCTTGACGTCCGATGGATCTGACTGATTCAGTTAGTGGCATTCAAGGTATCGGTAGTGGAGGAAGCACACAAATGGTTTTGGCCACGATTTCCGACATCAGTATGTTCTTATCTCGGTTACTACAGTAGAGCGTCACTTCCCATCAACTCTGCCGAGCCTGTAATTTTTAGTATTTTTGTGAAATCTTGTATGTAGATTTGTCAGAAAAGTGACTAAAAAACTCAATATCTCGTAATTTCAAAAAAATGCCAAGACATCTTTCAATTTTTTGGGAAAAAATTCCAAAACAATTCAGGAAAAATTTCCCAGGCATACTGTGTGGTGGTTCACAAAGTCATGTCAAGACAAAATAAAGCACTCCTATAGTAAAGTGAATGCCTAATTGAAGGGTGAAGGCATGGAATGCACAACACAAAAGGGCAGCTGGTGGCATGAGCTTCTCAAGGGTACCAGACGTGGTTACGATTTTGTTCTGGCTGCTCTCATGATAAAGAAATACAAGTCCCACTGACAAATTTCTGATGGTATCATAGCTCAAATAGTCCGTGGGGAACCTTACAATCGACTTTGCCATATGTAATTTCCTTATTTGGAAAGATCGACGCTCAATTTTCAGACGAAAAAAAATTGCCCCCCAAATAAAATAAAAATTTGATGAATATATTTTGTACATATGGACTCCCTCTTATTTTTCCAAACATCTGCAACACTATGCAAAACGATGTGGTGGAGGAGATGAGTCTGGAAGTTGATGTGACTTGAGTTGTCGCGTCACGACGATCTACACTGTAGTAAATTTTTTTTTTTTTGTTTCAGCTAGTCTCCACGAACGATCTTTATACACGGGAGTTGGCACTGGTTCTTCTGGATAAACTCCCCGTCTGGCAGCATCTCCATGCTTTTACAATTCCTGTTCTTACGCCAGAACCCGACAAAGAAGCGGACAATACGGGAAGTGGCGTTGAAATTCGACTTTCTGAGTTTATTCCTCTTCACTTCTGGTGTTGTTTGGTTCTTTTTGGATCTCAGGGTGCTATACCCTCGAACCCCTGGATCTCTCCAAAAACACTCGTGCCGCTAATCATCAGTTCCGTTTTGCTGATTTCCGGAAGTGCCAATGAAGTTCTAACATCTAGGGAGCCGATCATCCCCCCCTCGTCTCTCCAAGTCTCGTACGATGGCAGTCTGTCTAACATGCATCTTCATGCACAGCTTCGTCTTTTTTTGCGCAAGCTATATATGCCGCTCTAATGAGCATTATGATAGCCGGTGTGCGCCAGATACCGCTCTCGTCAGGCGGCTCAGTCAGCCCGATCACAATCGGAGTTGTGCTTGCAAAGATGCGGCGGTAGGGGCATATTATAGAACAGGAGATGTGGCTTCTTGTAGTCGGCATTGGTGTAAGATTCTTGCTCCAAGCGCCACTCATCGTGCTTCAGGCTGCGATGGCAATTCAGGAGATGGCTACGAGTACTGGAGCATACATTCTTCTCCGGTATGTCGTATGCGTAATACTACATATGTATGTATTTTATTCAAAAGCCAAAACTTATTCCTCAATCATTGTTTTTAAGCACTCTGGGAGGGACGGTTGGTATTTCTGTCGGGAACACGATCTTTCAGTCAGACTTATCAAAGCGTCGCCGGCTCTCCCGAGATGTCCGAGTTGTTTTTAGAGTTTCACGGACTACAAGCGATATCCAGCATTGAGCCTGATTCACTGCATGAACTGAACAAGTATGGACATACCTTCACGCGTAGTATCGCCACTATATAGCCGTCTGCACGCCTTGGCCTTTGTGAACTATATCCTTTATATGCACTGTCATTCTTGAAGGATTTGATTATTATCTCATGCCTTTTCTGGTTAGTGTTGACTGTCCGGGAATATTCCTTAGGGCGTAACTATGATCGCGAACGAGAGCAGAACAGGAGAAAAACTGTTTCTTCCTTTATTTATCACGGTATAGAGCTTCAAATTTCCGAGGAAACACTGGTGTGTAAGGTCGGTGTTCTGCCACCTAGACCCCAACATATATTTTTTCAGCAACAATCAAACCAACTAGCGACAAGGTCAAGACGAGACGGGAACAAGACGTGCCGAAAACATGTGAGTCGAAGAAAGTTAAGTAGGGGCATTCATGCGCTATCGTAACTCATCGCATCAATATTATGACATGGTAATCAATACCTGTATCGAGGAAGGGAAGGTTGTCGTTCAGTGGGAATAAGAGCAGTCGTGAGATATGCGGTGCAATATGTGAAGAAAGCAAGCGGCATTTTTTTAGTTGGGTACATATGCGATCGATATGTGTTGTGGAATGCGGACAGCACGGCGAGAAGCGCGATGCACGAGGTCAGAAGTAATAACAAACAATGTGCGATGCAAGATTTATCATGCAGCGAGTAGATCACGACCTGACACATCGATCAGCAATCATATTTTAAATCGCGATCAGCGAAAGACGAGAAAAAAAGAAATAGGGTAAGAGATAAATCGAAACAACAGGGAAAAGGCGAGAAGGGAAAGACGCACATCTGGTAGTGTACATTCTCAGTTGTACCATCTGGGGCGGTCCAGGAGAAGTCTATGTCCAAGTCACGATTATTCCGCACGTTGGGTTTACAGGAGAGTTTCCCTGATAAAGTATCACCCTCGGAGATCGTTATTGTCGAGGGCGTATAGAAGACAGTCTGCCTAAGAGTGAAAAAAAAAAAGTCCAAGATAAGTAAACGAAATGAGGTGTGAGATTCTTTTTTCGGATTTTAGGTACGTACTTCCAATGGGTATACTTTGCGTGCGGGCCAGTGGAGAATTGGACTTTCTTATGCGTGCAGTCGAAGCAGATGTCGAACCACGCGAGAAACGCATGGATATCTGCACAATCATATAAGTTCAATACTTCATTCCTCGCGCGTGCAGGGTCGTCTTACAGTCATTTCGGGTTGCTTTAAGTTTGAAAGAAGTGCTGAAGGTCAGGTCTTCCTTCTTCGCTGTGCGGAGGTCTATATGCTGTCACGCGATTATGGGATTAGCCTGAGTTTGAGATGAGGTGACAGACGGTCTTACTTTTATGAGGCACGGATCAGTCACAACAGATTTCAGCTCTACGGTGTCTACTAGCGGTTCGCGGAGGGCGATGTCTTTTATGCACGAGAAGTCAAACCCGTATACGTTGTCCCAGACTATTCAAATAGAGATCAGGACCTCTGCATCAAAGAGACGCATTAACGCAATCAGAAACAACGCACAGTTGATTTTCTCCTCCTTATAGTCCTGATCCTCAATAGCAGCAAGATACATCGTAGCATTGTCAGGGAAGATCAACCCGCCGGGTTTCAAGTACTTGTCCCTAGCGAGGAGGACGGTGTCGAGCATCGATTCGTATAGCAGGAAATAGCCCATCCATTCGCTGATGATGATGTCGAATTGTTGGATGGGCAGCTCTGATTCTTCGAGTTTACCCTTGACGAGGGTGATTTGGTCCTTGAACCCGTTGGCTTCGATGATCTTTTGGGCTTGTTCGATGATGTTTGACATGTCGATCTACGTGCGGAAAGAAATAAAAAGTAGTAGTGCGTGTCAGCACATCAGAATTTTGAAGGATATGTAGTGGGAGGAAATGTGACGCACCCCGACGACATGTGAAGCACCAGCTTTTGCTGCAAACATGCTTAGTATGCCCGTCCCACAGCCAACATCTAAAACTGTTTTCCCTCTGAAAAGGTGCGGGTTGTTGATGATCGCAGAGCGGTATGACCCCGTTCGGACTGTATCCTTTAGCATTTCCTCATGGATGCCTTTACATTCAAGCTACTATCAGATATCCGTATTATCATTGAATGATTTTATGACTCACCGAAATGTGCATACGAGTCGGCATAACTGTTTGTTATTTTGAGCCCCTCTTGGTAAAAGTATACTTGGGCTAGGGCAGGTGCGAACGTACTAGTCTCTCGAAGTCATCGAGTCTGGTGATACTGAGTCGCCATTTGGGGCATGAGAGGGGCCTGCGTGGGACATGGCTGCGAGGGATGGAAAAGTGGAAGAAGAGAAAAGTTTGTTTGTTTGTTTGTTTTTGTAAGAGAAGTGTGCGTCGTGCGTCCCTGCGAGGTCGATCACAGAAAGAGAAAATTTTGGTCTTCCAAATCGGGGTATTTGCTATATTGGGATCATAGGCTTCTCCTGCTCTGTGCTCAAACAAATCATTGTATTTTCTTCTACTTCTTGGTTATACTAGTAAGTTTTCAAGCCGACGAGACTATAGGGAAAAGAGCCATGCTGGAACCTTTAATCTATGCCTTCCACCTCTAAGATTCCTTAAAATATCTAGATTCCCTTGAGCTCATTACTACGACTATTTAAATATCTACGATGGTAATAAATACTCGTAAATCACTCTCAAGCTGTGAAATAAATCCCTTGTCAGCATACTTGCCACGTCCTAGGCTTGCCAGCCAGATAGTAGCTACCGGAGGGCAGTGTTATATTTCGATCTCCGACTGATTACATCATTTATTCACAGCCTTAGCCTATGAGGACTGCCTACGTGTCCATTTGACTCTGCCACCTACCGCCACGTCTACACCCACCTCCTGACTCGTCCCGTCCCTTTTAGTCTCTTCACTCTCGTTTACGCTCTTTCTTCCACGTACGACCACGTCCCCTTCGAAGTTAACGACAAACACACCAGTCATGTCAGCACATACCGTTAACCCCTCAGCGCTCTCATTGCCCTCGCCGCAGTCTGATGAGGCCAGCTCTCCACACCCGTCGCATTCGGACACCGCGTCGGCCCCACCGCGAAAGCGACAGAGGACCGTCATGTCAGCAGAGGAGCGCAAAGAAGCCCGCGCACACCGAAGTAGGTGGATCTATAGTTGTATATCCAACGAGTTGCTTACTGAGATATGATTTAGACCGCATCGCTGCTCAGAACTCCCGTGACAGACGGAAAGCTCAGTTCGCAACTCTGGAGCGTCGTGTAGCTGAGCTTGAAGAGGAGAATAAGCAGCTGCGTGCTGGAATGACATTATCGGACCTCCAGTATGCAGATGCAAGACGTGCACAGGAGCAGCAGCGTGAGAAGGAGCGGGAACGAGAGAACGCAGAGCTCAAGGAACGAATAAAGTCTCTTGAGAAAGGATGGGAGGCCGTAATGAAGGTTCTCGCCGCACAGGGTCTCCCTACTCCTGTTCCTACCGCTCAATCGACCCCAAAGTCTGAACCATCTCCACAATCCGACACTAACAATACCACGACCACCTTTCCTGTCTTGGTTCCATCAACACCTGTATTCCCTATCACACCCTCCCCATCCATCTCCGGTGCGAGCATCAGTCTTGACGCAGATGAGTCCGAGTCCACTTGCCACCTAGCACGGGTGGTGAGCACCGCGGCAATCCCCCCCGCGATGCCCCTGCAGCGGGTGGACTCGACACGACGACTCTCCATTCTGCGTTCCCGTCTCCAGCCGCTTCTGTCCCTGAGGCGGACTTCGCACCGACTCCCCTCTCCTATGAACTCCCGTCGCCTGCGCCAGCACACGAAGCAGATGTGGACGCTTGGATCCGGGAAATCTTCTCGGGTTCCCCTCTCAACGCGTCGACGCCTTTGCCAGAGGTTAATACTTCTGGAGAAGGGCGGGACGTTCCATACACCGCGCCCACCCCCTCCGCGGCGCCGTTGATCGGGTCGACGGAGATCACGACTGAATGGGAAAACGGAGTGGAGATGCAGAGACTTTTGGACCTGTTTACGACGGTCCAGTCCGATGGGCCCGTCGTCGCTGCGAACGACCAAGCGATGGACGCAAGCACAGCTTTGGGACTCGAGCTGTGCGGAGGGTGGAATGTCGACCTGGTGCCGACATCATCTGGTGTTGGTGTATTCTGAAGAATGTTCGGCGACTTTGTAATTAAAAGTTCCCCCTCCCACATACCTCTCGGATTTCGTTCTCTTTTTTTTATGTTCTCTCTCTACATCTGGTTTTTCTAGTATCTTATTGTATCGTCGGACGTGATCTCCTCTCTCATCGACTCATAGATCTTCCTTTCCACTCCTCTGTTGTTGCCGCCTTTTTCTGACGACTTCGTTGCTTCTGTTACTTTCTTCTTTCTTTACTGCTTGGTGCAGCTCCTGGATTGCTTTGTCTGTGTTTCTCTCCCTTCGGGTTGATGAGGTGCATAGACGGGTAGCTCAGTGAGCGCTCTAGCGGTTTAGTTTGTAGTTAGCATACAGTAGACGATCGTTTGTCGTTATGATTAGTCGGGTCAATGGAGTTCTGGTTTGGAGGTAATCCATCCATCATGCCTGATTTATGGAGTGACTGTACGAATATCAATTTGCGAGATTTTCATTTTTTTTAACGAGCGACCCTGTCGCTCGGTACAGACGAGATATAACTTTAGAAATAGAGACAAATAAGTAGCTCAAGCTCGAGACCTTCAGAATACAGAGCAAGATAGTTATCAGAATGCCGTCGAATGTCGAGAAGTATAACAAAATGAACTTGCCAGAGAAAAGGATGACTGATCCATGTTACTTTGCCAGCTCTTCAGGTTGACACGTTCTACTCGTCGTCGTCACCCTCATCGGGTTTAAGACCCGCTTTGGCGAGAGCCTCTGGGCTTGTATAGTCGATCTTGACGCCACGGGTGCGTCGAGAGCGGATGGCGCTCGGGTCGATTTCTTCGAATGTCTCCTCCACCTGTAAGTCGTTGGATTGAAATTAAAGTTAGAAAGACGTCAAAGGTCATTAACGTGAAAGAGGAGAGGCTCGAAGAAGAGGCTCGAAGACCGTAAAAAAAAAAAAAAAGAAAAAACGAACCTCCTCGTCACTCTCATCTTCCCCTTCAGCTTCCTCCTCCTCCTCGTCATCTTCGTCATCCTCCTCCTCTTCATCCTCCTCCACTTCCCGAACTCGCTTCTCCGCGTCGGCGCGTTTCTTCTCACGCGCGTTCCGCTCGTCGACCTCCGCTTCCTCGGCGGTGCGCTTGCCTTTGCCCTTGTCCAGCGTCACGGACGCCGGTGTAGCAGCAGCAGCAGCAGCAGCATTATTACGGGCGGCTTTCGAGGGCGGCTTGGAGGAGGGCTTGGAAGACGAGACCGGTTTGTTGGCGGAGGATGAGGCGGGCTTTGCGGAGGATTTGGAGGACGAGACGGGTTTGATTGCTGTTGGTGTCGTTGTTGTTGTTGTGCCCTCTGGAACACCGCTAGTTTAAAAGGGAGGGAAAAAAATAAGACGTAAGTCTGGGTTGTGTTTGGGAGACGCGAGAGACGCGAGAGATGCGTAGTTGGCGTGTGTGGCGGCGCGTAGTATGAAACACGACTCACGGGTTGGTTATTCCCTCCTTTTCTGCAGGCGCGCCTTCAGACATGGTCGGATTTTTCAAAGCGTAGTAGCAAGTGGATTTAAGCTAGAAAGTGGATGTGAACGGTTAAGAGACGAGTCAACGACGCGTCGAGATTGAAGATAGTTCGAACTCAAGAGTAGGAAAGAAAGAAAATAAAATCAACGCGTTCTCACCTAATTTGATTATGTCAGCGGATGGAGATAAAAGGAGTCAATTTTGTTCGGGTGTTTGCTTTTACACATACTAACGACGATTTCCCTTGACTGAGGCTCATCTGGTGCTAACAAGGGACTTATTGTTTCTCATGCTCACAAGTAGCCGCGAGGTTGACTGGTAGTCTCTCTGAGTGAAATTCCTTGACATCGACTCGAACTTGACGTACTTAAGCGAGATATGTTTCCGTCCAGCAACTTTCGAGTGTAAGTTATTTCAAGAGCTGTTACTCTTTAGGCAACGGGTTGCTAGATACACTCGGTACTGGAATGATCCATCTCCCGCAAACCGATGCGTATCATAATCAAGTAGCTATATCCTTGGTCAAGTCAATAACTTGGAGACCTGAAGTGCTCCTGCTGCATTCCCTTCTCTCCGTCACTTCTGACCCCATCCTGTAGGACGAGGAGGAATAGGCTTAGGAGGCTGCTTGACCTTTCTCTCTGCCAGAGGCCTAGAATTAGGCGGGATCGAATTTATAGTCGAGCCTGGCGGTAGGTGCGGATCCCGATTTGACTGGGACTGTTTCGAACCAGATGGTTCTGGGCGAGGCGGGTAGGACTTTCTCTGCTTGCTCATGTTTTCTGTTGGTCTCGTAGACAACTGGTCTCGGTTTTATACTGTGAGTATGCGCTATGCTGCTCGCTTTCCGATGTCTTACTGACATGCAATCTGGAAGACTGATCACCGCATTTTGCTATTCAGTTGCAGAGCTTGTGCCGGTGCGGAACTCGGTTAGGACAGCATCATCGGTAAGGCCTCAGCTGCTGTACACTGACCCGCCGAGTAAATTGCCAAAAACGGGGATCTGGGATTTTCGGATATGACTTTCCAGCTGCTTATGAGCACCTTGCGCATGTTCTGTCTTCTCTACTACTTACAGATTAATCGATACTTCTATTTTTCAAGAACCAATTAGCGGGCATCTTCATATGATAATGCGCCCTCAATACTTTCTTCTCTGTTCTCTGCGCGGATGCAAGCTTCTTATGCAAGCCTCGTACCTCTTCAAGATTGAGTAGATAAGCAATCTTTAAACCGTGCATCAGGGACATCGTACGATAGGTTGGCGATATATTCGGCACAGTCCAGTGTATTGCCGTAATTATAGTGCATTATGGTAAAAGAACGCCGACGCCACTTTCAAGACCGAGCTCCCTCTCATCTTGATTCGTGTCAACGACAAGGATGTGGTCCATCTTGACGCCCAGGCTTAGGCTTCTGTTTCTTTAATTCCCTTAAGTGGGGCGGGATTGTCTCTTGGCCTCCGACAGGCTTTGGACCAGGCTTCGATGGCTCTTGCCTGGACGAAGATTGACTCTGCGGAGGAATGGCGTTGGGTGCATTTGGCTTAGGCATAACTTCTGGGAATTCTTCGGATGGATAGGCGCAGAGGAACTTTTATACCGTGAACATGCATCTTTTCTGTCTTGACTCTGCTCCCCAAATATATTGGTTTCTCTCCCGGAATTAAGAATATTGCATCGAAGCTGATTTGTAGTTCAATCGAGGTAGCCTACAGTTTGCTGGCTGAATAGTTAATTCGGCTTTTATGGGCACTTTGCTGCTCAGAAGAAATGTTTTAGCATTTTACTATTCATGTAGAAACGACAGATCTATTTTGAAATGACTAAAGTGCATATTATGGGTTACAGTTTCCTGCTAACAGACCCTTGAAAGACAGTGTATTGGGATTGCCGGAGTTTATTGCCACCGAAATTCAGAGATCAGTCTAACTATCATGTATCCACATCCTACAGATAGTATGAATGGACCTGTCCAATGTAAGTAGCGATTCAGGCTACGACTCAGCTTCCGAAAAAGAAAATATGCAGGGAAAAAAAAGGTGGGAAGTTACCCACAAATCAAGCTAATTACATCAGCGGAACAGCCAGATAAGGCATGTCTTTCCAATGTGACTCCGTTGCCCGTTGGACTCGGAGAACCACAGAAAGATCCGTTTTCTCTGGACGCGCTTTATTAGGCGCGAAACGGTGTCTTGACAACATGCACGGAACGTAAGCGTCTAACGCTGTCGTCTTGTTTTTCAACGCTGATGGGTCCATCTCTTTGCTCACTTCAGATGGATATCAACGGTATCAACAAAAGCATCAATTTTTTGTTTTTTCGTACCTGAACCCGCTTTTACTCTCGGGGAAAACGATAAAATTGCATCATAGCGGACTAGTGGGGCACCGGAACGAGACAATGCAATGGCCAGCTCAATCGCCTCGTGGGTCCTACCGATCATACCGCGTGCTCTGAATTCAGAAACAACGTGAAATTTGAATATTTACGCTCTATAGGGATTTCTGATAAGAACGTAATCTATCCCCGATTTCTGCAGATTCCTGCTTAACGGCGGTCCTACCGGGAACAGCGAGCTGGCGCCGCACGCGGGAGAACGCACGCATAGAACAGAGACGCACATGAAAAAATGTACATGTGAGGCAAGGGCTGGTCGAGCTTGTAAGGGGAAGATACATATAGTATGCTCGAATATTACCGGAACGCTTCTTCTGGCCTTGCGCGGGGATTGAGTAAGCCTAGCCGGGCCATATCCATTTTCCGTTTCTCTTGCCTCACATATCTATCTTTGTTTCCTTCCACCGCTCACCCTTGGTTCTGCTGGCTGCATTTCGATTCGAGCAGTGCGCTCTATTCCGCTCCTTCCTTCCAACCTGACGATCCTTCGCGCCCTGAGAGATGCGCGTGGGGAAGGAGAAGGACCAGACTCCTTCCCGCGACTCGGGCAACAACTTTCCTTCTGGGTCTCGTTCAATTGATGATCCCTCCGTAAAGAGGCGGCAGAGCCTCACCAGCGCTGTCAGCGCCTTCGCGAGCGAGTTACGCTTACATACGAAGAAGCCAGGTCCAGTTGTGTTCTCTCGCATTGCCGGCCCAAGTACTTCAAAGAGCACGGACGACTTATCTTTGGCGAATGCGGCCCGCTCAAAGTCCTGCACTCACCTCCCTGCAATCAACACAGCGGGCGACGGGTCACTTCTTACGCTAGTATTGTCTGGGACGTCTTTCCTTGATACGACCATATCGGAGAGTGGGGAGCGTCTGTATGTCATTGATACGAAAGGGGCGCGCACGAACATATCTCGAGAGGATCCCGTGCAAGGTGTGGCGCATGTCGGCGCGGTTAACTGGCTGGACGACAAGGTCGAGGACAGGCCGCTAATTCCGAGACACCGTGCGACCATCCAGATGGCTCACGGTCGGCGATATTTTGTTGATGAATTCTTGAGACGTACGAAACTCACGAGGTGCGTGCGCGTGTTCCAATATTTTTTTTCACGATGTGTTTCATGTCTTTGCTTGCTTACAATCTGGCCATCAAAATACTACAGTTCCCGCCTGTTTAACATCCCTCATTATCCACACGCACTGAAATGGAAGCGCTCAGGAGGCAACTTTAAAGTACGAATTCTTTCTTCTATCTGATTTTTGAAATTGATTTTCAATCTTTCCTTGTGTGATATCTCAAATGGCTAACTGATAATTATTTTCTGTATCCATGTAGCTGTCGGCAGCAAAGGGAAAGGCGGCAATAGCGGACCTTGACCTAGTGGGTACGACTCCTCGAATAGCGGTGTTCGATACATTGTACGAGCATGACGTGACCCACCCATTGCGAGAACACCGTGGAGTGCCGGTTCTCTTGCTCGACTACCTAATTGCAACAGCTCTGTTGATTACCTGTGAGAAGGACAAATGGTTAGCCGCAGCAAACGGACAACCGACTTCCGGTAACGGTGTACATGGTGCAATCCACCGCTGGAGGATGGAGGTGCAGCCCGACCTTTTGCCACCCCCAGAAACGTCAGATTCGGCAGAGGAGGAGTTGGAGTCGAGGTCGCCGAGTCCAGATATATCGTCCTCGTCCGTGCTAGACAATGGTCCGTCAAGTTCGGGCTCGCACGTGGAGGTCAGTTCGGATCCCGGCGCGGGACTATCCCGCCAAATCTCTTCTCCGCAGTCCCGGCTGCCAGGGACCAGGAACTCGCATTTGTCGACGACGTCACCACAATCATCAACATTCGCACGTTTACCACCATTATCCGTATCGACAGCTACACATCCTTTTTCCTCCGAGTTCAGTGGACTTGTTGATGAAGACGGTGCATCGACGGTGTTTAGTCCATTGGCAAGCGTCTTACCTCCTACATTAGGGGTCTCAGTTGGAGATGCAAGTCCACTCAGTCCCATTGCGAGCGTCTTTTCTGATTCTACGAGACGATTTGAAAGTCCGGAATTAGACTCAACCATATCTACTTCTGTGAGTAGAGAATACTCGCATGACCGCTCGCAAAGCATTGAATCACCCATCGGACCTGTTACGCCGCGACAGGAGAGCAAGAGTCTACCGCCAAGCCCGATGGGGATGTCGACGAGGAGGCCAGCGACTGCCGGTGCCGCCCTTGGTGGCAGTGGTGGAAGAAGACCGTTTAGACCATTACCGAGGCCGCCTGTGCACTCTGCTACGTTACCAGCCGGAGGATTCGAGCAAGCACAGCCTGTGCCTCCAGCGCCTAGTCTTCCTCTAGGGTCGCGTGATGGCGAAGCGTACGGCGGATTCGCGAACGCTCGTGCATTTGGTTCGTGTGTTGTCTCGCTTTCGCCGGCAACGGCTTTGCGTAGAGAGACGCATGAATCAGAAGGATTGGTCACTGTGTCGTCCACTTCGCATGCTAATGATGGACCGCGGACTATTCGCCGAACGGCGTCTGATATGACGCTCTCTGCGAAAGTAGGTACAGAATTGGATTCGCAACAGGAGCGGGCCGATGACGATCGGCGCGAATCACGGCAGAACAGTTCTTCGTTGTTAAAAGAGGCTGTGCGCCGCTCGGTTTACAAGGAACCTTTCCCTTCATCCTCGCCATCTCCTTCACCATCTCCGGCAAGTCCATCACCAATCCCTGCGCCAATTCGAACGTTATCAGAGTCATCAGTGCCGATGGCCGCACCCGCCACAGAGCCTTTACGCCTTCGTCATCCTCGTCCGGTTCCTTCCAATGCGGGATACGATGCGCTTTTTCGAGCCCCTAGTTCTTCGTCTTCTTCCTACTCGCATACCATGTTACGTCGGACACATCACGTCTCTCGTCCATCAGAGTATGCTCAACCACCACCACCTGACGATGGAAGAGGTGCGAAGGTTGGTCAACGCAGTTTCGAACGAGATGGAGATGATGACAGTGAAAGAGGAGGGGAATCCGAGTGCGGTGCTCCACCTGCATATGATACCATCGACTTCTCGCACCCTCCGTTGAAGACGCCTGGATTTCGCAGTGCAGGGTAAGGAAGAAGCAAAGTGAAGCAATCTTTTTTTCTAATCAAATCTTGTTCTATCTTTTTTTTTTTCCTTGGGTGGATTCCTCATGAATTGAAACGAGGAATAGCGATATTATATCATCTTTGTCCTTCAATCGTAGAATATGAAATTGAGTTTAGTCGGTACATATATCAACCTTAGTTGCGACCAAACGTACTCATACTTCCTCGTTCCCTACATTCTTTGATTCTTTGCTATATATACCTTGCTTGCACATACTTCAATAATTGTTTTACGAGTAGTTATTTGTACATAATCTACGTTCAGTAGACGACAGAACATGATTTGTTTCCGTGATGACCAAAAGAATGAATTGCCGGACTTAGGAAAACGTGGAGATCGACGGTGATTGGCGCGGTAGTAGGTCCGCATTTATACACAGCTCTCAGGCCAAGATGCTGGTACCTAATCCGAGTCAGTGACTTACTTAGGGACCAGGACTACGCGTATGCCATTTGGCATTTGACCATCATCACAGGTCGTTCGCACATAGAGACAAGGCGAACGACTCGCCCAACAGCGCAATCCAATCGGAATCCATTTCTTTTTCATTGCTATCAACTTCTTCGTTACGCTACTGTTTCTTCTTGAACCTTATACACCACTCAGACAAAGGCGCTTGCGACACGACCTAGCCCATGTTTGCTGCGGAGGGGCTTATCGTCCTAGGATCGTGTCGTTTGCTGAAACAGTCATTCTAGGTTGTTTATCTTGATTCGATTATCTAGAAAGTCGATGCAAAACGACAATTATTCTTCTTCTACTTCAGACAATAATCATGGTGCGCACAGATCGGAAGGCGTCGAAGACGTCCAGGAGGCATACAAACGCGCGCTTGTTGAGCTGGTTGCGAAGGTGATGAACCCTCCAGACTTCACAAAGAGCACGGGAATTAGTCAGAGGACGAGTCGGTATGAGTGGTGTATAAATATCAACAAGCTCCTTGTGAGTTTTCACATTTTATCTAATTTCTCTGAAAAGTCACATTCTTACTGACGAGCGCTTCTATGACTGCTGTAACTATGACTGTTACTATGAACGCAGCGCAAGTTCAAGTCGATCAATTCGAGACTTGCGTCGCCCGACGTGCCTGCTTCTTTTTTGGATATCGACGCGTTCGTGCGCGACGCGTGGAAGTTCGCGTTCACAGATGAAGTGCCGGGGTTTTACGAGAAATGGCCCAAGGATCTGGACAAGCAACTCGAGGAGGGCTTTATGGCTGGACGGTCGCTCGGAAAGATGATGATCGAGCAAGCAGCTCCGACCGACGGAAATGAAGCGATCGATCGAGACAAAAGACGCGTTCAGAATCAATACGGGAGCGCAGCGGGCTCCGCAGCGGTCCAACATAGCCGGATCCGCGCAGCCAGTGGCGCATCCTCTTCCACCTCCCCGAAAATCGATCACGGTGTTACGCCGACTAGGCCCGTGGATAGGACGCCTTCCCTCGATTCCTGCGCAAGAACCGGCACACAGTCTTCGGGGACACCTCTTCCGCTTACTCCCAAGTCTTCGATTTCTCCAAGGAGGTTCACTTTGGAGGATTTCGAGCAATTGGTGAGGGAGGGAAATAAGGAAACTAACACTCCGAACATGAGCAGGACGCGCATGCAACCCCGGCGTGTTCCTTCTATTTCCTCTAGTCCTACCGTACAGCGAATACAACATTTAGCAATAACTTCTACAACTCCAGAATCTTGTGCTCCCCCTCCTCCTTCTTTGACTCCTGTGCCGGAACTTGAGAGTAGTGTGAGTCTTCGACGCTCTGAATCCGAACGCCCATGGATCCCGCAGTCGTATAGAGATGGCTCCATGCCTGCGGACATCACACGTCTCTACGACGAACTGGATAAAGTATGCGAGGAGGCGGATGTGTTGATTCTTGAGGCCCATGACATCAATGCTCAGGATGCGAACGAGACGCGATTGAAAGAATGGACGGTTAGAGCTAGGAGATGTGAGGTATGTCGTTTATGTGAAAAACGAACAACGTCCCAGAGTAAAGTATACTGAATGTACTCTAATCATATCTTTCAGGTAGACGGTCGTAAAATCCTTGCAATATTTGACTCCTCCCACCACGGGATATCCGAAACGCCTGAAATTCTCTGGGTACAGAGTACTCTTAGATTGCTCAAGTCGGCGCACTTTGAGCTTATCGATTTCGCCGAAGCGATGCTCAATACCCCGGCTGATGCCTACGGTTCTGGTGCAAGGGCGTCTGTTCGTCAAAAAGAGCGGATTGATGCTACTAGGAATCTGCAGCCGGCAATTCGACATTCTCTTGAGCCTACTGCTGCACCCGAGAGTCGCGCCACGACCGTTGAGGCGACTAACTCGCGTCCTGAGGTACGACGCGCAGTCAACAAACCCGGCCCTTCGCGACCATCTGCAAGGAGTCGGGGGAGGTTAGTACCTTATATTGAAGTGCCTCGTGTATCGGTAAGATAGATCATATAGGACGTCTTTTATGATCGAGGATCATATTAACGTATGGATTTGTAGTGGAAATGGCGTCCCGCGGCGCCTGGACAAGTTACTGAACCTCAGCCTGAACCCGAGCCTGTAGCGACGTCGACAACTGCTGCCGAACCGAAACCGAACCGATCGCAGATTCTCACGTCCAGTATAACCATTCGTACGCGTCAACTCAACCCAAACCCCGCCCCAGGATCAGCTTCGTCTATTCAGGGTAGTTCCGGTGATTTCCATACGATTAAACTTCAACGGATGACAGACCGCGCACCTGGTGACGAGGAGCACGTTCCGGCCTGTTCAGAATGTGCAGTGCGCGGATTTAGCTGTTTCGGGAAGCGGGGCGGCGAGGGTGTATGCAGAAGGTGCAAGAGAGTGAAGAGAGGAAGATGTACGTATGCAAGAAAACCCGGAAGGCCGGCTTCTTCGGCTGCAACGACTGCAGCAACAGCAACAACAACATTAAAAATGTCGAAAGGGAAGGGAAAGGAAGTAACGAGGCCGAAACCCACTCCAAGGGGACGCGTTGCTGCGAAGCTGATCTCGGAAAGGAGGAGTGTAGAAATTGGAACTAAGAGGACGAGAGGAGGCAGAAGTTCGGGTGTCCTTCAAAAACTGCGTAATGCAAGAATGAGGATGGAAAAAGGACGACAGCAACAAATCAGTAACATCAACGATTCAGACGAAGAAGGTGAGAACGAAGACAGTGCAAGTGAGGATGGCAGCGACGGTGAATATGTTTCGGATGCTGATGCGAACATTCGTATGCCCCCACGGAAGCGCCGAAGGAGGAGTGCTTCAGCCCGAGCGACTCGCGAATCGGAAACCGGAGTTGCAGCCGAATCTATGCTTCAAGCTTCTGTCAGCATACGCGCGACCTCAGAACCTCCAGATACTCATGGATTCTTGTTGAGAAGTCAGAGTAGAAGGCCGACGTTCGCTTCTCTTGCTAGCCCACGAAGCTCGACGACAGATTGGAACATGGATAATACTGGTATCGAAGGCGTTCCTTCGCCCGAGCAGGGCAACAGCGGCGGAGCAGATGTGGATATTGATTCGCAGAGCACGCTCAGATCTACTGAGCCAGACGCCGGACGAGCACCCTCCGGGGCTCGTAATCGAAGCTCAGATGTTCAGATGGAAAAACAGAGCACTTCAGAGCGGGAAACGGAAGCGTTGATGGAAGTTGAACGAGAATCACCACATCGGGCCGGACCAGAGGCTCGTCTGTCAGTTAGCACTGATATTCAGCATTCAGCCTCTTCTTTGTCTCAAGCCATTCACGCAGGTACCGCAGCATCAATTCCAACGCCTACATCACTCACAGGTTCTAGCCCAACTGGCGCTCACATTCCTCTTGCTTCTCTTGCCTTCCCTGTTCCTACACCAGCCGTAGTGCTTTCTTCAGCAGCAACGGCACATGACGAGCTCATTCTTCATTCGAATCTCCAGCCGGATCCTCGACCCATTCAGCAACAGGACCTCATCGCCTCGTTAGCCTCGCTAAAATCTAAGCTTGATTCACTGACCGCCTCGCATGCGCGCCACGCGAGTCTTATTGAGGAGGCCAGGGAAGATATCAGACTTTTGACGGAATCAGCTTCTGCTCTCACCCCGTCGGTGGTTGCTGATGATGCGACCCGGAAGTCGCAATCTCTGCCTTTGCTTCAAAGTTAAAACACCGATTTGTTTTGCCACCGCCTTTTCCCCTCACATCCGGATTTTTACCTACGCTTTATGAGTGCGCACTACACGAGTCATTTGTGCGCTATTGCTTATGCCTTTCCGTCTTCTTCTGCGCTTATTTCATGGTCCACATGTGTTGATTTATTGGTGGGCATTTCATTGCTTGTCTTAGCTGTTCAAACGATTGTGTTTATTCTGGCAAACCAACCTGATCTTTTCCTTGTTATCAGTTATGTCTTGCTCGTGAATCTCCAGCGCTTTTTATTCCTTATTTCTGTGTTTTCACCCTCTTGCTTTGATGAAGATCATCTTCACTTGCATATCAATAATCTTGCTTTGCATACGCTATGACGCGGGGTGTATAGTTATTCCTTTCTTCTAAAAAAAGTAGCATAGTTTCAGGTATGAACACGAACACAACAAGTACGTACTGTAGATACGAATACAGATAGCATTCTTAACGAACAATTCAGAACTTGAGAACACAGAAATTGAAGCAAGTAGCATTTACCACGGGCAGGTTCTTGCAGAATAAACAACCCAGACGATTCAGGCAGTAACAGCAACATTAACGGTAGCGACACCTTACACCTCGACGAATCCATGAAGCTCAAAGGTCAATTCCTTGACGTCCTCTTTGAGCGCGATATTCTCTTTCCTGATGTCCCTCCACATCCTACAGAGCGTCTTACGGCGACGAATCTCGCGCCGGAGGCTCATGGCAGTTGCAGCTGTGAAGGCGGCGTGATGCGCGCAGACGAACCAGCGGAGTTCCCATTCGTGGCGTGCATCGAATGGATCGTAGGAGACTTCATCAACATGCTTTGCGTGATGGTAAGGGGAGATGGAGGAGAGAGTGACGGAACGAGAGTTCGTAAGTCCGCCGAGCTTCTTTTTATGGAGACTTTCAGTGTCGACCCTGACGTCCAGACGGGGATTGGCCGACTTCGAAGGAGTGATTGACGACGGGATAATAAGACAGCCACTGACAGGTTTAGAAATTCTTTCCGCTCCGTCATCGTGCTCCTTGTCGACTAGCGTTGTATCGCACAGAAACAACTCCACCTCGTCCAGTGATGAAGACTCGGCCAGTCGTGCCTTCTTGCGAGACTGATTGGCAGACTCATCCTCAGAGTTTGTGTCCGAGTCTTCACGGCGTCTGCGCTTGCAAGAGCAGCTCGAGGTATTATCCTGGGCCGGAATAGTTGCCTTCGCTAGGACAGCGGTACCGAGAAGCAAAGAGAGAGGAACACACAGGCCGGGTAGAGATTGAAGCATCGTATAAGCGTCTAAGTGATAGTAGAGGTTGTTCGCCACCGGATGCATGGAGCTGGGGTATAGAGATAGTTCTGATTTCGGTGGGATCGAGCGGGCCAGAAGCAGAAGATGCTTAGAGCTGACTGGCACAGAGGTCCGCGAATAGTTACGTGGACAATGAAGGGCGACTGAAGAAAGGAATGAGTCAAGAAAAGGAAGTACAGATAGCTGAGAGCTTTATGGGAGAGTTTTGACAAGCGAAAACAGCAAAACGACAAAACTGTTGAGAATAGATGGTTGATGCAGGTGTCCGAGAGGAATCTAGGCTGGCTACGTCCAGTGACTACTGCGTTTCGCCTCTAAGGTGGGCCTTGCAGTTTATACGCAGGAAATACTTGAAAGAGAGGCCCGAAGCTTAGACCAGAATCCTGTACGCCTTTTCCCCTAGAAATTAAGAGTATGAGTAAATGAGGAATTGTCCAGTTTAATCAGCTTGGTACAGCGCTAGACTAAAAGTGTCGAATAAACTCCAGAGAAATACGTGCGTGAAGACGAAGCAACGAGTGGGAATGGCGGCTTGACAAGGAACCAGGCGTGAACACGATAGTTGAAGTGAAAGAGACGAATGAGGCTGACTGGTCATCCGGAGCTTGAAAGTCTGCAGTTTAACGAGTGCTGATTATGGTAACCTAGGTTAGAGACTCTTGAGTCTTCATTCAAGTCCGAGATTTCCGACAAACCGAGAGAAGTAAATATTGTACCTGAGACTATCGTTGATGGCCACGAGGCCGAAGCCAACAGGTAGAGCTCTGATTGAGAGCTTTGCTGGTTGGGCTAGTCAGTTGAGATCACAACGGACCGGCAATCTCGCCACTTTGCTGTGCACTAGGTCGTGTAGTTGAGTTCATACTGCTAACTGAAAGGAAGTTCTGAGTTCAAGGACTGCATTATGAGTCTAGATTCTCACTGGTCTTCATCATCATAGTATCTCCAACTCCAGACTTGAAGCAAACTGGCTAATATGCTTGTGTATTGTCGTACTTGAGATTCTGCACCATGCTTGAGTCTCACCTAAGTAGAGATATGCTGTCGGAAAGAACCCCAACTAAGTAAATCTTCTCAACAGGAGAAATGTTGCAACCAGAATGCAAACCTTCAGCATAAAAGCAGGTCATCGACGGTAGGACTTAGAACATCTACAGTTCGCATCTGAGTAGCCGCTTTCTGAACTACTGGAGCTAACAAGCAACATGAGCAACTCCAAGCGTCCACGAAGGCCCTTGCCAGTCCCTACGAATCCAGCACCAGATCCTCCTAGGCCATCTGTGAGACGGCTGCCAGTTCCTCCGATTCCAGATCCGAATCCTCCTAGGCGATTGCCGAACCCACCTGTGAGACCGTTGCCAGTTCCTCCGAAGCCAGAACCAGTGCCAAATCCATCAAGGCCCTTGCCAAACACACCGAACCCTGCACCAAACACACCAAGACCTTTACCAGAGCCGCCGAACAAGTCAAACTAGCATTCACGTCCTACTTATGACGGAGCTCATGACAGGACCGAAGGAAGAGCCTCTAGAACAAAGGATCATCGCTAGAGAAACATATCCTGATATATGAAACGTCGGTGTACCTTCTTCCGGAAAGGATGAGGTCGAGAAAGTGCTTGGGGTTGACGAGAAATGCATTTCATGGATACGAGTTCAAATGCGCTCGAGGTATTCGACGCCTAGAGTGTAGTTAGCAGATTAGGTGAGAATATAACAAAGCAAATAAATTCTGATACCTGAGTGTCTACAATATTCCACATCACATAGAATAAGGAAGTTCAAACAAATTTATTCTAGGCAGAGAATGAGAGGCAGATGCGCACTTTGATTCTCGAAGCTGATCGACATACTACAGTCTTCACAAGGTCGAGAGCCTTACATCGCCATCCGAACAGGATCGAAGATAAATGCTGCCTGTCGGCCATCCTACCAAACCGGGAAACGGTGGATAATATCCTCGCATGAGGCATAGCCAAGATCTTTAGCTTTGGTGTTCCGAAACAGAGGAGCGGTTTTTTTCCCGCAAGAAAGTCACGTCGTTGTCTCAAACAACCAGAACTGTTGCTAAGCAAATTAAGAAAGCTGAGTTTATGAGGATGGAGGCTGGGTCGATGAAGGGAGTACAACTCGAAGAACGAGAAATAAAGTACACGTGAGCGTGTAAATGAATGAGCGCGATTTGAATGGCCGATCGGCATGACGTGTGAATGCATGTAGCCCGAATTACCTCTTAGCACATAGTGCTATTGACCAAGTATTCCATCATAACAGCTCGACATAAGTGAGCAAGAGATGGCAAAAAATCTTCCTAAAATAATCTACGGTACCGCTTGGTTTGCTCCTTTCATGCCTTTGGAGTCGAGAAGACATGTTTGCTGAGAAGCGTCTCAAGGAAGAAGGAAGCGACAAAAGATCTCGTAGTTACCGCTGTGCTTCAGGGTTTCACTGCCATTGACACAGGCAAGCAAATCTTCCTCCTGAAGCTTTCGCTCTACTAGAATCTGTGGCTAATGGATTGACCAGCATGCCAGCCAAAACATTATAGGTCAGGTTACTGCCCACTTTCCACATGCGGAGTGCTTGTAAAAATAAATAAAAACAATCTCAGGGAGGATCTTGTCGGTGAAGCTCTTCAACAACTTTATGATAAACACGGGAAGAAACGCGAGGATCTTTGGCTTCAAACGAAGTACATCAACTCGCCGTTCATTAAAGATACTTCGTAGACCAATACTCTATGTTTCAGGTTCACTTCGATTACTGGTCAAGATCGCAGCAAACCTCTTCCCTACGATCCTTCTCTCTCAGTCTCGGAACAAGTCTGCGCATCTTTCCAGACCTCACTTCGCAATTTGCACACCACATATCTTGACAGCTATATTCTGCACAGCCCACTATCTACGCAGGCTGATACTCTTGCTGCGTGGAATGTGCTGAACTTGCTGAAGGAGCAGGGTAAGGTCCACATGATTGGTGTAAGCAACACCTACCAGGTGTCGACCATCGAGCTTCTCGACGCGGAGCACAAAGCTGAAGTCGTACAGAATCGCTGGTATCAGGAGAACGACTGGGATAAGGACGTTGTCAAACACTGTAAGGAACATGGTGCGATGTACCAGTTACGTTTTTCTTTGTTTGCACTTCCCTCGCCACTTACCGATCATACGGTCATCATCCGTTAATAGGTCCTTTTGGACGCTTACAGGCAGTCCTTCTTTACTCAAGCACAGAACCGTTCTCGAGTTCGCACAGAATCTTCAGTGCACGCCTGCACAAGTCATATTTTGCTTGGCGCAGTTCAACGGAGTGACGCCTCTTGCAGGAAGCAAGAATCCAATGCACATGAAGGACGGGGTGACAGCGGAGAATATCAGTTTGGACCGTCTCTTGTCCGATCCAAAGATGGAAGGGCTGCAGAAGTTGTTATTTGAATGAAAGATCATAATCACCGTGTACTGCACCCAGCCGTTCCGCCGTGTATATTATGCTGCTTATCTGAGAGATGTGAATGAGCGAATACGAGCAGCGACTACTTGCCCAGGATGAAGTCTCAATGCTGTATTGCCCATTGAGACATGCGCAGGCCACGGGGACGACTTAGATTTTTGGACATCGGATACTAGTGCAGGAACCGGAAACCAGACTTTGTTCATTTGCTAGGCAAAGTGGCGAGGACTGCAACTTAATGATGACGGCAATGACGGAATTCGGGAACAAGTCGAACGGAACCGTCTTTAAGAGCGATAAATAGACGAGTAACTGAGAATTAACAAGCCTGTCCGCAACAAGATGGATAGGTTTATCCAAAGTTCATTCTCAAGTCCATGCAAGAAGTTGGGATGCGAGCTTGGTAAAGCCGGAGCCGGACGGCTTCTCCTCTGGACGGGCTGATCGAGTAGCATTGCTGTTTAGCGGCGGAACCGTCAACTGGGCCACAATTCTCCAACCGGCAAGTGGGCCTGCCCTGAGTCTGATTTACCGGCGATCAAAATTTACCTGGAAGATATAGTCAAAAAGCCCATTTCTGGATGAAATATTCAGATATTTTTAGCAACGAATTACCCAGCAAAGTAGGAAAATATAATCAACAAAATGCTCGCTTCTAGGTGAAATATTCATATTCAGATATTTTCAGCATCGAATGAGACGGCACGACAGCAAAGACCAGCCAATCAACATCTTGGTCCTTACGAAAGTAGTCAACGAGCAGTTTGTGCGCCAGCACGTTGTCGGAACTGAGGCCATGGGTGCATGTAATGGATACAAACGAACACGTCTGAAGCAGGGACACTAGCTAAGCAGCATACCGGGGCGTGTATGCAAGAACGAGCTTTTGCAATATATGTAGTATAAAAGGCCTTCGTATTCAGCATAGGTCCAGCAGAATTCACTGAGCCTTTTTATCTGGTAACTCGCTGAACACTCGAAGTCGACAGAAATCATGAGCCGACGTAATTCACCTGCATCAAACTCGCCGAATAACAAGCCGCCGTCATACCCTGGTTCGCCCACCGTTCCAGCCAGGGCCGGCAGTCCTCACCCAGCAGCGCAAGACTACAGGCCAGCCCCGCCGTACACCCCAACGCCAGGAATTGTAGCGCCCACGCCAAGGCGTCCGGGCGCAGCACAGGTGGCTCAGAGACTTCAAACAATTGCAGAGGAACACAACGGGCGCGCGTCGACTCCACCGGCGTCGCAGACACAAGGATCAAGATCTTCCCCTCAGAATGGTCATGGGACATCTCACGGACAGTCGGCAAGTCCGTCTCGCAGTAATCAGGCGACACCAACAAGGCCAAGGCAGGCGACACCAACGAGGAAGCCGACTCCTGATACTAGGCAAGTCTTTCGACATGCTCAGTAATCGCATGTTGTACTAACCATTTCGCGTAGTGGTAAGAAGTAGAGTTGAGCTCTTTAGGTCAGCATGACTTAAGAATAAGTCCAGGGAAGAAAGGAGGCTAGCCTAGGTTGTCAAGAATAGTCATAGTCTTCTTCCTTCATGCTGTAGTTAGGAGTTCTTTTGCGAATATATAACGGAAATTATTTGCAATATACTCGGTATACTGCTGCAGAATAACGTCCAGCACATGAACACTGTAATACCTGGGCAAGTGAAAAGTATCGTCATGAGAAAGGGCTATGAATAAGAGGTAAGCCAAATATTCACACATCAGGACGCCATCTCTACGTCCTTCTTCGCAAGATTGTGTTTTTCCAGCAACGCGTCCACCTCTGCTGGACGATAAATCTTAGCGCGAGGCGTCTTCGTCGTCGGATCAAGTGTTAATGTCGCAAATTCAACTTGACCGAAACTTTTCATTTTGTTATTCAGACAAGGAGTTGAAGCGATACTTACGTTTTTCACTGCCAAGCGTGGTGCTATCCATAGTTTTACTGAGCGTCTTCAACACAAGCCCGATCGCCTCGTCCAGAGTGATCTCGTCCTTGTAGTCCTGCTTCAGCAAGCTTTGTGCTGTTCCATTGTTCGCTCCAATACATGTTGCCTTCCATCCAGAGTAGTTACCTGAAGGATCCGAGTGGTATAGCTGGAACTCGTAATGTGGGTCCCAACCGGCGTACAAAAGTGAGACACCGAACGGTCGCAAACCTTTGAGATCGCTGTTAATTATCCCAGGAGATTGAAGAAAGTAGCGTAGGTATACCTCCGTATTGAGTGTAACCTTGCTTGAGATCGCACAACCGCTGAGCAAGCTGTTCCACGGGGATATCCTCGTTGTACGAGAAGAGATGTCGTTGGGCAGCCTGACGTGCATAATTTACAAGAGATATCGCATCAGCGGTATATCCTGCTACACCAGCAACGACATTCCTTTAGAATTAAAGAACGTAAGTTGCCTTGAAATGCCAGGGAAGTGGGGAGAAGGGGCGTACGAGTTCAGTAGGAAGATCTTCTCCCCACTGCCTCCGTAACCTCCTGTAGTTGCACCCGACAGGTCAAGAAGCTTTCCCGTGACCTTTTTCTCAGCAGCCAGCACGACGCCTTCCTTCGAAAGCACACCTAGGACTGTGCCGGCGTGAGAAATGGCCTCCATGGCATATTCGACTGCGACGTATATTAGTCCTAAGTTCAGGCTCTCAGAAATGGTTCAGAATACTTTGGTACAAGCGCCCTAGTTTACAGAGCGAAATTAGATGCAAGTACGTAGTCTTATGGTTGTGGACGCACCTTCGGGTGAAAAGATGGTTGTACGGCCTGTTTCAATATGTGGTCGTCATCAGACTTGCAACAAGTTCGAATAACCCAACGCACTATCATATCTTCTTGCCTGAACAAAGTATTAATTCCATGAGTTGCCTGCACCAAAAAGAGAGACTATGCTCACCATTGTTATATCTCAGATAACTTTGTGGAGGTAGTTGAATGAACAGTATAAGAGTGCAAGACGCGTTGCACTTCAGGCAGGAGACGCGTCACTCAAGAAGTTGAGTTACGCGTCCAGCCATTACCTTTCTTGGGCGATCGACGCACCCCACCAGAGCTCAAAGGGTATCTGCACCTTGTAATTGGATATTTATGCTGCATTACAGGATGTATATGTATGCTAGATGTGGCGGGGGAAGATCCACCAAGAGGAGACGTATTTCTAGCCGTACCACTTATCACCCAATTTTATTTTAGTCGGTTTTCGTGTCGGTATTGCCGACTGTTGAATATCGAAAACTTCTATTGCTTTCTTTATACAAAGTCAAAGAAATCTAAGTTAGAAGGTGATACGTATTTCTATGATTCGACTTACCTTCCAAGTGGTAACATCCAGCTCCAGAATCATCTGCTTCTTTGCCACGCCTTGGTTATAATCCTCGTCATTTGGTGGCTCAACAAGCACTATCGATCGGATAGCACTCGATTAGGATGATCTTTCAGTGTCGTGAGATTACTCACTGATCATCGGCTCATTCGTCTGCCCCGAGTACTCAAGCGAGACTTTTCCGTCTCGTATGAGAAACGAGAGGTAAAACAGATTCTCTACACTCTGCCCAAAACTTTGTGGATTGATTATTAGTTGGAATAAGCTTATCGGCCCAGAAAGGTTCTCCAAGAAAAGTTCCAACTATTTGACGGGCCAACAGATCAGAATAAACAAAGAGAAGTATCAATTCGTAAAAAAAAACGTACCGCAGCCACATTCTTGGTCGTTTCATTCTCTGAGTGTTCGATGTCATCTTCTTTGAGCTGTCATTTAATCATGCGTTTAGTACTTGAGTTTTACACCAGTTTAAGGCGTCTGACCTCGATTGGCCGCTTTTCAACGGCATCAGCTTTCTCGCGCTGAACTCGTTTCCCGACTGCCCTCTTCTTTGCCTCGACCATCAATGGACCGAGCCTAAAACACAGCTCTCGGCCATTATTTAAAGTAAAATGAAGCACTTCATAGCTTACATGAAGTCCTGAACAGGCACTCTCCGACTCTTCGCAAGTGCCTTCCTACCTATAGACGCCCAGTCAAGCGGATGAGTACCCTCAACATCCGGATCGATGCTCTCGCCGTCCTCCGTCAAATGCTCTTCCCCAGGTCTATGCCCACCCATGAAAGTGAAAAATCGGGCGACGAGTTCATCGACGTCGAGCCCACCGGCTCCAGCACGCATTGAACGCGCTTTAGCATTGCCTAGCGTTGCGGCAGTCACGAGAAATGAAGAGTCGAGCGTTGCTTCTTGAGGTCCCTTAACTATTGATAGAAAAGAGGTCATAATATATTCCACTGAATCAAGAAAGCAGTTGCGTGCCTCTTGCGAAGAGCGTGTCCGCTGTCTGCACCATTTCCGTCAACTTATCACTTTTGATCGCATTTGGGTTTAGCAGCAGTTCTATAGCTGTAAGTCAGGCATGTACGCGCATCCCGACATGCAATATGCATACCATTGTCCTGAAGCTTCCTATAGTTCTGCCTTAACGCGCGTTTTTCGTCCCGATCTTGGTCCGGGTCATAGAGGAGCTCGTCCTCGTAATCCTCAGTCACTCCGACAGTGATTTCCATCTCTTCATCATCATCCTTTTCTTCCGTACGTTTACGACTTCGCGAGCTCCTGGGCATGTTCTCGTGGGTGATCGTGAGTTGGAATTTGAAAGCCCGGATTGTCTAAAGTCAAAGGGTGGGAAGCCCTCGACGCGACGCGATGACGCTCCTTTAGTCACACTCCACGTGATGTTACTTCTATTTTCATGAGAGGGCGTGACACCTTTTGTGGAGAGCAAAGGAAAGCAATATTAATGTATACATTATAATGGGTTACTTTGGCAAGACGCGAAGCAAATGATGAATTTTCTGGTAGTGGAAAAAAAATTTATGTAATGATATTCCTGGCTACAGTAGATTAGAATCGATTCATTCGTCTACGGTCTAGTTAGTGAACCCGATGCCTCCAGTGTAAGTAAAGCCGAGGCACTTCTGTATTGAGAATGCAGGCTCGTATCCTGGTTTCGCATTCGCTCGACTTGAACGAGTTTCGCCTGGACTTGGAGTGTCGACTCTGCCCGTGCTCCCGAGCTTGCTTCTCTTTCAGATCACATTGACGTCAAAGTTGCTCACTTTCCGCCTTCGCCTGACCCAAGACCGCAGACCAGTCGCTTCCCAAGTAAAATTCTGCATCGGTAAGTTCCTTGGGACCTCTCTTCCTTTTCCTCCAAACTGTCGGCTTCAATAAGTGAAGTGCGCCGGTGAGCAACCCATCCAGCCTAAACGGCCGATTAGTATTCTCCAGTCCGTCAATCCTTTTTCTGATCATAATATGATATCCTGAAGACTCGTCCGCGTTATACTGCCTCAGAAACGCGTCGAGTAGGATAGCAAAGCGGATGTCGCGCAGCGTGATGCCTTCTATCGTTTTGGATATTAGACTGTCCTCGATGATGTCATTCGCGCCGCTGTTGCGCAGAAGGGTGGCGGTGTGCGTGCGCAGTAAGAGCACAACGGGGGAAGGGAGCGGGAGTTTGAGATCGTGCAGGGATTTGAAGCCCAGACCGGCCCGGTCCATATATTTCCATTCGACATTGTGCTGCAAAATAACAGAATTAAACATCGAAGTTGTGTATTTGACAGTAGGAATGCTCACCTTCTCGCTTTTCTCGAGCTTCGCAATAAACTCACCAAGAGCGAAAAACTCTTTCCAGCCCAGGTTCTCGAAGTACAGTTGCAGAGAAGGGACAGAATAGCGATCTCCCTTCTCGTGTTTTTTGCGACGATATTCGATGGACCAACCGCGTCTATACAAAGGTCTCAAGTACTTGTCGACATCGTATTGAGATATGATTGGTGTCGGCCAGCCCTCGATGCGTCCCGGGGGTTCCAGTTGGTCTTCTGGAATTGGCTGGGGAACCTCAGTGAATGGCCGGCTGGGTTTCTCGGACTCCAGTTCCTTCGACCATTTTGATTTGTTGGAACTTCGGTGGGGTTTGGGTTCGGATCGTCTCTTGGGCCTGACATTCCCATAGGTTTTGAAAAAGTATCTTCGAGACTGTACGATCGGAGATGAAAATGCCCCAGCGAGATGGTGAGGCGTAGCGTGTCGCAAGGGATTCACGAAATACCCGAAGTGGGCGGATGGACTCGCCGATGCATGCTTTGGGATAGAAAGATGATTTCCATGAAGAACATTGAATCGAGGGCTGTTTGAGGGGCTGGTTATGCAGAGGAGAGAGGGAGGGATCCTCATAGATGTTCAGAAATGACGAGGTTAAATAAATACTTAGTAAGATGTAGAGGCTTATTTGTATTCGTGGGAAATGAATAGCAATCTTTGTTGATCGTCCTCAATCAACTTATCAAGCCGATCAAACATTTGAATCGTTCATAAAGATGGTTCTATCGCTCGTACCACACCCCAACGGTTCCTCTTTCCCTTTAACCTCCTCAGGCCGGTAGTTCATCGGAATACCTGTCTCTTCATACCTAGCTACAACCAACGATGACGGTCTACCAAGCAACAGCTTCTGCACCGGTCAATATCGCGTGCATAAAGTATGATCACTCTTTCATCCTGCTAAGTTTCACAAATAACTTATTCGATTTCATTCAGATACTGGGGAAAGAGAGACACGAAGCTCATCCTCCCGACTAACTCATCGCTGTCGGTCACTCTCGACCAAGATCACCTCCGTTCGACGACTACCTCCCGTGCCGATCCGTCCTTTAAGCATGACAGACTCTGGCTGAACGGTAAAGAAGAAGAGATCAAGGAAGGTGGACGTCTTTCGACGTGTATCGCGGAATTGAGAAGGCTTCGCCGTGAAGTTGAGAAAAAGGAGGGAACACCAAAGGTAAGCGTCTTGCCTCCATGCTGTGTAAGCGTGGTGCACTAAACGCGCGCATACATGCACTTTTTGTCTTCTAGATCTCGGAGTACCCCGTGCATATCGCATCGTACAACAACTTTCCGACGGCAGCGGGCCTTGCTTCCTCTGCGTCTGGATTCGCGGCTTTGGTTGCGTCGCTAGCGGCTCTTTACGAGTTACCCGCTACACCGTCCGAACTTTCCTTGATCGCGCGTCAAGGTTCCGGATCGGCATGTCGCTCACTCTTCGGTGGATTCGTCGCGTGGGAGATGGGCTCAAAAGCCGACGGAAGCGACTCGTTTGCCGTCGAGGTCGCGCCTCGCTCACACTGGCCGAACTTACATGCCTTAATTTGCGTCGTATCGGATGACAAAAAGGGAACGTCTTCGACATCTGGAATGCAACGCACAGTAGAGACGTCGGCGCTGCTCCAGCACCGCATCAAAGTAGTCGTGCCAGAGCGTATGCGTGCGATCTCCGAAGCGATCAAGGCGCGAGACTTCCCAACATTCGCACGCCTCACTATGGCAGACTCGAACTCCTTCCATGCCGTCGCGCTTGACACCGAACCTCCGATTTTCTACATGAATGACGTGAGCCGGGCGATTATTGCGTTGATTGTGGAATACAATCGTGCTTCGGTTGCCGCGGGCGGATCGATAAAGGCGGCGTACACGTTCGACGCAGGACCAAATGCGGTCATTTATGCTCCGGAGGAGTATATCAAAGAAATCGTTCAAATTATTATTTCGTATTTCCCGCAAGCCCAACCGTTCAATGATGTCTTCGGTCTATTTGGAGGTGAACAGCCCAAGGGAGCTGTTCCGTCGGGCTTCAACGAGGCCGTATCGAAGAAATTCGAGCCAGGCGCAGTCAAGGGCTTTATTCACACCCGCGTCGGCGATGGTCCACGGGTGTTAGGTGCTAAGGAGGCTTTGCTGAATGCAGAAGGCTTGCCTAAAGCGCAAGCTTGATCTATACGCGGCTGGCTAGAATAGACATGTACATGTTATGCTTCGCTGTTTTGTCGTGATCGAATATATAGTAGATGCATCGCAACGAATTTGTCTCAATATCTTTTTTCGGTAGTAAAGAAGAAAATAAACGGGAAAAAAAATTCGACCCAAAATGGTGAAGAGATAGGATGGGGAGCTTGCGTCACACCTTTGATGGCATGCTGTGACGGTCACGGATATACGTGCTCTGTCGGGCGGTCGCAAGCTTAGCATCCACCAACGACCACTACAGACATTCCCCTCGGTAAGTCGTCTTTCGTCGTCGTCATTGGCGGTGTCGGCCCGAATGATTCACTGACTACTGCTTTTATCGCCACCTTCAGATCCCGAAACTGATCCTCGCGGAGAGTCAGATGCTCGACGGCGGCGATGTACTTCAACCCGCCCCCTCAGACATCTCCCGCAATCAACCACAAACTTCAATCTCATCACGACGCTTGGGGGCGCCCAACGCATCAACATCATGTCCTTACAGGAGCGAGCGGTGTCGGACCACCAACACCAGGATATACTTTGTATGCCAACGGCGCTCTTCCGCACCATGCACATCCGCACATCCCGCAGCATCCTCCCTTACCCCATTCGCATTCACAACATCACCACCAGAACTCCCTTACGCTTCCCAATTACTCTTCTCCTCCTAATGGCGTATCGTTGCAACAGTCACACCCGCTTACTACCTCTCCTCCCTCGACCGCACCGATCATGTCGCAGCATTGGCAACAACAGCTGCTCAAGTATGACATGGTTCGTGCATCGCGCTCACCTCATCACCGCGCACGGCAGAATGCGATTGCATCGAGGCCAACTGCAAAGTCGGCCATCACGATTACAGACCCCAATCGTGCGAAGACGCCTGCAGAGGTGAAGGAAGACGGATCGGGTTCAGACAGCGGTGAGGGAACGCCGGAAAATCATCCATCTTCAACGACTGCACCCGTAGCTCCATCTTCAGGGTCGATTTCCAACCACGTTCGAGAAAGCTCATGGCATTCTCTAGACATGGGCGGAATTCAGCTCAAGAACATCCCTCGTTCCTCCGGGCTATGGTCCTTCACTTTCCTACAAAACCTTTACCTAAATCACAATGCTCTGCAGACCATCCCTCCTGAGATAGCGCGCCTAAGGAACCTAGAGCTGCTGGATCTTTCTGGGAATTTACTAACGAGTGTTCCTCCCGAACTCGGAATGGTGACGAACCTCAAGGAGCTATACCTCTTCGATAACCATTTGGTGACGCTTCCGTTTGAGCTGGGGACCTTACATCAGCTACGAACGATTGGTATCGAAGGGAATCCTCTCTCTCCTGATTTGAAGGA
Source organism: Phlebopus portentosus (assembly GCA_037892935.1). Lineage (NCBI taxonomy): Eukaryota > Fungi > Basidiomycota > Agaricomycetes > Boletales > Boletinellaceae > Phlebopus > Phlebopus portentosus. The sequence continues at coordinate 152,104 of JAYXKI010000021.1, forward strand.
GATTATTCAACGCGACGGTACGCCGGCTCTCATCGCATACCTTCGGGATGCCGCTCCGATCCCGGAACCACCGCCACAGAGGGAATGGATAAGTTTGCACTCCGAAATAGAGAGAAAGACCATGGAGGCTGATCCATTCAATGAAACGTTCACCATTATGTGCTACAACATTCTCTGTGAAAGAGCGGCGACAGAACGGCTATATGGTTACACGCCGAAGCGTGTGTTAGAGTGGTCGACGCGGAAGGACGTCATCCTTGACCAGATCAAACGCTACAGCTCGGACTTCGTGTGCTTACAAGAGGTGGATGTTGGACAATATGAGGATTTCTTCTTGCACCATCTTTCGGATGCCGGTTACGAGGGCGTGTTTTGGCCGAAGTCAAGGGCCGCTACGATGGATGACTCGCAACGACGGTTGGTAGACGGCTGCGCTACCTTCTTCAAGCCAGCCAAGTGAGTACCACTGTTCATCATACCGAGAAGTTCTACTTAACCTCTATTTCAGATACAACCTGGTCGAGAAACAATTGATCGAGTTTCGTAGAGTCGCCATGCAAAGAGAGGATTTCAAGAAGACGGACGACATGTTCAATCGTGTGCTCCAGCGCGACAACATCGCCGTCGTGACACTCTTTGAAAACAGAACGACGGGCTCGCGACTTATCGTCGTGAACTTGCACCTTCACTGGGACGCTCGGCATTGCGACGTCAAGCTCGTACAGGTGGCTCTCTTAATTGAGGAGGTAGACAAGATTGCGGCTCGCTTTGCGCGCTATCCACCTCCGCCGCCTAAAACGGGTATGGACGAGACTTCGTCTCGACCATCTCCAGCTTATTCGGATGCCACGAAGATTCCGACGATCATTTGCGGAGATTTCAACTCCATACCGGAGAGTGGCGTGTATGAGTTCCTGGCGAACGGCACAATTCCGGCGGACCATCCAGACTTCTTGTCGCGAGTGTATGGGCAATATACGTCTGAGGGTCTCCGTCACCGCCTTGGTCTAAGGAGTGCATACGCAGGCATTGGGGAGTTACCGTCGACGAACTTTACGCCGACTTTCCAGGGTGTTCTCGACTATATCTGGTACACGGCAAATAACTTGACTGTCACGTCTCTCCTTGGCGAGATAGACAAGGATTACCTGTCGAAGGTTGTCGGGTTCCCAAACGCTCATTTCCCGTCTGAGTAAGTGGCTAAAAGCCCGATTTCGTTTAACTTCTGAGAGAGGCTCACATTTTTTGTTCCTCTTACAGCCACATAGCCATCGCCAGCGAATTTCGTATCAAGCCTCCAAAAGAAACCCCTTCGAATCAGCCTACATTCCCATCAAGCCGACTGTCCTCTTGAGGGTTGCAGGTCCTGATTTTGTAAGTTGTCTCATTTCATTATGTATATTTTATTAATTTCCTTTGTGACCTCGACTCTGTGTATCGATAGTTATCGTCTTCCGCCGGTTTTCTTGTGTGATATATACACGCATCAATCCTTTCACAGCTCCGTCTTTACAGGGTCTCCCCTTTTTTGTTGCTTGTGTTGGTGTCACAGAGTATCGTTCTGCTTTGTCTCTTTGTTCTTTCAGATTTTTTCTTTTTAACTATTAGCTTCTTTTTCTCTTTTTTGCCTCGTACTATCCCACTGTAGCCTGCTCACTGTACCACCAGCCCGAGCCGCTTTTTTTATACACCCATCAATGTTCCGTGCAATGAATGATCTCCATCTCTAACATTGTTTCGTGCCATTACAGTTTCCAGTGGCGTGTGTTGTCAGATTGACTGTGTCAGTCTCGTTTGTTTATACATAGTACGTTGAACAATAAGAAATGTCTTTGAAATCTCAAATTTCGTTCGGAAATCTGCTGAGTCAGCAAGAATGAGGACGCGACACGCTTCAGTTCGGAGTTTAAATAACCGGGCTGTCGCGTGAACGCGTCTGGCTGGGCTGGCTTCACTGAATTGGCGCTCAAAGCCGCAGCGAGAACAAGTCTGGCTCGCTTCCTCTTTTTCACTTACACCTGGTCTTGCCGTCACTTATCTGGTATATTCCTGAGAGGAAATTCATTGCATTTGCGAAGCTGCCTTCGTCTAGCTAGTACGTCTACAGGAGGTGCGGTGGAAAGATCGATGCATGTCCTTTGTGTCGCAGAAAAACCCTCCATTGCTCGTGAAATCACAAACATCCTTTCAGGTGGCCAGTATACCTCTGTGTGTATTCGTTTTACTTGAAAGTGTTTTCCTATCCTGACTAATCCATATACGATGATAGCGCACAACACGGAACAAATACATCAGGAACTATGACTTCGACTATCCTCAGACGCGGAGCTCTTTCACGGTCACGGCCGTTTCGGGACATCTCATGGAGCACGACTTTGACGATGCGCATCGTTCTTGGAACTCGTGTGATCCGTTCACATTATTCGACGCTCCTGTCGAAGCGCGCGTTACTTCGGGAAGCCGGACGATAGAAGAGAACCTCAAGCAGGAAGCACGCCGTGCGGACGAGCTTATGATTTGGACGGACTGTGATCGTGAAGGAGAGAATATCGGCTCGGAGATTGCGAAGATTTGCAGGAAGGTGAATAGGAGGATTAGGGTGTCGAGGGCGAGGTTTAGTGCGATTATTGCGCAGTGAGTATTTGTTGCTATTCTTCTCCTTCGGAATACTCATTGTGATCGTCTTTAAAATGTGAAGACAAATTCACCGTGCTGCGCAGAACTCTGTTGAGCTGGACCAAGCTCAGTCAGATGCGGTAGAAGCCCGAACAATCCTCGATCTCCGACTTGGTGCGGCCTTTACTCGTATGCAGACTCTGAATCTCCAACGCCGGTTCAATCAGATACAAGATGCTGGTACGCCTGTCTCCTATGGACCCTGTCAATTCCCGACTCTCGGCTTTGTTGTCTCGCGGTATGAGCAAGTACAATCCTTCGTACCAGAGACGTTCTGGTATATCTTCCTCGCGCTTTCGAGGGCTTCGTCGCCTGAGAAGGGCAAGAATGCGGGTGCGCAGGAGACGACGGAGTTTTCTTGGCGTCGTGTAAGGCTGTTTGACGAGATGGCTGCTTTGGCTATATATGAGAATGTTATGGATTCTCAGATAGCGAGGGTAATCAAGAAGACAACAAAACCGACAAAGAAATTGTATGTTACTTTTTCCATTCTGACGTCGCGTTTCAGCTTACCGTGTGTGCTAGCAAACCCTTGCCTCTGACTACGATCGACCTTCAGAAATCTGGTTCGAGATTATTGAGACTTGGCCCGAAGACAGTATTAGACGTAGGTGCCTAGAATGCATGGTTTATATTTGACCAGAAACTTAGCATTGTTTAGATTGCAGAACGGCTTTATCAGCAGGGTTTCCTTTCGTATCCTCGTACGGAGACGGATCAGTTCGATGCTCAATTTGACTTCATGGCTCTGATTGACAAGCAGACAACCGATCCGAACTGGGGAGCATTTGCTGCTCAGTCAGTGTCAACTCATTATTTTTGTCGTGGCGACATTCCTTACACCAAAAATTGATAGATTGAAGAATGGTGAGTTCACGGTTCCCCGGAAGGGCAAGAAAAACGACAAGGCGCACCCTCCTATTCATCCGACGAAGTACGCAGGCAATCTCGTTGGAGACGAGAAGCGAGTCTATGAGTTTGTGACGCGTCGCTTTCTGGCATGTTGTTCAAAGGATGCTGAAGGCCAAGAGACTACCGTAGAAGTGCTTTGTGGTGGAGAGTACTTCTCTGCTTCAGGTATTTGTCGCCCTTATGTTTACGACTTTGGACGTATCTTATGCAAATTTGTTTATCTAGGCCTCGTGGTTCTTGTAAAGAATTATCTCGACGTCTACCCTTATGACAAGTGGACTGGAAAGTACCTCCCACACTTCGAAGAGGGTGAACAATTTATGCCTACCGTTTGTGAGCTTCGAGAGGGACAGACGACCCGTCCGAACCTTCTTACCGAAGCAGATCTCGTCGGTCTCATGGATAAGAACGGGATAGGGACTGACGCAACGATCGCACAGCACATTCAGACGATTGCTGACCGAGGCTATGTAATCGAGCGCATGGAAGGGTCGACGAAATACCTTGTTCCATCGACTCTTGGAATTGGGCTTGTTGAGGGTTACAATGAAATTGGGTTCGATAAGAGTTTGAGTAAGCCACAGTTACGACGGGATGTAAGCGATTTTCTTGCATGCTGCTGTTCACCCGCCCTGTGCTAATGAGACTATTTGAATGGGATAGACGGAAAGAGCGATGACGCAGGTCTGCGAGCGTTCGAAATCGAAGCACGAGATGCTGGAGCAGAGTATAGAGCAATATAAGGAAGTCTTCATCCGAGCTCGCCGTGAATTCGATAAGATCGTTACCGTAAGTGTCGTTTGCGCGGTTTCTTGGATTGAAGGTTGCATGTTATCTAAATATTATGTTCTGTCCGTAGAGTGTTAGCAGGTATCTCGAAGGTGACGGAAGGCAAGAAAACGGGGCCCCGGCAGGTGGCAATAATGGGGGTGGTGGAAACGGCGGAGGCGGTAATGGAGGTGGAAGAGGCGGCGGGGGCGGGAATGGTGGTGGTGGTAATGGCGGTGGCGGGAGAGGCGGAGGAGGTCAGGGCAGACCTCCAGGTGGTGATGAAGGGGACACTGCTCCACGTCGTAAACGAGGTCGTCCACGAAAGAAAGCCGCATCAGATGAAGGTGCCTATACATCTAAAACAATCTTTCTGTTGCTTGGCTCATTCCTATTCTATAGAGACTAATGGTGATATGGATGGTCCTACGCGGATTGCGCGGCCACCTCCTTCAAAGAAGAAAGCAGCATCGCGTCCATCTGCAAAGGCAGCATCTGCTCAAGCTTCTCCTGCCCTAGCTCGTGCTCCGGCACCTGCTCCTATCCCTACTGCAACTGCATCTTCACGTTCCGCTCCCCTTGCCCGTGCTCGTTCAACACCCGCACCTCAACCTCCAATAGCTTCCTCCTCCAACACAGTACTGTGTCATTGTAATGCTCCGGCGGGTGAACGAACTGTTGTGAAAGAGGGACCTAATAAGGGACGGCGCTTCAGGAAATGCGGAAAGGGAGATGAATGTGACTTCTTTGAGTGGATTGACGGACCGTTGGAGCAAGCAGCAACTGGATCCAGTAGCGGACCGTGGCAATCGGTCACGTCTCGTGTAGTACGTCGGATTTCGTTTGCGAAGAGCGATTCACTTATTTTCATTCAGAGCTCAGAATCAAATGTGCTGCGGACAAATAACAATGCCAATAAGCTTCATACAACAACGAAGCGATGTAAATGCGATCTTGCTCCGATACAGAAAACAGTTGCTCGCGAAGGTCCAACGAAAGGGCGCAAGTACTGGACGTGCGCTCAAACGCAATGCGGATATTTTGAGTGGGATGAAGAACTTGGTCAAAGTAATAGTGGTGGAACTCGATCGGACGAATGTTATAATGTGCGTTCATCAGTTATAAGTTTTTGAAGTTTTTGTGCTGATTATGCTCTCAAAGTGTGGAGAGCTTGGACATTGGGCAAGTGGTGAGTCATCTGTGTTTTTCCATATTCTTTTGAAGCTGGAAAAGCTCTTTAGCTTGTCCGAAAGGTCCCCAGACTGCGCGACCGCGAACCACAAGTACGGATTCTTTCGTTACGGCGAACCAGTCGTTTACTTGCTTCAAGTGCGGGGAAGAGGGACATTATAGCAGCTGTACGCTTTCTTGTCTCGGTTACTTACACGAAACGCGCTGATATAGAATGTTCCTCCTTCAGCGTGTCCAAATGGCAGTTCGAACTCCAGCTCTTCTTTATCGAAGTCGAATCAACGTGATGCCCCATCCGTTGGAACGTGCTTCAAATGCGGCGAGGAAGGCCACTATAGCAGCTGTACGTCTTGAAGTTCCTTTACTTTCGACGCAAGGAATGACGCTTGATTCTTCAGCTTGTCCAAATGGTGCTAAGTCAGGTACGACGGGCTCATGTTTCAAATGCGGAGAAGAGGGCCATTATGCCAGCGGTATGTCCAGTCCAGTATTTTATCCGGTCCTTGCGCTTGACTAAACTTATCCTTATGGTGTTCGAAGCATGCACCAAAGGCGCAGCCCGGGCGGAGAAAAAGAAGCCTACCACCACTACGACCAAAAGCCGGAGTAATTCCAAATCTACTCGTGGACGAGGTGGATCGACGAGCCGAAGTAATAGCAAACGAGATACAGAAAGTAAGAGTAAGAGCAAGACTAAATCTCACTTCGCTGCAGCAGATGGATATTAGCATGTGCACTACGGAGTTGATCTAAGGCAATAACAGGACAGCTGGAGCCTTCTACTTGTGTATATATTATCGATAATTATTCAACTGTAGCTACTAGTTTAATGTTTCATTTGATTTTGGGATATTTTGTGTAGATCATCCGGGTTTTGCCGAAGGTGAACTCCTGTGGTGTCGGCTCCGAGCACACGACAACTGCGCTGCGGCCTTCAACTCAGACCTCAATGACTGTGGTCCTCTAGAGACTTTGAACGACGAATCATCCACCAGTGCTGTCTTTTATAATCGAAACTACGATAATCTAGTATCTTAGAGTACTTCGGCTACCTGACATAACGAATGGACGACCACGAGCATGAGTCTTCAGCCGGCCAGAACGATCCTGGTGTAAGCTCGCCAGCTAGCGAAACGTATCCGAAACCTCCTACCCCTCCACTGTCCATTCGCTCTATTACCGAAACGGCGGTACCGAGTGCTTCAGTAGTAGCAGATCCGCCTCCACCATATCCCTCACGCGAGCGACGTTCGAGAGTGGAACGTGCACGACTGCGGAGGGCCGCGCAGCTTTCTGGCGAGTCAGGCGTAGGAGGAGGAAGCACTATATCATCTACTCACTCGCAACAGCTGAGGCTGTTTCTTGACCCTTTGTCAAATACACAAACCGAGGGGTCACCGTTATCTCCACCTGAAGATGGAACGGAAACAACGCCCCTGTTATCTCCTCGAAGGAGACCGCGTACATTATCTCATTCGACGGGAGTGTCGACACATTCGATCGCTCAGACCGTTTTGTCCTTGTTTGGATCTGATGAAGCTAATGTGAATGGAGACACCGCAAGGCATGATGTCGAAGAGGAATCAGCTGCACCATCGTCTCGGAAAAGCCTGAAACGATATTTCAGACCACTCTGGCGAAGAAGCTATTATCGACCGCTCGTTCATCTATTGATCATCAATTTCCCTTTTGCGCTTATTACCTTTTTGTATTTGTTTGTTGGCACACTGGTGAGTCCTTATTCATTTAAGGCATGAGTACCAAGAAGCTCAAGAGACGGCGTAGGTGGGAACCTCCTTACTCGTTGCGTTGCCTCTTGGGGCCGTTCTTTGCTGGCTGGACCTAGCAGGTGCCAGGGCATTTGCTAAAGCAGAGGTATGTCAGTCTGTACGTACGTATCGAAGGTACCAAAATTAATCGGGCTCCGTTAGATTGCTTTGCAAACTTACTTTCATGGCCCTTTACTCATCCATGACACCTCTGCACCTTACCCCATCTTCTCTCGGCCCAACTCCACCCCTTCTATGCTGGAAGCGGGTCAAGGGACACCGCACAGTCAATCATCCTTTTTACGCAGTACTTACATCATGGTACATCCTTCACCAGTCTTCCCCCCCTCACTTTCTTTGTCTTAACTTCTTTCATTTACAGTTCACAGACCAGACGTCTTACCAGGCAGTAAGTTCTACTCGGAAAAACTTTATTATCCGACTTGCTAATCTACTTCTGTACAGTTATTCTACTTTTTGGTCATCAAACCTAGTATAACACTTTTCTTGACGCTCGGACTGATTGTCCTGGTTCCTGCATCGTTCATCCTCATCATTCCTGCTCCGGCTGTTCTTAGAGCAGTCAGACGTATAGGAGTATGGCAAGCCAACATTGCGCTGGAGGGCCTTCTCCATCCACAACTTTGATTCCAAAACGGAATAGTGCACACGATTGAGTTCGCTTTGGGAGAAAGCTTCATCCCGGACAGGGTACTCCAGCGCTTGATCGCTTCGGCTACGAAGACATCCACTTTCGGACGGCCCTGTCGGTGCCGAGATGGAAGGCGCATCCCTGTATAGACACCGAACGGGAGCGTCCCCTTGTTGATGAAGAAACCGTACCTCATTATCGTCGCGAATCTTCTTTTGGCGATTCATGCGGATTACATCAAAGGTATCATACCGCGGGCTTGTATATTTGGTTTTCCCCTACACAATTAACATTGGTTGGCTGTTTCTAAGAATGGTTGAACTCCGATCACCAGGTGTAATATCTACTTGAAGCAATCTTGTCTCTTCAAGCTTGTCGACTAGACCGATAAAGGCAAACGAGTACTCGTACTTAGTCTCTTCTGATTGCCGGACAGAGCCGCCAATAAAACCCGAGCTATAAACAATTGGTATCTTATGGGACGTGCACTCCTGTGGGAGGAAAATCCTTGAACTCGAAAGGCGTACAAGAACTAGAGGCCACGATCCAGCGAGGAGTCGCCGAGATTCTTACGCGACGTATTAGACTCAAAGTAACTTCTACTCGAAGCGGAGCTGGAAGAACGCTGGAAAACGGTGAGCCTGAGACAATGATGGGAGTTTATTTCCCCGCAAGCCTCGCGAGCGCAGCTCCGCCGGCTCCAGCGTGGAAGTCGACCATGCGACAGAACCCAGAGAAACATATGAATTGCTCCCACCGACATGATGTTCGATGAACGAAAATGTCTGCAATTGATATCATGCATGGTACTTCTCTGACCGATCCATACGGTATCGGATGAACGCCTTGTACACATATGGACTTGTCTTGCCAGCGTGTCTCGTCCTGAGGGACGAACTGGACAAAGACGGTTGTCACAAGGTCAAAGAGAAGTGGGTATGACGTTCGCTTCGTTGGCTATTGCGCTATGGGCGTCCGCGAGAAAATGCTGCTGCTGCGGAAGTCAGGGTGCTACAAGCCTGTAGGAAGCTAGGACGATTACATTCCGAGAAGGGAAGACGTGTGTTCCCCGTGCCGGCACAGTCCGGGGATTAAAAATTATGTTGGACTATGGGATAAGAAAGTCAGGATCTCGCCAGTCGAAGTGAGACGCTTCTTCCATAGCCACGGTCAACCTCACGGTGCCCGAGCTTAATTACATATTCAGTCCCTAAAGTTGACAAGGGAGAAAGAATCCTGGGGAGGTGGGATGGAGTAACAGAAGTTGCAAGATCCAGGATTTTTCAGGCCTAGAGTTGGCCTGGGTCTTCGAGGTGTCAATACATATTCATTGTAACTGTGGAAAAAAAACTTAAGGACGTCAAAGGATGTGTGGTCTAGTGACCAATTTGGTCCCCACGCATATTAAGAAGTCCATGGCCACGAAGGAGAAGCGTAGAGTGGTCCACCACGGAGTTTAGAATTTAATAGCCAGACAAGCTTTAGAAAGTGAGGGCATGTTGGCCAAAGCTGAAAGTTCCAGGGATGTTCTTCTGGTGACCAAAAAGTAAACGGCAAATTGCATTATGGGAATGCGCTCCCCCGTCTTGTGAGGCGCTGAGTGAGCGGCGGGAGAGAGACTTGACATAAGGATGAATCGTTGAACCTCAGTGGACTGTAGGTAGTATGCATGACCTGCTGTACATACCAGCTTTGTAAGGACTGAACAGGAAGACAGACGGTACACTATTCGAGGAGTGAGATGTTCGAGGAAGCTGCACATATCTGAAAGATTTGTCACACGAGCAACGCAGACCGAGACCACGCGAGAGCCGTCGGCGGCACCGCGCGCCAAGTACCCAGCAGAGGACGGTAGTTTATGTCTTCAAATGCAGAGTGAAGCCCTTCTATAATGTGAGAAGGAATTTCAATAATGCGGCCGCTGATTCGGTGTCAATCAAGACAAGGCAGGACAGCGTCCGACAATTGAGCTCTACGAGCAGACCTGCACTCTCGCGGGCAAAGGTTCTTTCCGATGGAAGATTGATTGGTCTTGGTTGTTTTCTTCTCTAGAAGGTGAGACAGGAGTAAAAGATGTAGCGGACATTTTTTAGAGAAACTCACACTTTCCTCTTGAGAAAGAAGGGTCTTAATCATGTTATTGCATTTAGATACTATCCGAGTTCCATGAGACTTTGCGGTGTATATGAAATCGCCAAGATGCGCCAGGGCCGTGGCTGAGATGAGCCCCTTCGCCGATGCTCAGCAAATAAGAGCGATTCTTGGTAAGAAACATCACTTAGATCAGTTGAACGAACTGTTGTTGTATTTTTAGCACAGAATATTTATAGCGCTTCAGGAGAGAAAGAATTTGTTCATGGATAAAAACACCGACAATGCAAACCACGAATAAAGCGCAATGGAAAAACGCACCGCCTGGTCAAGTAGATGAGTCAGAAGAAAAGCATGTTGAGACCAGTTCAGAAGATCGAAACGATAATTATGGTTCTGTGGTTACTGTGACAGAATCAATTGATGGAGGAATGGAAGCTGACCGTTCGAGGTATACGGATGCCAGAAACAGAATATTGACCTGTTTATGCCATAATCTTCTTCTCGCATGGTCAAAGACACTTGCATTCAGGAAGCAAATCTACGACGCAGGTCCAACAGTGCTCAGTCGTGTCTTACTCTTACCGTTGATTAACCAGTGATTAGAATTATTCCAGCTCTTTGAAGCAAAAGGCGCAGCGAAAGTCACTAGGATCCCTTAGGGATCCGAATTGCATTCAGTTGTCTCAAGTACTAACATGGCATCACTTGAAACCTCAAGCATGAGAGTCTTCAACCCGGTACGCGACACGGTGATCAAGAGCAAGGCGGTCGCCACGCGATGATCGCGTCGACAGCTTCCTTTCTGGGATACCTAAGCTGTTGAAGAGCTTGGCCTCACTCAGGAGTGTGCAATTCACGATCATCACTCTGGGGCGTCTGACAGACTCTGAACTATCTGGCTCGCGACAAAAAGAAAGTCTGGATTCGCGAGGAGCAGGGTAGGCTCGTTTTCGTCACAAGCGACTGACGATCGACTCATCACCCATGCAGTGAGCTTGATTGTTCTGTTCTTCAGGATAATGAACTGACAAGCGTAACAATATGTTCAATAGTCCTGATGATGATGCAGCCGAGCGAGTGCCTTTGTCAATGAACAAATCTGACTCTGATCTTCGGGGGACTTTTCAACGTGGCTTGACCTCCCCAACTTCTTGGCGTCGCCAACGACTCTTGAACATTGGAGCTACGGGTCCACCACTTCCAGACAGAGAAGCGAACGAAGCGACCTCGCTGTCTGCTTCTACGCCTAATCTACGAGGTTATGGGACACTGCCTTCCCGAAGACGTCCAGGAAGAAGGGATCGGAGGACCAGACCCTCCCTGCCAAAGCTCGCCACAGCTCCGGCTTCGCCGTCCGACGCGACGGCCCCAGTCTGGACGCCATTTCTTCGCTCCTCGCTCTTCCTCACTCCGAGAAACAAGACTCTCTCGACCTATGACCCTCTGCCGCGATCGTCAGAATCAGATCAAGATGACTATTTCCCCGATGCGTCTTTCCGCGAAGAGAAATTGAATGGTATCCGCGTGTGGTATTCAAGTTTTACTTCTGTTGACTGGCTGCACGATGCCATCAAGGAGTCATCTCGTCTGTTTCGACTTCGGACTCGGAAATCTTTAAGGGGACGACTGCGGAGCAACATTGATTCTCTGATTGATTGGATAGTTGTCAGCATCATTGGCTTTCTGACTGCCGTCATTGCGTTCTTGATCGTGCGAAGTGAAAAGTGGCTCTTTGATTTGAAGGAAGGCCGTTGCTTGGATGGCTGGTGGAACTCACGGTTATTTTGTTCGGACTGGCAAGAATGGTCAGAAGCATTCGATTCGGGCAACGATGGTCAGGCTCCAAGCCGATGGTTCAAACCTGGCTCATGGGCCACTGAATACATCATATATGCGATGATTGCGGTACGAGGAAACCATGTAATTGTGTATATTCTATTCGTTGATACCTGCTTCTCCAATTTTAGCTCTGCCTCGCGGCTTTCTCGTCGCTGTTGACTATCCTCTTGACGGCGTCTCCGTCATTCATTTCTGACAAAGACTCCGGAGTACTTAGTCCTGAGTTCGAACCGAATGACAAATCGAACGTTCCAGCGCCTAAGAGGAAAGTCTTGTATTTTGTGAGTCCACGTTTTCTGGCGTCCGAACTTTAATAAATTCAATCGGTTGCTTCGAAAGGCAGCCGGGAGTGGGATTCCTGAAGTTAAAACCATCTTGTCGGGTGCGAGACTATCGGCATGGTCGCATAACAACGACTCATAAGTGTTTTTTTGGCCAGGCTTCGTCATTCACGGGTATCTCGGAGGACGCACATTGTTTACTAAGTCTGTGGGCCTGGCTTTATCTGTTGCCTCTGGCTTGAGTCTAGGTATGTTCATATCACTCTGTCTTTAAGCTGTATGCAGGTAGTTATGCTACTATTGTTCATTTTAGGCAAGGAAGGTCCTCTCGTCCACATCGCGTGCTGTATTGGTAATATCGTAAGCCGCTATTTTCCCAAGTATGAAACGAATGAAGGTTAGAAATGGGACCGACTCGTATTTGAGAGCCTGTGGATTTGAATCGATGATCAATTCTGTAGGGAAGCGCCGTGAGGTGCTTAGTTCTGCGGCTGCCGCGGGTGTAGCGGTTGCGTTCGGTGCTCCGATTGGTGGCGTTCTTTTCAGCCTTGAAGAAGTATCGTACTACTTCCCGCCGAAGGTGCGTCCAAAGCATTTCTTAGTATTGGGTGATTCCTATTCATGTTCCTTCATTCATTTGCCTTCCCAGGTTATGTGGCAGAGGTAAAGATATACTCCGTCGTTCTTCCCATACTCTTAGTTGATGCTCCGCCGATGCCGTTCTCAGCTTTTTCTGCGCTATGATTGCGGCAATTACATTGAAGTTTCTTGATCCGCTTGGCACAGGGAAGCTCGTTCTATTCCAAGTAACGTACGACAAGGTAATTCTGTTTACCGTTTCTTGCGTAGTTATTATTACTGGAACCGGTATCCTCAATAGGATTGGCATGCCTTTGAACTTGCTTTCTTTCTCCTACTAGGTGTTTTCGGTGTATGTGCAACGTTTTTGAAGATAACTTCACTTTGCCTGACTTCTACTAGGGTATATATGGTGCTTATTTCTCCAAACTGAATATCCGATGGAGCCAATACGTTCGTAATGGCACGTGGCTAAAGAGTCATCCGGTTGCAGAAGTTCTTCTGGTAAGGTCTATGAGGATTCAACGGCATGCTGCAATCAACAGCAGTTTCCATAGGTTACCTTGGTCACAACATTACTTTGCTTCCTCAATCCGTTTACTCGCAAGGGAGGGACTGAGCTAGTGTACGACCTATTTTCGGAGTGCGGCTCAGACGATGACTGGCACGAAGGCCTTTGTCCACGCGATCCTGTCGGCCTAGCGGGTCCGATAGCCAAATCTATTGCTGTGGCATTGCTTGTGAAAGGGACTCTGACCATTGTTACGTTCGGTATCAAACTACCTGCAGGTATATTTATCCCGACGTTGGGCGTGGGTGCATGTTTCGGCAGGATACTGGGCATTGGCGTTCAATACCTGCAGTTGACTCGACCGGACCTTGGCATGTTCAAAGCATGCAATGGTGACAAGAACTGTGTGATTCCAGGGTTATATGCTATGATTGGAGCAGCGGCTACTTTGTCGGGCGTCACGGTGAGCAACCATGTTGTTGATCGAAGTGAGGGCTGTTTGTTGATTATTCTGTTTGTTCTGCCTAGCGCACGACCGTGTCGTTGGCTGTCATCATGTTTGAATTGACAGATACTCTCACCTATGCCGTTCCCGTTATGTTATCCATCCTCGCCGCGAAGACTGTCGCAGACGCTTTGGAACCAAAGGGAATATATGATCTTGTTATTGTGTAAGCTCACGGAATGATTTATCTGTCAAATTATTGATCCCTCGCAGCCTAGCACAGCTTCCGTACTTAGATGCCAAACGAGAGTATTTATGGGGGAATCTCCTAGTTTCTGACATGGTACACGATAAAGCGCTCTGGTTTTCAATGGCTTCATGCTGATCGTGTACTTATAGACTGATAAGAATGTCGGCGTGATCCGTTTGGATGAGTCAAATACTGTCAAGAATCTGCGTGATAAACTCCGAGAAGCGCTTACCGCTGGCTACGCCGACAGTGGTTTCCCTATTCTACGTCCTGATTTTCAGGGGATGAGGGTGGCCGGATACATTGGTTTCAGCGAGCTCGAGCACGCGCTAGGTGCGTGCCAACGACACGTGGCTTTGACTTTGTCAACGAGCGACAAGTTGGACTGAATTCTTTTCTCTATAGCAATTGTAGCTGACAATGCGGATGCAATCTGCTACTTTAACACTGCCGCCGAGATCGCCAGTAGAGGAGCTGTCTCCGCAGGATCGTCGTTTACTGAGTCCGCGCCCGCTGTCAGTAGTGATCCGCTCGATTTCACGATGTATACCGACCAGGTGCGTGGCGAGAGATAATGATCTGCAACAGAAGACACCTGACCAATTTTTTGGTGATTAGGTCCCGTTAATGGTCCAGACAAACTCGCCTCCTGAGCTTGTGCAGCAATTGTTCGCGAAGCTTGGGACGAAATACGTTATTGTTACTGATCCGAATGGTTATTGTGCGTTTTGTCCTTTTCTTTTTTTGTTAAGATTTCAGAGCTGATCTTGTCTATGGACCTGGATAGACGAAGGCGTTATCGAGAAGAATGCCTGGATCGCTTTTGTAAACGACATGGAAGCGCGCTGACCGACTCTAAGTCTCTACACTGACTCATGGACAATTGACTTGCATTTATTGCATCAGCATATCTAGGAAGCTTCCCGAGAGGCTCACCGTCGGAACAATGGGAACCTTGCTTAATTCGGCTATCTCCTCTATACCATTTCATCCCGTACTGGATATATCTAAACCCAATCTACTCTCATGTTTCCTTACGCTCATGACACTGACACGATTCCTTTTCATCGCTTCATCTCGTCGTTTTCCATCACTTGTATAATTCACCTACAGAAATGCAATTTTTGGTACTACATACTCATTCTAATATTATTTGTTCCCGGATGCCTCTCCGTCGCGCCTCCGGCTGCAACTGCAAATCCCGAGGGGCTATGACTCTTATACAATCTTGTTGAATCCTGTGCGGATTTGCGTAATAAGGAACGTTAGTTACACTGGCTCGGCAGCTAGTCCATTTCAGGTAATATTGACATGACATCAATGTGCGATGGCTCGGCGAAGTCTGATGATAAATGCAAACCGTTTCTTCTATGTAGACGATCTTTACGCTGGGGATTCCTCCATTCGTCCTTGCGAATGTTGCGAAATTTTGCCGGAACGACGGAGACGTGAAGGAATGCAAGCGCTGAATTTTATTTAGGGAAAGATAGGAGCGTGCAGCTGTGCAGGATCTGAAAGAAAATCTGGCAAAACAACGATGGTTTCGCATATTACCGAGGGAGAAAGGTTCAGACCTTTCGGACGTGGACGAATAGCGCTTCTTGAATCCGTCCAGTCGAGGAAAGAGCTGAAGCGGAAGGAGAAACGCAGGATATAGTAAAGGTAAGTATGGACACCGATCGTGATTCCGTTTCGAGTGCGAAAGAGTATGCCATTTTCATTTCAGAAGGTTTCTTTGATCGTGTCTGAAACGCAAAATAAGCTAAAACAGTTTTGACTTGCTATGCTTTGGTGTACCTATCAGTGTGGGTTTGAGTACTGTGTACTATAGCGCATTTGAATCTGAAGATAACGCGTACAAAGACGATCGGATGTTGCTATCACAGCAGTGTTCTCATGGGATGGCAGCACGCGAGACACCCGGCGAAGCGAGCGCCATGGGACTCACGACGAGGCAATAACATTTAGCAGTGGAGGTGAAGCGGGGCCACGGGCTTCGATGGATGGGAAGATGTCGAGATGGTGAGAAAACATTGATCATCCGGAAGTCGTTAGTTCCCTGAGGAAAAATTAGAAACATGATGCGTATCTTTCTTCAGTATTTGATATGCCAGGGACAAACAAATGTGGATTGTTAACTTGCATCCTCTTGCGTCATGCATTACGGAGGTTCAGTTACGAAACGTTGGAGCAAGATCAATAATTCGCGGAAAGCTGGTCGGATCATTAGAAAGTAAGTTAAGTTATCAAAGTCTGTTATCAAGCGAGTTGGATCACCGGCTGGAACTTAAAGAGCGAAGAAAAATCAGAACAATCTGCTATGGAGGGGAAGATTTGGAGACGCCGACAAGCGCTACTAGTGGTTGCGCGCATGTCTAGGCACCGTCGCACGCACGTTGCCTTCGATCTGTGTCGGCCAAACGCCGGCACCGAGGCCGACGGAAACGAAATCACCCAGTTAGATTGTTAGATTACCTCGGAAAAGTTCGCATCTTCCGTATCGCTCATCTGACCCACAGTTTGAGGGTGTCCCCGAAGGCCAAGCGATGCTGCTTACTGGACAAGCACGGAGGTATGAAGGGAGAAGCGGATCCCGTTTATTGAAATTTCACGTTTTTTTGTCCACGTAATCTTCAAGAAACGTGGTGGGATGGATCTTATTATGCAGAGAATTTTATGGTCTTGACTATTTTCTTGTTAGAGCTGGTCGATTGGATAGCCCGCCCTTGCAAAGTGATCGGCAATATGCTGCAATATGGTGCATGGGAGATCTAGGCACGGTAACTGGATTCGGAGGATCGCTTTGGTTTCTGGTTACCTGCACAAATAAAAGCGGCTCTCGTCAATCCGGGCGGCAGCGACGGGCGCTTCTAGCACAAGTAACCCTTGTCAACGATCTTCCCGACGACTGTCAAGGGCGGGAGAAACGGAGAAGATTTTCTGGTTATGGTTTTTTGGCGCAATTTTGGCGTTTCTCCGTCTTTTCTGATGAAGAAACCTGTCGTTGATTTGTTGATTTACTCGTCCGGTCCTCGCATGATGCAAGCGAGCGTCACAGCGAGAAGACTGAGGTATTATGTACAGAATACGTAAGAACAATAAACAAATTCGCCAGATCAGGCGGTTGACGATGAGGGTGGCCTCGCCGTGCTGCTTCCCATAGCAGACCTATCCTGACAAGACTCGAGTTTAATGATATCTATAGACTATGCGAACGTCGACGCTCACCGTCATCCGATAACCGACCATTGGTATGATCTGCGACGATTCGACAGGAGAAGAGAGGTGCGGACCACGGATTTCGAAGTATCAGCAACCCGGGTCAGAGCCGGCCCGGATTTTGATCATCCAAAGTCCGAACATAGGAAAAGACACATAAAAACATAAAAACACAGGCAACGAGGTAGGACGAGTGTCAGCAGATTGGTCAATGGGCGTCCCGCGAGAGTTTCATTACACGTTTGCTTGACTCTTGAATGATCAAGAGCGAGTTGCAGGCCAGACCCACCTCGGTTTCCATTCCATCCGTCCTTGGAAGGAAAGGCTTGGCTCTTCAGAAACGAGAGTCAAGGTCGAGAGCATCTTGCTCATTAGAAAGCCAGGTGCTTTGAAGCTGCCCTTGAACGTCTGTTCTGGCTTTCTCAAAACGCGCCCGCGCCATTCTCTTCAGAATAGGATTTACAGAGCAGAAATGCTAAAGTTGAATAAGCGGTGTTGGAGAGGCGGAACGGAAATCGGCCTAGCGATGGGAAAGGATGAATTCCATGAAATAGGAGTCATTGGCCACGCGACGACGCGTGCCCCGCACAGCCGTGACTCAGATAATTGAGTTTTGCTGATTCCCTTCGATACAGTTTCGCCGTGTCGCCCGTCTGCTTACGCTCACCGGCGTTGGTGGGACTCTTGCAGACTTCTAAACTAAGAAGGAGAGAAGAAGCCAGATAAAAAGAAGGATTGATAAAAAATAATACTGATGTTACACCAATTCTGACCAGACACGAGATTGTTTTCCGATCTGATGGAGTTAGATTCAGAATGGAGTTCGCCCCGCTGGCGTTGGGGGCCGACTGGCGGTCCGAGAAAAAGTGTCCCAGAGTGGTAAACGCTGTTGCCGGGGGCGACGGAGAGGAATATGAATGAATTGAGTCAGTCTTGGGTTCTCGTTCTCTCTGTATTTGGCTGATTTCTGGCTTTTGACAGGGGCCATACTAGCGTGGACTCGTTCATGGTCGTGTGTATGTATCAAGCGCAGCGACCATATTGACTCACGGGATGAGAAGGAGGAAGTGGAACAGCAAGCAAGATGGGGGCTGATGCCAGTGGGAAATAATGTCCGAAAGAAGATGAATTCTATCCATTATTGCGTTTACGTCATTTTCTCCGGAGTTTGCCCTAGCCAGGCCAGGGTTCATGAACGTTCTCACTTTTCCTATTCCTATAGCTACAACTCCTTTGCAGTCCTTGGTTCGTCGGTATGTACGTTGCTACCAATGGCAACGGATTTGCGAGCAACGGCATCGGCGACCTACGAGTCTGCGGGAGAGCTCCTGCTTTTCATATTTCTGGCCTGGGGCTAGTTAAAGAGGAAAATGAATAAATATGAATAAAATTCATCGGCTAAAGAATCGATTGTTCGATCTGCGGACCAAGATTCTGGCTACGGAGCTGACCGTGCTAGGGAAAAGGGAAAAGCACGTATGCAACCAAACCTAATTTTCTGAACCAGGGCAGGGTAATAACGCAAGGCCATATTCTTCGTTTCGAAGCCTTCTCAGAGTTCTCTCTGTCGACAGGAAACACCCACAATCACTTCCCACCTCTCCTCAGAAATCAATTCTTAAACTCTCCCTCTCTCGCGTGGCTCCCGCTTTATGCTGTAAATACCTTCACCTTCTCCGTAGCTCCCCTCCTTCTGCCGCGTACATCCTCTGGCACTCCATCTCCCGCCTCATCTCTGCACCCCAACGCGTCCCATACCGTATCTTCAATGGTCGTCGGCACAACCGCCGACGGCACCTCATCCTTCTATCTTCCCTTCTCATATCCGTACACCGACGACGCGCCTCAATCTAGCGAGGACGGCTCCGGCCTCCATTCTCCAACTTTCATTGAATCTGATCCCATGGACGCCCGCAGGCATGGCTGTAAGTGGCCCTTATCAGTACTATTCCCGAGACGATTAGCGCGCTAACAGCTCACCCTGGCACTTTGTTCAATTGTGTGACTGACTAACTGTCCTCCGGTCGGGACGTCTTACTTGACTTTCCACCACTAAATACCTTATCGGCGCAAACTTTGATTATAAATCTCATTGTTATTTAAGTCCGACCACCGCCCCCCGACCTTGATATACGGACCGTAGAGGGTTTGATGGCGAATCGTTTCCCTGTGAATCATCCCGACGCCAATGGTGGTCTGCCTCCATATGTTCCCTTGCAATACTCACCTCATGCACAAGGCGATCTTCAATATTCAAATTATATGAATCACTCTCAGCATACGTTTGAGACCGCCCGACGATATATACCCAGAGAGGAGGACCAGATGTTACCGACCTCTACGCCTGTATTCCCCCAGGGCAGCAGACATCCGGGCAGCAAAGCCCTGGAGATGCCTCGCCCACTGACGATACCCTCGCTCCTCCCGTCGAATCCCCCTTCATTACCTTCAAGTAATCGCATGTTGGGCCGAATTGACACGGATACCGTACACGCCACGGAGTTTCATTCAGGAATGCATCAAGAAATGATGTCCCCCATCTCTTGCAGGCACGAGTGCGATAAGCGCGAGACACCTCCCATCCTGGAACCGAGTGGCAGCTCTGCTATTGAGTCTGCCAGGCGTCAGCTAAATCTCTTGTTGTCATTGCATGCCGGCAATGGTTGGTACATGCGTTCCTAAGGATAATCACAACTTGAAGAATTACTGATTAAACG